>JAEBUS010000060.1:298027-309844 GCA_023014475.1 Amanita pallidorosea
TCAGTGACTGATCAAAGGCACATGAGGGGTGTTGAGGGGGATTGAGGTGATCAAGACAACCTAAAGTGACTGCTGCAAGTGGAGAGGCCTGCTGAACTGCACTAGACAGTTGGGAAACGCTGTGGAATGCTAAAAGAACAAAGGGGGCACAAGATACTGAGAGGACAAGGGCAATAACGGCTAGACAAAGGTTGCAAGAAGGCTTGAGGGCACAAAACTAGGCTTGACACAATGAGGGGACAGCTGGGTAGGCTCAAGGGAAGCAAGGGAAGCAAGGGGAATGGGCTTAGAACAAAACCCTGAGAGGGGAACAACTGGGGGGAGCTGTTATGAGTTCACGCCCCTAACCACAACCTTACAATCCCCCTAAGGGGCCCACAGGCCTCGTCGCTGGCCAGAGAGTAGAAAGGAGACGGTACAGTGATAGAATGGGGTGGAGTAAAACTATCTGAAGTCTGGGGAGACTTCAGCTACACTGTACCTACTTATATACTACTCTATGAGGACCCTTGCGACTCCCAGACCCACCGGCACTCCCCACTCTGACTCACTCCTATTGTTCTTGGTGAGCATGTGCTTGGGCGCTGCCGCAGTTGCTGCACATATGAGCGCATATGGGCGCGGCCGCTCTGACTCCACTCATAGACCCTTGGACCTCTTCTGGACTGCTCTAGACCCTGACCATAAGGAGCAATGCCTTGAGGCATTGTGCGTTCCCATCGCGATCCTTTATAGACATGCACGCTGTCTTGCACCTTTGTCTGATGCATGATGGCTTGATGCGCTGATCCTCCTGATGCACTGATGCAAGTGTGATGCCATCAAGGTGGCGATCCACCTTCCTAGTCCGGCCGTCCTTCCGTATATAGTATTGGATGGTTCCTCCATCCATCATCTAGCCCTCTGGTGAGCGCTCCCATGCGCTGACTCAACCATTGGCATCCCATAGTGTCCCATAAGGCCCCTGGCCCATTATAATGTGTATACAAGTCATCCCAGATGACTGTAAGGCAAAACTGAATTTGAGGGCTAGGATTGCGATCCTAACAGGAGCTATCATCTGGTCTCTGTGTTCTGTTTGTTGTCTATGTTGTGCTATACAGAGGATGTCCTATATATAAGTGAAAATGGGGGGAAAACGACGCAAAAGAGGGTGTGCCTGAAGCTAAAAATAACCTATGATCGAACTGGCAATGAAACTAATGATGTGGAGCAAGTGAAACATATGCTGTGCAAACCATGACAATGCAATCCTGATGGAAACTGGGCTTTGTGCAACGTTCTAGACTGTGTCTGGGGTCTCTAGGAGCTGAGGGACCAATAGGCGACAATGGGGAGCTGTTGGTGATGGGACAAGGGTCAATCGAGGGGCTTGGGATCCTTGGATGGCTTCAAATGGCTAAAGCGCCAAATGCGCTGGCATGCTCTTGGTCTGAGGAACACTACTTGATCTCTGGACAAGTTCTGAGATGTTGGTGGGGCTAGTGCTGCTAGGCTTGAACAAGTGGATCAAGGTTGCCAATCACTTTGAATGTGTTGCTGAGCTTCATAGCTGCTTCAAACATGTCTTGTAATTGTCACAAACAATGCATAGACTTGCTGGATGCTCATCAATGGTTGAGTCAGTGCATGGGAGTGCTCACCAGAGGACAAGATGATGGTTGGAGGAACCAGCCAATATTATACACAGAAGGACAGCCAGACTAGGAAGGTGGATCACCACCTTGATGGCATCATACTCAACATCTGTGCATCAGGAGGATCAGCGCATCAAGCCATCACACATCAGACAAAGCATGCAACTGCATGCATGTCTATAAAGGATTGTGGTGGGAACACATGAAGCCTTGAGGCATTGCCCCTTATAGTCAGGGTTCTAGAGCAGTCTGGAGGAGGTCTATGAGTGGAGTCAGAGTGGCCACACCCATATGCGCAGTAACTGCGGCAGTGCCCAACCATATGCGCACCAAGAACAATAAGAGTGAGTCAGAGTGAGGGAGTGCTGATGGGTCTGGGAGTCACAAGGGGTCCTCATAGAGTAGTATATAAGTAGGAACACAGTAGCTGGAGTCTCCCCAGACTTCAGATAGTTTATCTCTACCCCAATTCTATCTTGTATTGTATCCTTTCCACTCTCTGGCCAGTGACGAGGCCTGTGGGCCCCTTAGGGGGATGTTAGGGTTGTGTTCATGTGGCATGAGCTCATAACAGAGCCTTTTGACCTTCATTCACCAAGGTACTGCCAGTGTGGCTGGCTTTGACTAGGTTCAAAAAACTTTGTCTGGGTCCAAATTGAGCTGGTACAAGTACTGGTGCATTCCTGGCATATCACCAGCATAGAGAGCTGTTTGGTGAGTGTCAGCAATTGTGCAGTCAAGGCCATTCCATTTTGTGAAGGTCTAGACATAGTGGCTTTGTTGCAGTTGAGCAAGAGCATACAGTGACTCAAAAAACTGTCCCAATGTTTGGCATGTTTTGACTGTTTGTGACATAGCATCACACCAAAGCCAAATAAGGCAAAACCGTTAGTGTACATTAAAAAGGGTTACATAATAGCTACATGTTAAATTAAAAATTACGTAATTTAATGCATTTCCCATGGTGATATAGGCAATCCGTTTTGATGCCTCATTGGGACAGTTATTTGAGTGGGTATCAGAAATATCAGAATCTGATGGTGGTTGGTTCCTGTGGCATGAGAAATCTGATAGATTGCTATCAGGGTGATTGTACCTTAGATGTTCCTGAAATCAATGTATTTAACAAGGGCCAGCATCCAGAGAGTCCCCCAATCCAACATGCATCCCATTTCCTCTGCTCAGAGAGAAAACATCCTCTCCCTTGCTTCTAATGGTTTCTCCACTCACCATATTGCCTCCAAACTTGGTGTTGCAGGTTCCACTATCTCCAGAGTCCTTCAGGAACTTCATCCCAATTGACATCTCTTCTGGTGGTCATCCTTCCAAGCTGTCTCCCACTGACAAACAACTGTCCTCACACAAATCACCACTGGAAGGCTGCCAATGCTGTCTAGGTCACCAATCACATTAACAGCATCTCCCACCCAGTCTGCCCGCAGACAATTAGAAATGTGCTGAAGCAGCACTCATTCAAAGCTGGACAAAGAAGAAAAAGCCATTGCTCACTGCAGTGCATAGGACAAAGAGGTTGGCCTTTGCCCTGATGTTATGAGCTCACGCCCTAACCACAACCTTACAATTCCCCCTAGGGGGCCCAGGCCTCGTCGCTGGCCAGAGAGTAGAAAGGAGACGAGAACGAGATAGTATGGGGTAGAGAGAAACTATCTGAAGTCTGGGGAGACTCCAGCTACAATGTACCTACTTATATACTACTCTATGAGGACCCCTTGCGACTCCAGACCCACCGGCACTCCCTCAGCCTGACTCACTCCTATTGTTCTTGGTGAGCATGTGCTTGGGCGCTGCCGCAGTTGCTGCGCACATGAGCGCATATGGGCGCGGCCGCTCTGACTCCTCATAGACCTCTTCTGGACTGCCCTAGACCCTGACCATAAGGAGCAATGCCCTGAGGCATTGTGCGCCCATCGCGATCCTTTATAGACATGTGCGCTGTCTTGCGCCTTCGTCTGATGCGTGATGGCTTGATGCGCTGATCCTCCTGATGCACTGATGCCGAGTGTGATGCCATCAAGGTGGCGATCCACCTTCCTAGTCTAGCCGTCCTTCCGTATATAGTATTGGATGGTTCCTCCACCATCGTCTTGCCCTCTGGTGAGCGCTCCCATGCGCTGACTCAACATTGGTGTCCCATAGTGTCTCGTAAGGCCCCAGGCTGTTATAACATGTATAGAAGTCATCCCAGATGACTGTAGAGTAAACCGAAATTGAGGGCTAGGATTGCGATCCTAACATTACCCTCCCTTTAAGGTTTCTCGTCCCGAGAAACCAATGCGTGGCTAAGTCCCACACCGCGGTTGCTGTTCCTGATTTTCTAAAAGAACCCATATTGAATATTAAAGATTCCTGGTCGTCCACCAAGTTCGTTGTGTGAGTTTTGATACTCCAGCCCTCTACTGGACGTCGTATAATGTTGACAAATTCCTGATCCTCCCAATAATGATTAACCTTGGCTTCCTGCCGGTTACAATCTTGGCCTTTGATCCTTCCTAAGTGCCTACGCTTTAGGCTCCCATGTCATAGACTTTTTCATGCTTTGATAACCCAGCGCCTTACTGGGGCATTCCGTCCAGAAAAGTGAATTTGCCCAAAATTTTAATTTGTCCTTCAGGCCGTTATTCTAGAGGATGCGGATATTCCTTGTTATCCACAAGCACTCAGGATTCCCTTGTGTGTCTCACAATTCGTTCACACACTGCGGGAACCCCTTCGTGTTGTCTCCATTCCTTGGATCTCCTTTTCACCTCCTTTACCCCTTCCTCAAGATTTCTCGTCCCGAGAAATCCCGAGGTTGCTTGGGAGTGCAGCCATTCCAAGGCAAGCGACAAGTAACCTCCAAAACCAGGCGTGGGCGAATAACATAGTGGTGGAAAAAAAATTTCCCCTTTTCTGACTTCATATGGCATTTTCTGCAAGGTTGCCATCCTTCTGCATCGTCGACTAGACCTGCGACTACTTGACATGTAGAACAACCCCTTCCTCAGGCTGTCCCCTAAGCTAAATTCCCTGTATAGCTCCAGTGATTCGTTCCATAGGTCTCTATAATGCCCATGTATTCATCCAAAAAGTCCGAACCTAAGTGGACTTGAGATCCCATTGAAACAGCATTTTATTTCAAGCAGACTGCTACTGCTTCCAGATTTTTCCACATCCCTCTCCATAGGGAGTATCACTGCTTGTGATTCCGCAAATTCTGGTATTGACGGTGCTTTTGTTAATCCAGCGCTTTACTGGCATTTCACACATTCTTTACAGTGGTTGGTTTCCACTCTTCTGTACTCCTTCGGATTTTAACTGGATACATTGAATATCATCCCTTGTTACTTGTATCCTTCTGATTAAATCATCCGGGTATAACGTCGTGCAAAGAGAGCATTGTCCTGCTCCCATCCTGAGTTTCCAAATATTTTGCCGATTTCACAATCAGCCGTCTATCCTGTATTGTGCAAGTGATCTAGTTGGTCCCCAAATATTCTCTGCATCGTTTAATCTTTTCAATGCAGTCGATCCTGCATTAGTGATCTTTCCCATGGCGTCCACTATTCCCTAGAGGTCTTTCTGGCTCCTACATTCCGGCTAGACCTTTTAATGAGATGTCCGGCTCATAGACTAAACAAAATCCAGCAAGGCATGCCGGACTTGTTGATTGAGAGAAAAAAGAATCATCGTTCGTCCTTCGTTGATGGAGTGATAACCGATAACCTGCTTTTGATATCCAGCGCCTTACTGGGTGGCTGTTCGCATGATCCAATAGATCTGATCCCTGATCGAGGGAAACATCTAGAAATCCCTTGCATAGCCTAGTAGAGACCTTTTTAACGTCGCGCCCTAACGACACTTGTGCGATCACTATCCATGGACCGCTTCCTTTTTGTGGTCTTTATATAGATGGGCGCCCACATTCCGAACGCATCCCGCCGTCCAATGATTTTCGGCTAGACCATTCCTGTTGGAGTCTTTATCTGGCGCTGCCGTTCCAATCCATTTTTAGATTGTTGCACTCCTGTCATTCGCGCAACCCTGTTGATGACTTCTTGTCTCAGGGTCATCTCTTCCTGACTGATGGCGTATGCCTGATTTGATACTGCAGTCGGCTTCTGCATCTGCGTCGACTATCGCGTGTGATGTTCTTTATGGCCTCCATCTTTCCATAACGAGTGTGTTGATATGAACTACCCATTTGTAAGGCGGTCGGCATCCGCCATTGATTACTTTCTTCAATTAATCCTGGGCGCTCCACCAGCGATTAACCTCTTCCTCACGGCCCTTGTAAGATCAATCATCCCCCTAAGGAAGGAGGGTGTCGCCTTTCATCGTATCCACAATTCCATATGCGGACACACTCCAATGTGGTCAATAACGCACCCACACTTGGATCTCGATTTAATTCCATCAACTGACCCAATGACATGGTGCCCGGCGCTTCACTGAGATGTCCTCGTGCTCAGATCGTTAGATCCGATACGTGATTGGTATTCTCAGACTGTATGCCTTGATACACGACATGCCAAAGGGTTGTCTTCAACGGTTCCACCGCCTTTTCCGCTGTACTAGTGTAACTGCCCGGGGCGACCCTGCCTGGTCCACAACCCAGCACGCCGTTACTCTCGTCTAATACAGTTTTGTTGCCAGTAACCATAACGGTAGTAGTCACTTACAAACGGTTAAGCGAGTCTATCTGCTGGTGGAGTCGAAGGCGGTCCTCGAGCTGTTCATAGCCACACCAACAGAGTGTGTATGAGGTCAGACGAATATTTTTGATGAATTTTGTCGACGTCGCGGGCGATGATGAGCAAGGCGTGCTCGACGCTGTCGATGACGATGACGAGGAGTGTGGTAATAGAGACTTCAGATTATGTTATGAGCTCACGCCCCTAACCACAACCTTACAATTCCCCCTAGGGGGCCCACAGGCCTCGTCGCTGGCCAGAGAGTAGAAAGGAGAAGAACGAGATAGTATTAGAAGAAGAAACTATCTGAAGTCTGGGAGACTCCAGCTACAATGTACCTACTTATATACTACTCTATGAGGACCCTTGCGACTCCCAGACCACCGGCACCCTCAGCCTGACTCACTCCTATTGTTCTTGGTGAGCATGTGCTTGGCGCTGCCGCAGTTGCTGCGCACATGAGCGCATATGGGCGCGGCCGCTCTGACTCACTCATAGACCTCTTCTGGACTGCCCTAGACCCTGACCATAAGGAGCAATGCCCTGAGGCATTGTGCGTTCCCATCGCGATCCTTATAGACATGTGCGCTGTCTTGCGCCTTCGTCTGATGCGTGATGGCTTGATGCGCTGATCCTCCTGATGCAATTGATGCGAGTGTGATGCCATCAAGGTGGCGATCCACCTTCCTAGTCTAGCCGTCCTTCCGTATATAGTATTGGATGGTTCCTCCAACCATCGTCTTGCCCTCTGGTGAGCGCTCCCATGCGCTGACTCACCATGGTTGTCCCATAGTGTCTCGTAAGGCCCCAGGCCTGTTATAACATGTATAGAAGTCATCCCAGATGACTGTAGAGTAAACCGAAATTGAGGGGCTAGGATTGCGATCCTAACACTGAAGACAAGGAATGGACTGTGGAGGATTGGAAGAGAGTTATTTGGTCAGATAAGACTAAAATAAACAGTATTGGGTCAGATGGGAAGCAATGGGTGTGGAAACAGGTGGGGGATGGGCTGATTGAAGGGAGGTCCAAGGGAGAGTGAAATTTGGTGGTGGAAACATCATGGTATGGGCTGCATGGGTTGAATGGTGTTGGGAACTTGCAGAGGTTGAGGGAGGATGGATGCTGACCAGTATGTGGACATTTTGGACAACCACTTACTGCCCAGCATAGATGGATCTGGAATTGTGATGAGGAGTGCATTTTTCAGCAAGACAATGACCCAAAACACACCTCCAAAAAGGCCAGAAACTGGATGGAAGAGAACAATATCACTCCCCTGGACTGGCCTGCACAGTCTCCTGACCTTAATCCAATTGAACACCTCTGGCATCACATCAAATTGCAGCTGTGCAGATATGAAACACCAGCAAAGGGAGTTTGGGAGATTTGGGAGAGAGTGGTAGAGGTATGGAATGCTATAGAGCCTGAGGTGTGTCAGGGGTTAAGGGAGAGTATGCCTAGAAGGCTGGAAGCAGTTATCAAGGCAAAGGGAGGCAATACAAAGTACTAGATTGTGCATTTTCTGTAATTCTGACACTCACTCAAATAACTGTCCCAATGAGGCATCAAAATGGATTGCCTATGTCACCATGTGAAATGCATCAAATTACATAATTTTTAATTTAACATGTAGCTATTATGTAACCCTTTTTATGTACACTAACAGTTTTGCTTTATTTGGCTTTGGTGTGATGCTATGTCACAAACAGTCAAAACATGCCAAACATTGGACAGTTTTTTGAGTCACTGTATATGGGGCTTAGGGGGGAAGCAAGTATGCTGTCCTTATGTCATGTGAGGCACCAGGCACCCATCTTCACTGAATTTGCAATATAGTGGGGCCCTAGTAACTGTACTGAGGTTGTTGCAACACAGTTGGGCAGTGCAGGAGCAGATGTTGTCTGAGGCTGTAAGATGCCACAGGTGTCCACCAAGCCTGAGGAGACTGGATCAAAGGATTTCCTTATCTCAAGACTTTTGATTGTCTTTGTTGAGGTGCTCCTAGTTCTTCAGTGCTTCAACTAGGTTCAGAAGACTAGTCATCCCAGATGACTGTAAGGCAAAACCAAATTTGAGGGCTAGGATTGCAATCCTAACATGAAAGGGTGGCTTGTGGGGTAAACAAGATGAAGCTGTCATTCATTGGTGGTTCAACTGGACTAGGGGGACATCCATCATGGAGGAATCCAGGTCATTGCAGTTGAGCAAGAGTGTATATGGGGCTTAGGGGAGAAGCAAGTATGCTGTCCTTATGTCATGCAAGGCACCAGGCACCTGTCTTTGCCAAATTTGGAATAGTGGGGCCCTAGTAACTGTACTGAGGTCATCACAACATGGTTGGACAGTGCAGGAGCAGATGTTGTCTGAGGCTGTAAGATGCCACAGGTGTCTGCCAAGCCCAAGGAGACCAGATCAAAGGATTTCCTTATCTCAAGACTTTTGATCATCTTCATTGAGGTGCTGCTAGCTCTTTGGTGCTTCAACTGTACATTGTTAGGATCGCAATCCTAGCCCCTCAATTTTGGTTTACTCCACAGTCATCTGGATGACTGCTATATGTATTATATAGGGCCAAGGGCTTTATGGGACACTATGGGACACCAACAGTTGAGTCAGCACATGGGAGTGCTCACCAGAGGACAAGACAATGGTTGGAGGAACCATCCAATACTATATACAGAAGGACGGCCAGACTAGGAAGGTGGATCACCACCTTGATGGCATCACACTTGGCATCAGTGCATCAGGAGGATCAGTGCATCAAGCCATCACACATCAGACAAAGGTGCAAGACAGCACGCATGTCTATAAAGGATCACAATGGGAACACACAATGCCTTGAGGCATTACCCCTTATGGTCAGGATTTAGAGCAGTCCAGAGAAGGTCTATGAGTGGAGTCAGAGCGGCTGTGCCCATATGTGCAGCAACTGCAGCAGCACCCAACCATGCACTCACAAGAACAATAAGAGTGAGTCAGAGTGGGGGAGTGCCAATGGGTCTGGGAGTCACAAGGGGTCCTCATAGAATAGTATATAAGTAGGTACAGTGTAGCTGGAGTCTCCCCAGACTTCAGATAGTTTATCTCTCCCCAATTTCTATCTTGTTCTCATCTCCTTTCTACTCTCTGGCCAGCAATGCGGCCTGTGGGCCTTCTAGGGGGATATAGGGTTGTGGTTGTGGGGCATGAGCTCATAACATACATTGAATGCTTCAACTAGGTTCAGAAGACTTCCTATGGGTTCAAATAGAGTCTGGAACAAGTCCTGGCACATTGCTAGTGTATCACCAGCCTTGTAGTAGATTGTTAGGTGGAATTATTGAGCCAAATTGCTCAGCATTGTGACACCAACATCTGAGGTTGTCATCTGAGATGTCAAGAGTGTCACATACAGTGGCTCAAAAAACTGCCCCAATGCTTGGAAAGATAGGCATGGTGAGAAAGAATGACATAAGCAGCATGTGTTATAAAGTTATGTATTATACTACTATATCATGGCTACATAGAAAATCAAAAACTATGTAAGTTGGATCAGTAATAAATCAAACAAGATATTTACCCATTGGGGCAGTTTTTTGACTCTAGGATATTTGCTAATCTAGTACTTTGTATGACCCCCCTTTGCCTTCAAAACTGCCTCTATCCTTCTGGGCATGCTTTCCACAAGTTTCTGACATGTCTCTGGTGGTATCTCATTCCACTCCCTTGCTACCCTCTCCCATAACTCATGGACTCCTTTGGGTGGTGCATCATATTGCTGGAGTTTCTTCTTGAGATGTTGCCAAAGGTGTTCAATGGGGTTCAGGTCAGGGGATTGGGCTGGCCACTCCAGGAGAGTAATTTGATGGTCAGTGAACCACTTCTGTGCCCTTCTGGAGGTGTGCTTTGAGTTATTGTCCTGCTGGAAGTACCTCTCATCCTCAGCCATCCCCAACTTCTCAAAGCTCTCCTCCATCCCCTCCTCCAAAATCTCACAGTACTGCACAGCATCCATCTTTCCCTGCACCTCCACAAGCTTCCCAACCCCACCCCAGCCCATACAACCCCAAACCATCAAGTTATTCCCCCCTCCTTGGTGTGGTGGTGTGGTCAGATATGGCTTCCCCATGTTTTTTCCAGACATACACCATCCCATCTGACCCAATCCAATTGATTTTGGTCTCATCACTCCATAACACCCTCTTCCAGTCCTCCACAGTCCAGTTTTGGTGGTACTGGGCAAACCTGAGACACTTCTGATGGTGGGATGCTTTCAGCATAGGCACTTTCTTCTTTGTTGCTGAGTGAAGACCTGCCTCCTTCAACACATTTCGCACAGTCTGAGGAGTGATGGGGGTAGCAATGGTGGAATTTATGAATTGTGTGGCTTGGACAGCATTGTCAAGCTTCCCAGAGCTAATTTGGTGGATAATTGACTGTTTATCATGGGGAGAAAGCTTGGAAGGACAACCACCAGGATGGTTTTCTTTATCCCCCTCCATCTCCTTGCTAATCCTCCCAATAGTACCCTTCCCCAGACTAGCTTGGATTTGACAATGAGAATAAGTGAGGAGAGAAACAACAGAAGAGCACTTTTCAGCTGAGATGGATTTCATGGTGGTGGTTGGGAGTCAAGAAGATGAATGAGCCAAGTCTAACATGTCAAACTGATACAAACAAAGTCATGTGACATTGTTTATTATTCCCACAGCCCCAGTTATCTTGTACTGGAGTGTCACATTGAAAATCAGGTGAAAAATTCAAGAGTCAAAAAACTGCCCCAATGAGTGAATATCTTGTTTGATTTATTACTCAATGGGTTTTGATCCAAATTATATACTTTTGATTCACTACATAGCCATGATATAGTAGTATATTACATAATTTTATAACACATGCTGCTTATGTCATTCTTTCTCACCATGCCTATCTTTTCAAAATGCCCAAACATTGGGGCAGTTTTTTGAGCCACTGTATGTTACAGGTGAGCCAGCCATTGTTTTTGAGCCAAACAGCATACTCCTTCAAGTCATGGCTAATGTGGTGGAATGGCATGTGGTGGGAGTGGTCAAGTTGTGCGATGCCTGCGGAGTTTGAAATTGATCACATGCTGCTCAGTTTTTTTGCATGCTACCACAAGGTTTTCCGAACCAGCTGTAACGGTTGCTTGGATGTACTGCAATCTGTACAGTTGATTACATCATAATGCATACGGTGATAATGCATAAATTTGATAATGCATGGATATTGGCAGGAATTTTGTCAGTCCCATCATGGGCTGCAGGGAAAATGCAATGTTATTGCATAATGCATAATGCATTGTCAATCAGCGTGAGATATGCATTATGAGATTGGCTTTAGACACATTTTTTTGATTGATCAAAACTTTTGTGGACTTGAAATATCCAAGTAAAATTTTTTGCAATGAATTTTGGATATACTAATCATGCCAGCTGACCGTCGCAAACCATGTCCTAAGCCAACAACCCATAGTAAACCAAGGGAGA
>JAEBUS010000061.1:0-302425 GCA_023014475.1 Amanita pallidorosea
CGAGGACCGTTTCGATCGCAACGGACGCGCCTTTCCTGACATCAGTGCGCAAGGAGGTACCAACATCCTCATGGTGTTGCATCAAAATCATAAATTCAGTGGGGGTACCTCCGTCGCAACCCCCACCTGCGCCTCCGTCATAACCCTTCTCAATGATCGTCTTATCCAACAGAAGCGCAACTGCTTGGGTTTCTTGAACCCCTTGCTCTATGCGAACCCAACAGTCCTGAACGATATTACCGAAGGCAGCAACCCCGGCAGCGGTACCGATGGCTTCCCGGCCAAACCTGGATGGGACCCTGTTACAGGTCTTGGAACACCCAATTTTCCGAAAATGGCTGAGGCCATCGGCGTCTGACGACGTCTCATGTTTCTCAATTTGGCTGTATACCAGTAAATACACAGTTGCGATCTGTTATCCAAATAGATCTAGCAGAATATAGCTTGAGTGGCAGGTGCGAGGCTACATGTCATAGTGCGAGATAAATGCTCCGAGTGGATTATTTGTTGCTCAGTGTCGAGTTGCCTAAGTCCGCCCAACGAGACTGGAAGTATTATTATTATAAGTTGGCGTAACTAATTTCCATTTTATTCTGTTTGCGTCTTCTTCATTATTAGTAAGTGGTAGCTAAAGCAAAGAAACTATGAGACATGCATAAGAGAGGAAGTGGGGCGTGCGTTCGTCGACGCAGGGATAAAGGCGCGGGCGCTTGGTTTTCGAATTGCCAGAGCGCAACACGACGGAGAAAGAAGGTCGGGGTGCCGAATTCCGTCGTGGTGGCCTATAAACTCGACAAGCACGGAAGGCCAATGCTATGCAAGTCACGAATCATAGACTATGGATCAGTACAGCAGGAAGGTCTGACTTTCACCGTCATCTTTCTCCCACAGACCGATCCCGTATTTTACGACATCATTGATCGTGGGTGAACTTGCTCAATTGTAGGATGCCAAGTCTGTCCCCGCAACGACCAGAGGTTACTGCATTCACTAGTCGCGACCGATACCAAGTCAGCGCATCAATTCTATCACATGTTGTCTGTCCTTCAAGTTCACTTCCTCGAATGGTACACACCTTCAGAAAGAGTTTCAAGTTTTTCGAAATTCTCAACTTTATTTGTCCCGAGGTCTTCCGGTACATTATGAGGACCTTGAGAGCTTCTTGCACAATTGAAGACGGCAGCGGTGTTGAAGGCGAAGAAGATCATTGAAGCCGCGCCTTGCATATTTTTTTGAAGATTCAAGAGAACAACCTGTTTCCGGCATTAGGCCGCGCTGATGAGTGGCGCAGGTGGCTTGTGTTTCCCACACCTCGGCTCAACTTGAACTTGGAAGAAACAGCGGACAGCAAATTTCACGCTGACACGCACAAGGGCGAAAGAGCTCTACACGTCTGGCAAGATACAATCCGGCAAGCACGGTGGAAGTACTATGCTCCTTCTGAGTCGCTACCAAGTGCAGCGGGCAGCATCATTCTCGAGATGATCAAATGATTCAATTCCCGAGGCTTAGCACAGGCCAAATTTCATCCAGACAATGATTGCCAAACGCTGAAAAATGAAATCACATTTGCTCCTTCTCCAAGTTCCCCCAGATGCCCGCACCCCCGGTTCCGCTCACTTCCTCCAATGTCCGCACTAGCCAAAAACCTCCGTCCTACACATCGTCTCTGTTCCCCCAGCAATGCCCATCTTTCATTTCCGTACCAGTCCGGCACTAGAAAAGAAAACGTGTCAGCAAATTAAAAAATATCAACGGAAATTACTGTTGATGGATCTTGGCCACCGCAGGTCAGGGCTTGCATCGCTCGTCTTGCACAATCGTTCTTGACATCCGGTGTAAGTGGCGAGAGAATGAGGAAAAGCGCGTCGTCACGGACACAGGAAAGAAGGAAGGAATTGGATGAAATGTCGCTCATTGGCGACAACCGGTAGGACACAACGCACACGAGGGCAGAGAGGGGTGTATTTGAAGGATGTCACGCGCGAATGGGCGTGCTCCCAAGGGACACTATTCCTCTCGCGCCAGCCAGTATCGACCACATGTCCTCCCGCCGAACATTTTTCGCTCAAGGCGGTTACGTCACATGCTCCGGAGGGGTGTATTTGAAAGATGTCAACTCAAAGTGAGCTGCTCCAAGGGACACTATTCCTCTGGATCGCCAACACAAGACTTTGGTGTTGGCGGGTCGCTGGGGTGGTGCGTGCGTGCGCCTTGATTGGGTGGATGGTGGACCCGGTCATCCGAAAGAAAAAAAGGAAAGAAAAGTGAAGAAAGGAGGTCGGAAGGGTGTCGAGGTCGAGGTCGGAAGGGTGTCGAGGTCGAGGTCGGAAGGGTGTCGAGGTCGAGGTCGGAGGTGTCGAGGTCGAGGTTGACGAGTCGGTGAGGCGATAGGCGGGCGAGCGATGGCGGGTGTCGAGAAAGGCGTCGTCGAGGTGGGTGCTTGGAAAGAAAGTAATAAAGACTCACGTCCTTTTATAGGTTTCTGAGCGACGCGTCGAGTTGCATTTGTTTTGACAAAACGCGATCGAGCAATCTCAGACATTCACGTCGGCCAATGATATCATTCCGAGGAATACGGAAATGCTGTCCTGGATCCGTAAGTGAACATTTTTGTGATATCGACTTTATGTTGATGCGCCACCTTTACCAAGTTAGTGGCTAATGGTTCCTCGATCTTGCCATAGTGTGGACAACAAGGGTCCTCCCCGAACGTCCCTCGAGTTTCCCAACCTCGAATATCCGAGCCAACCGCCGTGAAACGGAGATGGTACGGCCTTTCGTTGAGAAAGTCACTATGATTAGATGGAAAAGCCCTGATGGACCTAAATTTACCAAATTATTCAAGCACTACAAGCACCGCCATTTCTACATCTACCGCCGCATGAAGGAGGATTAATTCAAGCGTTCTTTGACCCAACTTACACCACAAGGAACAGTTACTCGTACGACTCGCCGGTCCAAAGTATGAATCTTCATATTTCTGACTTGGTTGTGACAGGCTTATAGCGCTGTGCAAGTTTATTGAAAATTGAAAAATATGCACGCTCATGTACATAATATCGTCTACCGTTACAATGCTCAATAGCGATTGTAATTATGGTTCAAGATGCGTAGCTACGCGAACAAGTGAGCATGGGACTTTTTTTGGTGCTGACATGTTTTGTGCGGCTGACCAGGCTTCGTGACACCCAATCGGTCCAGTTCGCGCTCCTTTCTCTTGTCGTCTCTTGCCTTATTACTACCACCACATCAACTCACTCTCAAACCAGCAACTTTCGCCTCGCTCTCAACCAGTAACAGCAATAGCAACAATGGCTCGACTTAATTATACTCTCCTCCCGAGTAAGTCCCGTCGTCGTTGTTTCTCTGCAGCAGTACCTCATATTGATTGTCCTTAAACGTAGACGTCCTCATGACGGTCCTATTTACCGAAAGGGCTGGAGGCCTATGAAGCCTAACGCCGCCAAGAAGCCTAACGCCGCCAAGGCGCCCACCGGCGTTGGGTAAGTGGTGTCAGCCACATATCATCTATCAGTGAACTCACCTCTCCTTGCTCTCTTTAGCGCGGCTGCCATCCTCGCGGCTAGGAGGCGAACGCGCGGGCATGTCAGACCTCGGGGTAAGTTATCTTTGATGAATAGGTATACGCGTTACTCATAAGTTGTAGTTCCGGCTGCACCAGTGCTAGATACAGACGTCATCATGATAGAAGATGATTATATCTATTTCCCTCCAATCATTGCCGGCTACGTTCCAGTCTTCGATGGGGACGACATGGAAATTGACTCAGAAGGATCGGGACCGTCCAACCCATCGCAGGGCAATTTGCATGATGTTACGGCCGAATCTGACGACGGCAATCCTCATAACACCAGAGAACAAGCACAGATCAATCTCAACAACGTCGCAGGAACTGACACTCAGGTCGTGCCGAACGCCGCCGCTACCAATGTTGGGCCCGGAACACCTCATAAACCAATCACCAAACGATCTTCTCCCAGTACTGGTCCACAGATTGTCGACGATATGTTTGCTCCAAATCCTAATGCACCCGCTGGCAGCACCACACCATGGTTGTCCAGTGTATTCCCAGAGGGATGCCACAACAGTCCCGTTCGCGTCGGGCAAGATGACCCTTTCCTTGCTGAAACATATTATACTCGCTCTCCCAAAGTCATCGTTCACGAACCTCCCGTCGATGCTGGTCCACAGCTAGTTGATGATATTTTTGGTCCAAATCCTGGTGTGCCGGCTGGCAGCACCACGCCATGGCTATCAAGCGTTTTCCCAGAGGGATGTCACAACAGTCCCGTTCGTATCGAGCAAGACGATTCCTTCCTCGCCGAAATATATCACAATCGATCTCCCGTGACCGTTGACGATGAACCTCTTTCCAACGCTGGTCCACGGCTCATTGAAGACATCTTTGGTCCAAATCCTAATGTGCCGGCTGGCAGCACCACACCATGGCTGTCGAGTGTTTTCCGAGAGGGATGTCACAACAGTCCCGTTCGTTTCGAGAAAGACGATTCCTTCCTCGCCGAAATATATTACAATCGATCTCCCTTGGCCGCTGATGATGAACCTCTTTCCAACGCTGGTCCATGGCTCATCGAAGACATCTTTGGTCCAAATCCTGATGTGCCGGCTGGCAGCACCACACCATGGCTGTCAAGTGTTTTCCGAGAGGGATGTCACAACAGTCCCGTTCGTTTCAAGCAAGACGATTCCTTCCTCGCCGAAATATATTACAATCGATCTCCCGTGACCGTTGATGATGAACCTCTTTCCAACGCTGGTCCACGGCTCATCGAAGACATCTTTGGTCCAAATCCTGATGTGCCGGCTGGCAGCACCACACCATGGCTGTCAAGTGTTTTCCGAGAGGGATGTCACAACAGTCCCGTTCGTTTCGAGCAAGACGATTCCTTCCTCGCCGAAATATATCACAATCGATCTCCCGTGACCGTTGATGATGAACCTCTTTCCAACGCTGGTCCACGGCTCATCGAAGACATCTTTGGTCCAAATCCTGATGTGCCGGCTGGCAGCACCACACCATGGCTGTCAAGTGTTTTCCGAGAGGGATGTCACAACAGTCCCGTTCGTTTCAAGCAAGACGATTCCTTCCTCGCCGAAATATATTACAATCGATCTCCATTGGCCGCTGATGATGAACCTCCCTCCAACGCTGGTCCACAACTTGTTGAAGACATCTTTGGAGCACATCCCATGTACCGGCTGATGCACCATGGGTGTCAAGTATATTTCCGTTGCCAAGCGACGATAGCTTCGTCCATATCGAACAAAATGACGCTTTCCTTGCTCAGACCTACTTCGGTCAGCCTCCCGCCCCCGTTGTTGATCGTCCTCTTACCATCGAAGACCTCTCCGGAACAAATGTCAAGGGACCAATGACTGGTGACAATGCACCGTGGTTGTCAAGTGTCGTTCCGTTTCCAAGAGACAGTGATATCATTCAAGTCCTCCGCATGAACTCGATAACGAAGAGGAGGAAGACGACGGCGAGGAACCTGTTATTACATCTGACTCGTCTTGGGGCCGCAGCGGTAATAGTATGGAAGACCTTGGCGACGAAACCGACGACACGGCGGAAACGATCGCCAACACGCAGAAATTTACTACTCCAGACATCTATACCCTCTCCTCATTTCTCGGATTCGCTTTCATATCAATTTCTAGTTTTTCTTCTCGTTTCTTAGCTATCTTAGAACTCTTAATGGCTCTTCCTCGCAAAAAGACAAAAAAAGAAAGAAAATCAATCAATCAATCAAATGCATTTGCTTTACATCTCGTTTCAATCTACGCTCAATCTGGCTCCTATCGGTTACTATTTCGTTCAACTATCACAATGCTATTCTGGACTTTCGTCGGCTTCAACTTCGCTATCTTAGGACTGGGTCCCTCTTAATGGCTCTTCAACGCAAAGGAAAAGGACAAAAAAAAACGAAAAACAAACAATTAGTCAAGTGCATTTGCTCAATCTCGCTACTATTGGCTACTACTTCGTTCAACTATAACAATACTATTCTGGACTTTCGTCGGCTGCAATTCAAGATCAGTAATACAACGACAACGATTAAAAAAGGGAACAAAGAAAAGCGATAAAAACAATAAAATAAGGAAAAGTGAGAAACGAAAAACGAAAAACGAAAAACAACAACCCGAAATCGATTATCATGCAAAACGTATATGCATTAATGAAAAAAAAAGAGTAAAATGCAAAACGAAATATTGAATACTCAGAAACCCATTAGTCAGACGTACATATAATCAATTTACAGCATACTTATACGCCCTTGGAATAAACCATTTTTTGTCAAACGATTTGGCCTTCTCGTATACAAGTAATGATCTTATCGGCTTGTCTTTGTCCTCCGCATTCTCTGTCATTGGCGTCAGAGAATATCAACGTGACGTACGGTTCCTCAGCTGGCTATCTTTTTCAGTCGTCGAATGGTTCTCAGCCTCCGGTGTTAGGAAGTCTTGAGCAACTGACCGTGTCCTTCCAGATCCGGGAGGCGAAGATGGAGTTCATAATAGACGAGGATTGATTGTGAGTGGGCTGGCCCGGAACAGGAAGCCTAACGTGCACGATCAGACTTTTTGTATGATTGAATAAGGCTGTTGTATGTATATTCTGTCGAGTTCATGCTTAATAAATAGCACCATTGCTATAGACGAAATCTGAATAGTTGCGTGAAGATTTTCCTGCATTCGCACTGACGAGAAAACTGCAGTTAAGCTCCCTACCTCCACTTTCGTACGAGCTCGTCAAACTTGTTTGATAGAGCGCCGCATATTTGGGAATATGTCTCACAGACAGCAATGGACAAAATTGCACTAGACGAGGCCTTCAAGTAATCTGGGGCTAGTGCTCCGAGAGCGATGCTACAAACTCCAGACAAGGCCACGTGGAAGCCAGCTTCGCTCGACATTCACAGGGCAGTAACATTAGGCATTATCTGGTTAGACGTGGCGTTTTTATCTCATTAAGCGAGGGGCAGGCATAATTATGCTCTCCTTTGATTCAAAGCCGTGTACGTTGCAAAGAAACTACGCGGTACCGCAGATACTCCTCGTGCATATATCTGATTGGTATAGATCTGTCGTCACCTTGTCAGAACTGTTGTACAAATTATCGACGACTGGCACTCACCAAGTCGTCGTAAACAATTGCAGGCACCTTTTCTCCGCCAAAACAGACCCAGGATGTATTTTCACGATAGAACGACCTATGGTTTGCTTATAGGTCCCGTCGGGCTGCAAAAAGGCAGAATTTTGCACTAGCCCGCATCCCAAAGACAATATTACGTTTTCTTCTTCCTTTTCCCTGCTTCCGCCCGCATCTCGCAGACTTTCTGACCATCCGAGTCTTTCGCAAGCGCTCTCCAGTTGTTTCCGGATTTCCCTGGCTTCGATCAGCGTTCGTTCGTTTACCCAGTACTTTCGACACCACTCTCTTCGCTCTGCCTTTCCTTTCCGCTTTCCCTTTTTCTTCTTTACGTATCCGTCTTCTCCTTCTGCATCTCCCTCATTCTCCCACTTGCCATTTTCTGATGAACTTGGCTGCGATTGACCACGACACACATCATCATATGCTCTGACCACGTTCAAAATGGTCAGATGGTCCCCTCTGGCGTTAACAAAAGCCTTTCTGGCTTCAGCCGCATTCTCCCTCTGCTCCGACACGTCGATGAATAGCTTCGATGACGCAGATAAGATAGATACTATAGACAGGACTTGAGGTGCGCAACTGTACTCGTGCGAAGCTAGGATGGAACGGGCGTGCGTAGGTTCGAGCGGGAACAGGCCATTTGACGGCCCATTTTTGTTAGCTGCTTTGAGTTATCCAGGGCGGAAAGCAGCCATAGAGTTTTTAAAGCTGAGATTACTAGCGAGCATTGTCAATCACTATTTTCCTTGAGGATATGACAACATTACCCGAATCTCGATCTGGTTTGTCCATGAGATCGAGATCCTCGAGATCCTGATCTAAGCATTTCAGTTTAAGGATGCTTGATGCAAGGCTAACGCGCATTATCTCTGGTTCTGCAGATACGGGCCGTTGTTGAAAGATTTCTTCGGTGTACAGTCGGAAACAAATCCGGGCCCTTCACGCCCGCGCGACCTGCGCGCTGCATGGCAGAAGATTGGGTGATGTCCCGTGTTAGGAGGGTGTCGAACCCTGGATGTCAAGCAGGGTTGACAAAGATTGGGCGACATGAAAGGATGAAACGTACCACCCCCTGTGTCGCGAGCCAGATATCGCTTTTCTTTGCATTTTCCAGTGTCGATGACGTACTTCACGCCAGGGATCGTGATAGAGGTTTCAGCGATATTGGTAGCTAATATACATTTTCGGGTACCCAGAGGCGTGGCAGCAAATACTTTGGCATTCGCGCCAGGTGCTTGAGCTGCGTACATGGGATGGTCAAGACCGCATCTTGTCCTGGGGTAATCGGTTGCTAAATAGTTGAATGGATTTTTCGATAGATTCTATGTCCTCCTGACCTATCGCCAGAATTACTATATGCGCGCAAAGATAAGCGGAGGCCACTAGCCTGGTAAGAATATTAGAACATCTCCTGGAGGTTGGTCAGCGTGTATCTGGAAAAATGTTCGCATCGCTGCGTCGACATAATCGCCTGTCCCTCAACGCAATGATAAATTTTGACAGGATGTTGACGTCCTTTGATGTATACAATTTTGGCGCTTTTGATGCAGAATTTTGTTAGGCCTGGCACCAGTCAAGCAGATTACATCCAGAACGTACTGGTTGAAAAACTTGCTAAACTTTTCAGCATCCAATGTAGCGCTCATGACTACGATTTTTAGGGGTCCTGGCCCTTGGTCCTTTTCCTTCCCTTCCCCCTAGCTTCTTGATTACCTCTCTTCCTGTGTTTAAGTATTGTTTTGAGATTCGCCAGTAACAGATCCGTCCTCAACGTCCTCTCATGCGCCTCATCCACAATTACCACACTGTATCTGCTCAACAATGGATCGGACAACAATTCTTGTACGATCATACCGTCTGTCATATACTTGATGCGCGTGTCGGGACTGCATTTTTCGTCAAAGCGTACAGAGTATCCAACCAGATCGCCCACAGAAGATCCATTCTGTTCG
Source organism: Amanita pallidorosea (assembly GCA_023014475.1). NCBI lineage: Eukaryota > Fungi > Basidiomycota > Agaricomycetes > Agaricales > Amanitaceae > Amanita > Amanita pallidorosea. Next base: position 9,154 of record JAEBUS010000061.1, read on the forward strand.
AGGGCAACGCGGGAGGCAAGAGAAGTGGCGGCCACACGACGAGGTTGTGTGACTGCAATGATTCCGGAGCTTGATATGCAAGACTCGACAGGTATTGAGGGACCTCTACGTTAAAAGTTAGAGAGATAGAGTCGTCTCCAGGGCGACAGACGTACGCGTTGTTTTTCCGGACCCTGTTTCACCGATGAGGACGGTCACATCGTTTTTGCGAAGTTCCTCAATGAGAGCTTCTCTGCCTATTCCATACATGTGAGCCATTTTTCAGACGATGAAGGGACCCAATGATACCTTTAGCAATAGGTAATTTTTCCCGTTCCTCTTGTAACGTAGTAAATTTAATGCTGCCAGGGAAGCTAGGTCCTGCCCCAATAACAAGGCTATTTGGTGTGTCTCTGGACGAATGCCGAGCCTTTTTGTGTTTCCTGCCATTTGCCAAACCATATGGCTCGTGTGACACCCCATTTAATTTGACGGACGAATTTTTGCTATGGTTCTCGTCATCGCTGTGCTCGATATTTGAAGCCTTCCGCTTGTGGAGTCTGCGTAGTTTGTCGTCATGGTGCAGCTTCGAAAACGACGGCGTTTTGAGCATGATTTATGGAATTTTGCGTCGAAATCTCCTAGAAACGATATACGCGTCAGACAAGCTCTGCATCAGGAATTTTAAAATTTGTTCCAGCCATATCTTACTGGGCGTGACACTCGTCACACCAGTGACGCACGTTCCGAGCTTCCGCGCGTCGCGAATCTATTTGGGCACGACTGTAAAAGTGCCCGTTCTGTCCTTTGCTCTTCTGCGGCCATGGACAATGGTCAGGGCTGGTACAGACAGCCGCAGCAGACCAGTCCAACCCATTATTACTATCAACATCAACAGCAGCAACGCCCGCCGGATCATCACCAAATACCCCCTGCGGCTTTGGATTCGGTGCAGGATGCTCAGGGACTTCTGGCAGTGTATCCACCTGCGTCTGCGACGCCTACGGTTCATGGTGGGTTATGATTATTTCATGCTGCAATCCTAATCTCCCTCTGGTTCAGTTGCAAGACATCTCAGTAATATGACTTTTACTTCAGCCCCTCCAACGTTCATGCAGCAAGGCTATTATTCTGTGCAACACGCGCAAGAACCGAACCCTCCGCCGTATACTGAATATGCTCAAGAATTGTCATATATGCGTGCACCTCAAGTTCCTGTTAATGACGGAGGTTATTGGGAAAACACCAGAAATGAAGCGGTAAGATTGGTTGGAAGCCAATCGTATGTTTTATCTGTTGCGCATATGTCCAATCGTTGATGGAAACCAGCCATTATGTTAACAATACAGCAGCATATCATACACCGCTTCCATGGTCGCACCATCCCATATCGTCGAACTACCGCCCTACGCCTTTCGCACAGTCTGTGATTCAACGCAGCGCGCCAAATTCCGCCTATTCGACTCCTTCGTCTTCATCTATGCCTTCATCTTCGTCTTCCTCCCTTGCGTTTGCTCTCGGTAGGCCTGAACCTCCCCGACCCCCACAATCCCAACCAGGGCAAAGAATCGTTCCGGAACCCGCTCCTCATTTGCCTTCAAGAAATAGTCAAGCTAAGCTACCGCAGAAGCCTGGACTAGCTTCGGCCCCTCACCAGTCACCGCAACCCCAGAAAGTATACAAGGCAGAGGAATCGCCCTCATTTTTCAATGACTTCTTGTCTCAGAAGACCCGTCAAATGAGGGAACTGACAGAGAATGATATTATCATCCAGCCCGTCGCAGTTCGCACCCCTCCATTACAGTCAAGTCCAGATCCCATAAGATTGATGTCTAGTATCGATGACAGTCCTATGGATGCTACGCCTCGAAAGCGGAAAGCATTGATGGAGATCGATTCGCCGTCTATCAAGCGCATACAACTGCTCAAGTCTCAGACTACTGAGGTGCCCCGCCCGGTGACGCCCAAGAAGGCACCTCCACAGACATCGCCACTCAAACAGTCCATCGTGCCTCAAATTACGCCGTCCAATAAGTCTAGCAAAAGCGAGGCGACATTGGTTACTCCGTGAATCATTCACCCAGTACACCAACATCGTCCACACGTAAGAAAATGGTGTTGGCGTACATTTCAGTTCCTCCGCGGCCGTCATATTTGACACCTACCTCGTCGAAGAAAGGTTCTCCGATTAAAAGCGGTACTCTGCGGCCGCTGACGTCGAACGATTCACCTGATTTGGGAGGCTACGGATCGGATGACGACAGTCCAACGTTACGGAGAGTCAATTATAGCAGTGCAACCAAGTCAACCGTTAGGCGAACTGGCGATAGAGATGAAAGACGTAAGTTGGCCTTGCTGCATGTCACACGCTACTGACTTGAAAATTTGTCTTCAGCGCCAGTAGAGAAGCTCTTGTCGCTGATAGACGACATCTTTGAAGCCGAAGATGGTTTACCCGCTGACGTATCCGATGTTGCAGATCTCCCTGCGGAGTTCTTTTCGCATCTTGGGACCGATTATTCTCACCCCCTTCTCGCACCTAGTGTGATCCGCAAACTGACGCACTACATTGGACACGTAGCGCGACCTACGAAACGGGACATGAGCAAAACTACAGCAGGAAACGTGCCGGGAAGCGCAGCATTAAACACACCAAGGAGCAGAGGTCGCATGACGGAGATTGAGACGCAAGTATTGTCAAGGTTGTTGAAGATGCTTCAAAGAAGTGTCAAAGCTGGAGAAGGCCTGGATCCATTTGCGACTACTACGTACCATGGGAATGCAGCCGCCAGAGAAGGAACGGCCTCGCCAAGGAAGAAGAAGGCAGGCACAAAGAAGGCTGAAAGAAGATCCAAGTCTCAAACGCCCAGAGAGGACGATGAAGGCACCGCCATGGCTGGCGGAGACGAGAATGAGAAGAGAGAACGTAATCACGAGACGCAAGCAGTGGATTACGAGCATCTGACAAAGACGTTGGACGTGGCCAGGGATAGTGTGCTTGCTGCAGACTGTTGTATCGCTTTGCTGGCTAGTGATCGTTTGCCAAAGCAGGTCAGAAAATGTGACCTGTGAGATTCCCCAGTGCTGACTCTGGCTTAGCTATACGCAGAAGAATTGATCACAGCTTGTCTCGCTACGATTAAGAACCAGCTGACCAGGATAGTGTACCCATTCGTTGAAGCGACTTCGACTGGAGTCGCTAGTGTGGCCCCTTCCTTGCAGCAAATCGTCAAAAGTTTTTCTGGCCGCTCACAAAATTGTAGACGCGAGATTAGCGAAATTTTCCAGGCTCTTTCTTCCGTTCTCCCGCGCGTCAATAATCTCATCAACTTAGGGAGCGTAACGATGTCGGATACGATTATTATCCAAGCCGTCTACATTGCTATTGGGCCATTCTTTGTCATTGAATCCGGGGAAGGGAGCTATGCGGATGGAGATCTCGAGAAGGAAAGGGAAAGCGGCGAGATAAGGGAGAGAAAGATAACGTTGTTATCAGGGCTTTCGGGAAGAGTGCGATGAGGGGTTTAAGGCTTGATGCGCTATCACTCATCAGGACGGTGAGATACCGTGCTAAGCATGGGTTAGATCGGCTCTGATTGTTTTTGAAAGATATTTGGGAACCACGAAGACCAACGGTCTTGGATCATTGAGGAAATTCTGAACTCGTTGATCAAGCTGTCGGATACGAAGCAGAAAGCGGGGCAATTCAGGCAAGCACTTGTATCCATGTCTTATTCTTGTCTGATGTACCAGTACAGATTACGAGATGGGCGTTCCATAAGAACGGTATCAGCTCTCCTGCTGCAATTGGTGCAAACTTCGGCGCACGACGTATGCATCGAGGCGCGCAAAATTGAGAAAGCAAGACAACATGCCATTACGCTTCGTCGTCAGGAGAGTTTCTCCGAGAGCCAATCTCAAGGCCGTAAGGCGCAGCAGCAGGAAGAGAACTTTTTGGACCTGCACGACCAGGAGGTATGACATTCTATGCATCTTTCCATAGGTTGAATGACTCAGGATCGTTGCCGCAGGAACTTCGACTATATGCGTCTGGGTTGGACAGCGCAACCAAAGCTGCAAAGACAATTGTGTTATTCTTGACGCAGAGGTCAGGTAAAAGCAAAGCGGTGAAGAATACGAATGAGGCCGAGTACAGGACGATCTTTGATAATCTCATTTCCGACCTGCTAGTTGTATTGTACTGGCCCGAATGGCCTGCTGCAAGCCTATTACTGAGCATAGCATGCAAGTACATGGTACGCTATTTGAAACTAATGATGTGGACTGGAAATGATAATTTCTGTTGATAGGTCTCGTCTTTGGATGACGTCAAGACTCTGAATAACCAACAGTCAGAGAGCACCAACGCAGCTAAAACTATTGCGCTTGATCATTTAGGCGTTGTTGCTGCGAGGATCCGTTCGAGCATGCTCAACGTTCGTCAGCATCATTCGTCCACCAAGTCCGATGGTAAAGGCAAGAACCTGGCATTGAAAGCTTTGGATGAGGTATGTGACATTGATCGTGACGTTCCTGATTGTCGAGAACGGCATGTGTAGATCGTCAGCAATGTTGATATCAGAGCACTTGATAAGCTTTTGGCTTCTCACAAAGAGCTTTCAGCCCATTTATGTAAGCGGTCATCCGAAGATCAAGCATATGATGTGAGAGTCTTCATTTATCAGGGCGACAGTGCAACTGAATGATTTTGACAGAGTGCAAGAGAGCTAACCGCTGCCACTTTTGGTCAGGAGCTATCGTCTGCATTGCGGCAGGTGAACGGCAGTATCACAGACCCTGACCACGATGACGACCTCAACCTGAAAGATCGAGATAAATTGATTGAGTTTGGCAACAAACTTAAAACTGCGTTGAGGGAGATATGGAAGGACCCTGGCACGGACATCTTCGATATTGGGTTCGTGCCAAAACTATTGATTGAGTTAATTTATTCATCTATTTTAATAGTTCGCAAGAGGAAGTGGCACGCACCGACAGGCTGGCAGAAGAAATCGGAACGAATTCCATTTTAAAGAGTTCATTTCAGCCTATTCTTGGCACCATCCTGCTGGCGCTCGATGCCCCAGCTATCTTCATGCGCACCAAAGCGCTCCGTGCGCTGGGCCAAATCGTGACTAGCGATGCGACTATCTTATCAACGGTAATTCCTCGAAGCATCCAATATTGTAAGACTGACGTGCCTGCCTTAGTCTAATGTTCGCCGTGCGATCGAGAGCCATTTGATTGACAGTTCACCCGCGTTCGTGATGCCGCAGTCGAATTGATCGGTAAATACATGGTCGATTCCCCGGAAGTGGCCGACGATTACTATGCAAAGATTGCAGACCGTATTGCAGTAAGTAGCTATGGTTATTGCACTGCATTTTATCTCATCGGACACAGGATACTGGCTTGAGCGTCCGCAAACGCGTCATCAAACTGCTCAAGTCATTCTATACTGTAACTGAGGATAACCAACGGCGTATCGACATTGCTACCCGCCTCGTGCTCCGCATGCTGGACGAAGATGACTCCGTGAAAGACTTGGCAATGAAGACCATCGAAGATCTGTGGTTTCCTAGCGGAAACCTACCAAACGTGCAAAGTTTGGCTAAATCACGAGCTATGGCTGCAAGTGATGTATCGCAAGACAAGAGTCGGTTGCAGGGCAAAGTAGTTGTGATAATGGGTACGGCCGCCAACTTCAAGGACAGGCAGTCGCCTTTGGAGACCATATTGCACAAAATCATGGCAGAAAAAGAGGGCAATGATATCATTGCAAGGTATACAGAAATCTGTGAAACATTGATAGATGGTCTGGTTGATGCGTCGGATTTGCCGGGATTCGTAAGTGATTAATTTTGTGATATCGATATGTGTTGATGTTCCGCAATAGACGGTGGTAAACTGCATAAGAACGATTTATCTTCTCAGCGCCGCCTATCCACAGGTCTTATCCGGTCCGAATGCTTCAACGCTCCTACCTTATTTGAAAAATGCCAGCACGGTAAGAATAAGATCCAACCGCTTTTCAAAAAGGGTTAACAAATCCTTCGCCGTAGGCTGAGGAGCTGGCAACATCAGATTATCTGCTCAAAATTTTCCGCGTTTCTATACCATACATGCCGAAGACGGCGGCTAAATTCGGTCATGAGCTTCAAGTAGCGTTGCAGCCTATGATTTTGAAACCATCCAGTGGTGGAACGCATGTAGGTGTTGCCGGGCTCTCGATGGGCATTTGTCTAACGCCATTTTCAAAGGTTCTCCAGGAAGCTGTCGCTTGTATGTGCATTGTCGTGCAATATCTTACACAAGACTTCGTTCGGCTCGTGAATCTAATGAAATCTTGCAATGGTGGGTCCTTTATATTTGGGATTTTTACCTGATACCACGCTTGCCTCAGGTCGTGTACAGCAAGCTATTCGGCGTTCCAAGTCGCGATCGACTGAACCCAACGACATGCGGGCGCTATTATTGGTCATATTCATAGCAGCACTACTCGTAGAACATTGCGATTTTGACCGTATTCGGAGTGAGAATGAACGTGAGTCTTCAAACAATCGCAATTGTCCCGGATTATAAATGCCAGATCGTGAACAGTTTTAGCACCCGAAATTGACAGCATATCACGGGTACGCAATGGTGCTATTTATTAAGCATATGGTTAACAACTCCTCAACAGACTTCCATCGTAGAATATACATACAACAGCCTTATTCAATTATACGAAAAGTACGATAGCATACCTATACAAGCACGCCTTTTGCAGTGCCTGGGTTTGTATAGTTCCACCCAGTTTACCGTTAGCACCCTGATTGTGCACATTAGGCTTCCTGTTCCGAGCCCAACCCACTTTAATGACGCACGATCGATCCTCGTCTATCATGGACTCCATTTTCGCTTCCCCGGATCAGGAAGGACACGGTCGGTTGCTCAAGATCATCCAAGACTTCTTAACGTCTGAGGCTGAGAAGCATTCGACGACTGAAAAAGGTAGCCTGCAAAAGTACCGCACGTCATCTTGATCTTCGCTGACGCCGACGACAGAGAACGCCAAGAACAAAGACAAGCCGACGGAGGTCAATATGGAAGAGCTCGTCGGGAACACGGATGGTTTTGCAGATTCCGGGTACGGGGGTGTCGAACATGGTAGTATCGTTTACGCTGACAATATCATAGCGTCAGCTCCGCTGTTGTACAGCGGTTCTTGAATCCAATCTTGAACGCGGCGCTATCCAAACACGCCCAAGTCCAAGCTGCTGCCATCGACATTCTCACATTCACGATAAAGCAAGGCTTGGCGCATCCCCTGCAGGTAGGTTGACGAATATTGATGTTGATTCAATTTATAACGTCTATCTAAGTCCTTTCCTGTCATTATTGCCCTTGAAACGAGTCCAGTCGCTACAATCAGCAATAGGGCTAGCGCTTTGCACTCGATTCTTCATAGCAAGCACGCGTCGCTCCTCAATGCTCGTTACACTATCAGCGCAAGGACATCATTTGACTATCAAAAGAAGATATGTAACGGCGTTGTTCAAGGTACCTACTACTGAAGAGTCCAGAGGAACCATATTCTAATATTACTAGGATACCGTTTGCAATCCACGCCTGTTGCTTTATTACAACGGTGGTACTCGCTTGTCCGCGAGAAGCGGCCCACGAGACAAGATTTTCTGAAGTCACTGGTCAAAGTCTTCAATGATAATTCTTCGTACCAGTCTTCGCAGGTACGTTTTTTAGATTTGCACGTGTATTAACTCATGCTCTGATAGGACGACATTGACTTCACACGATACATGGCTGAGAACTTTGCAACGCTTGAATACAAGACGCAAGAAGAGGTTTTGACGGTTCTCAAGCATTTGACGGCCATTCTATCTACTGCAGGCATGCATGTGCTGGAACTAATATCCCCGTCACACCTACTAGCTCAATTGCGCAGTCCGACGAAACCAAACTCGCAAAACGACTCAACTCAATCTGATGATTCTCCAACATTAGATGAGACCAAGATACCTCTCATGCGTACTTCAGTCATCATAGGCATGGTTATGCTACTGAAAGCGCACCTCAAAACACTCTATTCTTTGTCTGAAGAGTAAGTGCTTTTTTTCACATTGTCTTTCCAACGGGCTGATGGTTGTGTCAGTAAATGTATTAAATTTGTAGTTGGAAAGAAGAGTGCCATCGGCGACAAGCCAGCCATCAAGCGGCATGAAAATCCTATAACTTGGGAACGGATGCCCTTCGCTACGGCGTCCATGTCAACATCGTCGGACATAAATGCGCAAAAGGACAGAGTAGGTTCCTTTACCTACATTTTAACACAGCGTTGTTCAACTTGCCCTAGTTTTTGGACATATGGAACGAAGATGGTGTCACGGGCGAACCGGAGGACGACATGGAACTATAATCAACGAAGTGACTGCTGCACAAGATTGCAATGCTCAAAATATATAATATGCCTCGCAACGATGCACAAAGGTTTTATTTTATTGTCTATTGTAGAGTAATATAATGCTTCCCACCGCCACTCGCGATGTACATTTATGTATACCCACGCATAAAATCAAAGAGCATGTAGTTATGTAAAGCAATGGTTGAAGGTGCTGTTCTGGGTTCACTCCAAGTGTTGCGCCTGGGCAACCTGTCATAAATTCCTGAAGACGAGTCGAGATAATATTTCCGCACGCGCTATCAAAACCCAGTCTGAAACTGGCTCCAAACCCGATGCTCAGATGGTGGGCATATTTAATGGGTCGTGATACCATGCCTCATGTTGATGGTAGCAACGGACAAGTCCTGCCTCGGTTTCTGGAATTTTCCTGATACTGTTTTTTGGTACTTTATATCAGTTTGCTTATGATGGCAGTCCGCAGACTCGGACATGGTGAGATATCATAGCCACGGGCGATGAGAAAAGGTTGGCTAGTTAGATTGCGGACAAGTTTTACCGTTACGTCGAAGATCAAGATACGAACGCAGGGTCTGTTGCCCACTTTGTCACCGACGACATTCGCACCATCAGATAGATTTACTTTTCCAAATAGAACACTGACAGAATGCGTGTGCTCGAAACATATAAATATGGGCCGGTCAACGATTCACCCCATCTTCAAACTTCTGAGCCATTCGGTGCGATTGTACCATCCACATTGAGTCCGCCACATTCCCTAACTGAAATGCTGTAGAATCACCATGTCTTCTCACACTGGCATCTTGATAGGCCGCGGACCTGAGTTTGATGGGAACTTCATTGCAAGTGGTGTCGATCACCAAGTCATAGGAGTCTTCGACGCTACTGATGTTCCACCTTTCGTCGCCATCAAGGCAAAATTTGAAAATTTGCCGATTCATTCGTCACTTCAATTCCATGGCCATGTTGGACCTGCAGATGTCCACCTTCAACTTGTAAACCACCTCAATGCTGTCATCTATGGTGTTTTAGCCCATCCCATTGGAGGCAAGATCTCTGTCGCTGGCATCTTGACAGTTGAAACTTGAAATGTGTGACATCTGGTTTGTTTTCTACATAAAACTGCTTGTTAGCAAGACCGGCCTAATTCGGCAACTTTTCAGATCAATCACGAAGGCTATCATGATGGATGCTGGATATGTTCGAGAGAATGTTTGTTCTGTACTTGAAAAAATGTCGGAAAAGGAGTCGTCGTATGTTCTGCAGTTGTGACGGACCGTGTCACAGACTCACCAAATACCATGTCTGCCGCTTTTTGCATCTTTCATCATCCACCAATATGCCCCCGTCGTGCTTCGTATTTTCTCTCTTCATCCAAGTTCAGCTACTTCCGCTTCTATTTCTCTTCCATATTCTCTGCTTGTGCGTAACCGCGCTATGGACAGGAAAACCTATGGCCCTGCTGATTCGGGACGTTACTCTAATAGAAGATGATGTTTACATACTGCATCCACCTGGTAAGTATAATCTGTGCGTTGCTAGCAAGGTTATTTCAACCGCATCTCCAGGATATCTGGAATCAACCAATTTACACTCGGAAAGCGTGCAAGATGACGATTCTATTCTATTAACTACTCAGGACGTTGCTTTCCACACTCCTCTGACTGTAGTTTCCGCCGCCAGTGACGACCAGCTCGCGACTTACATTCTCGATGACTTAACTTTCACCGAGGCTGACATCACTCTTCTGGACGCCAGGGAAAAGGCTACCGACTGTGTGCTGGAAGAAGACACGTTTTCCGCGCTATATTCACCAGACAAGATCTACGTCATTGACAGCATTGAGCCCTCAGATTCATTTACAAGTCTCGATATCACTGAACAGTATTTCCGGCGTATGGAGGATCCTTGTCAAGAGGCTATGTCCCTAGCGACTCCGCCGCCGTCCGAGGAACAAGAACTTGACGTGACACAGAGAGAAGAAACGCTAAAACCGTCGAATATCTGCATGCGTTCTTTGTCCATCAACAACCAGGACACCATCTCGCCCCGGGTTCCAGATGGCACTCCTATCTTTTCTCGTTACACCATTGACGACAAAGTCATTTTCCCAATTCGGAAGCCACCTTCTCAACGTGACTCTACTTCTTTTTCTGAAGACATCAAGTCAGCGTTCAAGAAAGTTGCTGCTACCTGGGCCAAGACAAGAGACGAGCTTAATGTTGACCACTCCCATTCCTCAAACTTGCCAAAGTTGTCTACCATCGGCGACTTTAGCTTATTCAAGGTCGAGGAGGAGATTAAGCCGACCGTTCCTGGGCACGATCCTTACGACTCGTGGCCCTTCATTCGCAACAGAATTCAAGAAGACGTTGTACTTGAGGATGAAAACATTTTCCAGTCCGCACTCGGCTATAACAAGCTTGCTTAACTGAGTTTCATTTTGAATATATTTTTATTTCTACTTTGTACAAATTCCGAATGTAATTACTTGCGTGGCCTTGTTCAGGTGGCATCCCTTGATAAAGTGAACCTCCAGGCTCGTGTCGGTGTGAGATTTGCCTGTTGGCCGTGATTCTGATTTGGTTCTCTGGATCCACGCGAGAACACAACAATCTTGACGGCATGCCCAATACCAAAGCACAAGCTGCCAAAGAAAAGGTCAAGTTCGACTTTCTCTCCGTCTTTTGTCCCTTGTCCCTGAACGCCATGACCTCCAACAGGGAAATGCCGCTTTCAAAGCGGGTGATTATGTGAACGCAGTAGGGCATTACACGGAGGCCGTCCTAGCCGATAGGTCTGATCCAACCCTCCCTTTGAACCGAGCCGCAGCGTACCTTAAGCTAGGCAAGTACGTTTATGTTTCAAATTTCCCTTTCCACTAGCAGTATCCGTGCAACGCATGTACTCAATTAATCTGCAGAAACGAAGACGCAGACCGCGACTGCACAACTGTCCTCAAACTAAGCCCCTCTAATGTGAAAGCACTGTTCAGGAGAGGTCAGGCGAGGTTGGCGCTGGGAATGCCGTTGGATGCTCAGCAGGGTGAGTCTGGCACCTTGCTAACGTTTCTCGTAAATCGCCGCTCACGTCCCTCATATTTCAAAAAGACTTGAACAATGCACTCAAATTGGAACCGAGCAACACTTCCGTACAGGACGTGCTGAAAACAATAGAGCAGGCGATTGCTACGGAGAAAAGCAAGGTAGGCTTGCCGCCATTGTTGGGTTAATTATATGACTCGACGCTTGTTGTGCCAGAAATCAAAAATCAAATCCGTACGCGCAAGCAGCACGAGTTCGGCGCCTCTGCCTAAAAGAAGACGGGTCCCGATTGAGATCATCGAGCCCCCCAGCCAACGCCAGACGACAAGCGATGCACATTCCCAAGCAAAGGCCATTCATGAGCCCCCGCCGCCGAAACCATCTCCTGCACGGAACCCTGGTACAAAGCAAGAGATCATGACGCCCGTATCTAGCCGATCTCTTGAAAAAACCCCGCCTCCATTCACGCCGTCCCCAACCTCACCTCTACCTGGCATCTCACCCGCAGTTGCTGGAGCGTCCTCTGCCACATTTGTGGAAGCAAAACAAGCGAGGGAAACTGCCAAGCCGAGTCGAGTCGGCGGAGGCATTTTCCGCGCAAATGGACGCAATACCATAATATCTCCTCCTAGTGACAAAACTCCAGCCACGCCGATTCCTGTAGCAAAAGCGTCTCACAACGAGGTTCGGTCGCCACAAATGCAGCAGGGTCCACAAACGTACCCTGGCAATATTGCGGCTGGAAATGGAACAATTGCTGCGTCCATGACGATGTTCAACTTTAACAAGGCATGGGAGGCCAATCAGTCGGTCGAGGAGCGATGGAAACTCGTGACGGTAACGTTCTACCCTCACAACTTCGCCCTGGCTTGTTCACCAATGATGATGTCCTTTAGTCGATCTCACCCTCAAGTATTCCATCAATGTGCAAATCATCACTCGAGCCTGCTCTGCTGATGTCTATCATTGACGTGTTCATTCAGGTGGTCAAAGCCAACGCGGGTGATCAGGCCAAGGTGGACGCTGTCAGGGCATATTTAATGGGATTTGAGAGTGTGCCGAGATTTGGCACGCTTTTGCTGTTTTTAAGTGGGAAAGAAAAGGTGAAGGTGAGAGAGGCTTGGAAGCTCGTAGGGGTGGAGGCATTGGGCGATGTTTGGAGTCCTGTGGCCAGGTAAAACGCTCAGAGCTTTCAGAGCGGTTTGGGACCGCATGGAACAAGCTATCGCACAGCTGCCAATCAACTTACTTTATAGGTTCTGCTGTTGCAATCTAGTCCCCTGTACCCATATCGCGCTTCGGTTCCTTGTGTCACCTATGCACCACCATTTCTCGATCATATCCTCCTCGAGCCCGCCTGGAGCGTCAAAGAAGTCGAGTGCACCGATTCCTGTTCCCTTGGCATCATAGATGTTGACTAAGAGACCCCGTCAGCGAGGTCAACTGCCTAGGAAAGCATCTTTGAACCTACTTTGCTGAGCATCGAAGGGGGCTCCGACGGCAAAGATGCCCGCTCTCTCGGGAAGATGCAATGCAATAGCACCACCTCGAGTAGCGAGATACACAGCCTCCTTCCAATTGATCGCGAGATCTTCCTTCTTGTCCCCACCCGTCGCCGTCCTGTCATTCTGCCTCATTCGAGATACGATCACAGCTTGTCTCATTGCAGACAATGATATCCACGCTATACCCCTCCTACGTCCGTCCCCAGTCCAACCTTGACCTGCGCCCGCAAAGCCTCGCGAAGCTTGAACGGGCGCGCGGAAAAGTAGACGTTTGAGAGTGGGCAATGGGCAATGGCAGTCCCAGCCTTGTGAATGTGATCCAAGTCAGAAGTGTCGAGGTAGGTACAGTGCGCTTGGACGGTGCGATCGGTTAGCAGACCGGCCTGCAATACGCCGCGTATTATAAGGACTGTTTTATACAACAACCCATAAAGCACATACTTGAGCAAAGACGTCAATATCCTCTATACCTCTTAATTCCCGAACCCATTTTACTTGGTCTTCTGCTTCCGCCAAGTGACTCTGTATCCTCAACGACCGCTTTCGAGAAAGGTGTCCCAATCCCTCAAGCAGGTTGTTCGAACATGTCGGCACGAATCTAGGCGTAACGACAGGTTCCACAAGCCTGCGATGAGCTGGAAGACCTTGTACAAGGTTTTGACATTTTTGCACAAAGGACGAAGCAGCGGCGAGAGACGAAAATAAAGATGATTCGACGTAGGACGGTCTAGATGAGATGTCCATGGATAGTTTCCCTATGTACGCTCTGAGTCCAGCATTTTGCATGACATCGGCTAGAACGAGGCTATCAGTAGTCAACTTCATGCCTTTCGTCTGCAGGTGGTCCGTCCCGCGAAACAAAGTCTGAAAGAAATGCATACTTTGTTTTTTCCTTGATCGTCCCGAAAAGTAGCACTGCCCCCGTCCCGTGTTCGATCAGCCGTCTCGCAAGATGCTCGTAAACTTTCCTGGCCAACGCCGCATCGCCGTCGAGCCTTTCCTCGGCCTTGAACGTATACTTGTCCAGCCACTGCATCAGCGGGAGATCGAGCCCGTTGCCTTGGTACATGAACTGAGGCGCGTGTAGATGTAAATCGCAGAAAGTCGGCAAGAGAAAACTGCCAGAGGGTATGGACAGGACATGTTCCGTCGAGCTTTCAAACAGCGATTTGGACGCATCAGAGAGAGCTGATTCAAAATGCGTAATGAAACCGTCATTGTTCACAGCTTCAATTTTTTGGTTAGTACGAAACACATGACCCCTGAGGCCTGAGGGTTGAATACTTACCGATAAGATAATCTTTCAAAATTTGCAACTGCCCGAGGGCAGGTGTGTGGATAAAAGTACCTCTAACGAGCATCAGGTTTCTGGATAACCGCCGAGTCAATGGAGAAGATCGGTGTTTCCGCATCCGGTGTCTATCCTTTACATATAGATCAGTCATTACCCCGATAACCAGCATCATCCATGACATAAGAATTAACATTTCATCAAGGTTCGCCGTTCAAGGATCATTCAAAGGTCTCCGCGGCCGACGGAAGCATAATGAAGCAATGGTGGGCACTGTCCACCCCTGACCGTTGGCAATTCCGCCAACGGCCGGATACGAGTTTATGGTCACGCGCCAAAGATGCCCACTGATACAGCCAAGCATAACTGGATACAAGAAGCTCCTGATGACGCAGGCCGACAGTCCAGGAGAACCGAAGACGGCGCGTGCACAGGATGGAATAACAACCATTGGGGTCGCGACCTCATGTCTGTCGCGAGGTGGCCGCGCCGCCAGACTTGGTTTCATGCAAACTACCTGCCGCCCGAATAGTGAGTTAGTGAGTCAGTGTGACGTGGATGAACGGACGTGAGAGTTGGGCGGGTATCTGCTTAGCTAACCCGGGTCAACATTCCTCGATCCGGACGTTCCAAAAATATGTCGTTTCCTGATTTGGCGTTCACCGAACCTCATGTGTACGTTCCCACCAAAATTTCCTCATGCCCGAAAACGTTGAGAACCAAAAACACCAGGGGTGCATCAGTTTTAGCTTCAGATTCCTTTCACATCCGCCAGAGCACCGAATTAGGCTGTGTTGCCATTCCAACGTGGCAAACAAGGGCACGATGCAAAGCCACGGGTATTGGGAATAACGTACCTCTACTTCCACAAGTATAAAAGCGCCACATTTTCCCGGCTTTTGATGCTGTTGCACACTTCCCTGGCCATTCCACGTCCGCTGTGTCAAACGACATAAAACGACATGCATCGCTTTCACGTCACCCTTGTTTTACTCTTTGCTTCGTTCTGCTTGACATTTGCAATTCCTCTCCCACTGCAAATTGACTCTATCGAGCGGAAGAAGCACAATTCTCATACAGGCAAGGTGAGCAAATTCTCCAATTTGGAGGCTCGGTTGTTGACAAAAATCTGGCAGGGGACTTGGTTCGATGTCGGTAAGCAACGGCTTTTGTGTAAAATGAAAAATATCCTTGACAATGGGGACCTTGTAGGCCTTGGTAACTGTGGTGGCTGGAACAAAAACTCTGATCACATTGTTGCGATCTCCAAGCCGCTTTATGACCTGCATAGCGGGGGCAATTGCAATGAGGTTTGTTGTATTCTCAATTCAGTGGCGTACCGCCGTTTGACCACCCTTTCCAGTGGATGGAGATTGTGAACGATGCCAATGGACAAAAAGTTTATGCCATGGTCCGCGACAGCTGCCCGAGCTGCGGACCTGGTGACCTTGGTGAGAATTAAGTTCATGTCCGTCTGGAGCCGATTGTAACAAGCATGGTAGACATGTCACCTGGAACATTCGAAGCCCTCGCGCCCCTGGGAACCGGAGTCATCCAAATTTCGTGGCACTTCATGGGTAAATCATGGAGACCGTAAAGCTGGAGCAAATGCGATCAAACAAGTTACGGCGTTCCATTACCATAACGAGGACATCCGCGCCTGTGCCAGCCACGCACGCATAAACTCCTAGACTAACCTCCTATTCACGCCATCGTACGACTAGACCAGATTCTTCAAGAAGACACTTGGATGAAGTTCCACCATCATTAATTGTATTTTTATCAACTCACCTTTTCGTTTCCCCGCCCGTCGACACGTGTAGTCGATGATTTATACCCGCGAGCACGTGTGTGCAGGTTAACCACTCTTGCCCATATGGTTTAACGCGGTATTCGCTGGCGACTTTTGATTTTTCACAACACTTTGTGTGGTCAAGTACGCGAGCTGGCTTGATCACACGTTCCCCGCTGGTGAATTATGACAGTCTGAGCGCTAGGCTCTTGAATGCTGTCCACCATCGCAGGCGCCAGGTGCTGGCACCTCCCAACTTCCTTTTCTTTTTTCCTTCTCATCCAGGGATGGGTTTGTTATGTTTTACGATACCACCATGCCATGTACTAGAGATGTATAGATGTGGGTTTTTTGTGTTTTAATATATTCACGTCGGCCGAAGTTGCCGGGGTCGTGTAGGAAGTTGTGCCTTGTCGTTTAGCGCATTGATGTGCTCGGGGATTCTGTTTCAGTGTTTTGCGACCCTTTGCACGGCATTGTTCGGAAGGTAAAAAAACAAAAAAAAAAAACTAGGCAAATCTGACGCAACGTGGGATACACCTGTTTTTCGGTTGTGCAGATCTAGCTGGAACCGTCATAGCATGCGTTAATAGGATTGTCTATTATGATTTTTGGCAGATGGACGAAACGTCTTGGACTCCATATATTCAATCTGGCGAACGATGGCAGCGCTGTGGATTGGAGCGTCTGACAGTCGCTCGGAATCGGCCGAAATCCAACGGTTAACGGAGTTTGTCTCGTGAAGCGTGCCGTAGCGGCGTGCGACGTCCCAGACAAATGGTCAAGAGGACTTGACAAATTCAATACCTGGCGGAAGATGGTGGCTCTGATCAAGATGGAGTTCTGACGGCAATTGCCTCCCTTGAATCTTTTTTTCCCTTCGGAATCGCCCGGAATCTTAAAAGTTAACGGATTGTCACTAGACATAGCACCATGGTGACATGGACATAATGTAAACCATGGAATAGTGTATGATTGGCAAGCTCCTACCCAGTCTCACGCGAGAGAAACGGACGCTTGACGACCTCGGGCTGGCCAAACCAAGAAGTCTTGGAAAGTCTTGGTGACAGTTACATAATCACAGCTTTAAACCCAAACCCATACACACATATTATAGGCACTTGCGTGTCATGACCATATGGTTCGGAAAAAAAAAAGAGTCCGTTCTATGTGCACGGCGTAAATCAGGGATGCGCAGGCTACACTTATCCTAGCTCCATCAGGCACCTTCGCCTCTTCAGGACGCTTGAGACCGTAATACCGCTGAAGAACTGTGCAAACGGACTGGCACATGACGATCACTCATAAAAAACTGTTCCGTACACTGCGCAGTGGATTGACAGAGTCCTTGTTGACATCATCGTTCTCGGTAGCTGAGCGACCTGAAGCCAGGGTACTATTTATTTAGCCTGAGTAAATGGCAGGTAAGTTACGTGTGATGGTGATCGAGGGATTACATATTGACCAGCTTCTTTACCTATGGGGCTTACATTATGTATTTTCATCCTTCATTACTTTAACGAAAGTAAATCGGCGTTTGAACGTATTTTCTCAACAAGACGGGATAAGATGCTGGTTTGTTGGCGTACATCGCGTCCCAAAATATCATTCACGGCATCAAGACACTAAGTGTCAATGTAAGTTCAAGGTAGGTGAATGGTCGTTGTTGTAATACAAGAAATTGAGACAATGACTGTGCTGAGCCACCGCAACGAGGATTACACGTGTCGACCCAGATAGTTAGCCTGTTCTTGTTATCACATTGAAGCTAGGCATAGGACAGAGATGCTTAACAATTGTGCCAGAGCAAATAGGGAATTGCAGCAAGCGCCTAGGCCAAAAAGTGTGGGTCATGCGCGATTGAGCAGGTCAACCACCATGACTTATTTCGAATGGCGATAAGTATGAGTGGGAACAAATTTATTTCGGCTCTGGCTTCTTTTCGGAAATTGTTCATGCATTTTTCAATGCGCTGGACCGCCCTCGAAAAGGTTACATTGATGAATGGGAATGTACGCGAGGTCCTTGAGCGGAGACGAGAGTATAATTGGCATAAACAATGTTAGATCATTATGTTACAAGCCAATGTGACGCCGTGGCTTTGAGCATATGGACTCATATCGGTAGCCCTGGAATAATCAGCGCTATACTTGAACATGACGAGCCGATGCAGTGCATCCATAATGGATTTGGTGTTGGTTGTTGTCGCCGGTTGCACCGAACTGCATCACGGATGTGGGTGATCGTTGTTGCTCACCGGTGTCATCGGGGACGTGGAGGCGTGATGATGCTGTTGTCGTTATGGTCATTGATGGTGTCGAAGGGGGGAAGCTCAGGTACGAAACTGACCAGCGGTATGATGGTGGGAGTGCCGAAGCAGAGGTAGAGCTTGCCGCTTATAAGTAGAGAAAAGGACTATGAAAACTCCATATGGAATGGTTGTTTGCGCAAGGGAGACACCAACGTGTTCAAGGCATGGCTCGACGAGTTCCAACGCTACGGGGCTGGCGGAAGCGAGCGAGGCTCAGCGAGTGGCGCTTGACGATCTCGCGTTGAGAACGAGCGTGCTGGTGGGAGTTTCGTGTCACACACAGTCACGCGGACCCTCGAACGAGGCTAGGACCTCATTACTCAACGTTCTCAACTTTAAGGATGGTCGGCAGGCTATGCACCTTTCCTTGGGAGCGAGGCGACTACGTTTCATAAAACCATGCAACAAGATCATCGTCCTCTCGAGATATGACGGGGAGCGATTCCATTTCCGACGAAGTCGCATCATGTGCAGGTGCAAGTCCAAATTTTCTTCTCTTTTTTCTTTTCGCGTAAACAACTCTAAAAGACAACCCCACTGCGGGGAGGATTTCTGAGGTTCTGGTTGGTTACTGTTGTATATGGCAGGTTTCATCTACCCACTACATGCGCGGGCCAAGATTTGAATCCCGATACCATGCTCAGTGCTTACTTCATGGGCAGTCAATGCGATCAGTTCAGCGAAGTCGTGTTAATATTTGCGTGTGCAAAGAACGGACCTCTTGGATCTTTCTTGAGAGCATGAACCAAATGATATGGAATGCTCATCAGGTCCTATTAGCAGACCCCGGCAGAACAGTCACGTTCAGAACTATGACCGAAGACGGCAATGCAAGGTTCTGGTACTTTTTCTTGGTGACAATAGAGTTTGACTTTATCACGGTACGACGTTTTCAATATATTCTACCTACACGCTCTAAATGTGATAGAGTGACAAACATTTTATCCGTTTTTGCTCTTTTCCTAGTTCCGATGTTACTAGAGACCAACGTGTGGCTACGGTACAAAATTAGCGACAGCTGGTATACAAGGCCACGCAACACGGTTCCGGAAGAAACATCTGGCGGAAGCGATATTTTTTGACGTAAAAGAAAAGGGGGGGGGGACATCACGTGATAACGACGAGCCAAGTGCTCATCTACATATTTTCGTAATTTAACAGAATGCCTTCACAGGAGTGCTGGAAATATTATTCGGGATGAACAATCTAGGACAGCAAGGCTTAGTGACCTAGAATTCGATATGCACATAAAATCGTGAGTGTATTGTCATTCCATTCTTAAATAATCAGTCAGTGAATTTAGTATTATGGAACTTGTCAGGAATTCATTGCTAGTGAAGTTTGCACGGGAGACTTGAATGTACATCGCCGGTAGCAACAGAGGACGTGGGTGAAATTCACCCCAGGTTGCATCTTGAACCACGGAAGAAAGTGCGAAATGCCAATCCCATTCATGATATCGAGTTCATTTTGTGGTTTGTTGCCACATGGACCCTATCCGTCCATGTTCCCAAGTCATTGGATGATCTCGCAAATCAGGCGGATAAGCTCGAATTACAACAGGACGATCACGATGCGTTCCAGAAACGTTTGTTTGCATTCTCTGTGCCACGGATATTTCAAGCTTCGACAATTGTGCTGCCATAAATCTTTTCCCCAGCAGTTGAACACAAAGCCTCTGCGAAGCGACCACATCTAACATTAACACCGGAATGACAAGTTTCCATAATTTAGCCCTTCAGTAGTTACTTGCTTATCTTGCCCTATCGTTGGCGTGAAGTGCCAATCTTAGTGTGGGTTAATGATCATCAGCTACGTCCTTTCAGATGTTTGTTCAAACGTTCATGTTACATCGCCACGGATGTTGAACGTTGACCCCTAAGATTTTGCAAAACGTTCAACGGGGAAAGTATCACGTACATGGACCTTGCCTCGGTCTATTCCGGACCCGAGAAAATAGACACGACATCTCCATGGGAAAGAGGAAGGAACGCCACGTTTAACGGGGATATCATGCTCTATGTTAAATGTCAAGTATGCCGTAGCGGCGTGCGATGTCTGAGGAATGACCAGACAAATGTGACTTCATGAATAAAGTGCGTCATGGGAGGGGTTTACGACAAGTCTCGTTATCGGAGACGGCGCATGTGAGCCCGGCCATATGCCCGCGAAAATAACTTTGTCTCTGGTTTCCAATGCTTCAGATCGTTCACATGTGTACAAACGGACTGTGCAGGGGTACGTTTCACAGTCTCCAGCTCGCGTCAACATGCATCATGGGACGGTAAAATGCGATGCATGATTACGACTGTTCCGTATACAGCGCAGGGAATTGACTGCCTCGGAAGCTGAGCGTCGGCCCGTATTGTTTACTTAACCTGAACTAATAAAAGGTGAGTTACGTAGGAGGGCGATCGATGATCCCTGCCCCGCATTTCCCAAGCGTATACTCTGCAGCTTACATAGGAAAACCTGATTTGTCCGTTTCATTCAACAAGAGCGCATGAGTCGGCGTTTGAGCGCGGGATCTCGACAAGCGGCGTAAGATGACGGCTTGCTGGCGCGGGTATCGTCCCAGAATATCATTCGCGGTATCAAGACACCAGATGAGCAAAATGAGGTGGTAGCCGTGAGCACAATCGATTGATATATACAACTGTGTTATCCATGGAACCATGAATATTTGAATAATAATTCGTCGCGGTCTGCCGCTCCAAACGAGGAAGTTGTTATCGTCGTTGTGATACAAGGGATCAGTGAAACTGTGCAGAGCTGCCGTAATTAGGATTCCACGTGCAGTAGCCAGGAAGTTATTCTGTCGGTTGCCGTTGCTGTTCCACGAGGCCAGGCACACGATGAGCAAACAGTGATGCAATGGGGGCAAACAAGTCTGTCGAGGAAGAGCGTTCCCACTAGTGTGAACCAAGATCAAGAGAGCACCCGCTGGCATGTGAACATGCGCGCATCATGGAACAGGTGATTGGGCGGGTTACCCACATGGGCTGCAACTTGGAAGAATGCTTGGCGTTCTTTGAATGTGTTAGACTGCCCTCGAAGCCCTCTCTCTCGCTGAGTCTCTGACGATCTCCTCCTCGCTGCCAGACTCGATGACCCCTGAACGTTATGGTTAAGATACGGGCCGGCTAGTCTGCTGGGCCGCTTCCCGGACCTTGTGCAAAGGACGATCGTCGCGCATGTTTGACCAGGCATAAACCTAAAGTATGAGCTTCAAGACTTTTGCTCACAATTCTGATGCAAGAGCGTGCTTCTCTAGTATGCAGGCAAGTACTTGCACTCGGATGACCGGTACCGGACAATTGCGGCAGCGGAGCCTCCGACCGTAAGACGAACCTCAGGCACTCAGGAGAATAGAGGGTTGTTCGAAGCCGAAATTCATAATTGCTTGGCGTCTTTGGATCTCGACATTCAAGGTCCATTTAGGTTTGTTACATTCATCTGCATTAACGTAGGTCAGACATCGAGGATGTGCGTAAAAACATGAACAAAACGATACAATGAAAAGCGAAGAGAATAGAAGAAAAAAACAAGGTCCACAATGATACATCGATAAGTGCAGAACGTTGGTCCATCGGACTCCAATCCCAGGTATAAAGCGAAAAAGCAGAAAGCCTAGGGAATGAACCGGCGACGTGAGGGGAATGTTCAGCTCGTAAATATATACGTGAAGTGGAGATGAAGGTATGATGTGATTGGTATGGACAATGTGGGTACGGCCAGAGTTCATTAAGAATCATTATGTTACCAGGTAATGTGACTTCATTGGCTTTGAGTTTGTGCACTTGGCTTCTCATATCAGAAGCCCTGAAATTATCAGCGCTACACTTAAACATGAAGCGCCGATACGATGAGTCGACAATGCACCATTAGACTTGGTGCTGGTTGTGGCGGGTTGCGTAGTCTGCACCACGACAATAGTCGAAGATAATGTAGACGTGATCGTGTTGCTCACCGATGGCGTGGAAGTGGACGACACTGTTGCCATCGTGGTTGTCGACAGCGCCGAAGGTGAGGCGGGGTTCGAAGCTGACTGACCGCCGCCGCCAGTACTAGTGACGGTGGTGGTAGGAGCAGCGGCAGTCGAGGTGGATGTGGATATGGATGTAGGCGCAGACGTAGAAGAGGATGACGTTTGTGTCGTTGCGGATGTAGATGTCGACGTAGACGAGGACGATGTCTGTGTCGTTGAGCTCGATGTGGAGCTTGACGTGGTACTGCTCGAGCCACCAGTGATGGTGAATGTAGGACTGGTGTTACCCGAATCACCCATTACTAAAAAGGTAACTGAGGACCGGAACAAAAAAGTCAGATTACGCGGAGACACTCACACACAATAAGATAGTCGGTCCTAGGAGGCACATTAGGAACGACGATATTAACGCTTCCTTGTGTAATGTTGAAGCCCTGAGCTAGGGGGTTATCTGACAAATACCGTGTCAAAATCACATTCTACATCAATATTTTCACTTTAAAAGGACATCTCTGTTCCTCAGCCGGGAAATCCGGGAAAGAGAGTCCCGGCGATAAGGACTGTGCCGTGGGCAGTATGTCTTATTGAACCGGAAGTCTGTTCGGTTCGACGGCAGGTAGGGGATGTCGAAGAAAAAAAAGTTACCAAGGACTCACTAAGCATGAGATTAAGACCTCCTCCACCTAGATGGCCCAGGATAACCCGGCCAACCCGGTTAGTGATCCGATTATAGGGAGGCAAGCCGGTGGTGTTCCTTTATTGAATTCGTCATGAAGGAGAAAGAAAATGTCACATTAGTGGATTCTACGTACCAGACAACCGTCTGCGTCGTGCCGACATACCACACGGTTGAAGCATTTGGAGCCAATACAGGCGGGTCGACGACATCGCGTTTCTTGAACGGAAGTGAGAGCACTGGAGCGGCAACCAACAACAACAGGCAGAGAAACTTGATCGATGAAAACATGATGGTCGTCAGGAGCGTCTCGCAGTGCACTCAGAGATGAGGTGAACAGGACAAGGGCAGTTGCGCTGTGTAACCGGGGTGGCCGTCCAGGACTCCGAGCTGCCAGTATGTTCGAATCCCTATTTATAGCATAGTGCACTTCGGCTAAGTGCATCATGTGATGAACAAGAATGATGGATACTGGCTCGAAATTGGACGCACTTGGCGACTACGATGAGTCTGATGACTTACTTGAAATTCTGGCAACAGGATTATTTATTACAGAAGTATACAAGCTGACAAGTACCAAAAAAGTCTGTGTCGCGGCTGGAGCTACATGTAAGTTAGTGTGGCATTACACTTTTTTCTCTGAGGTATTATTGTGACGTAACAATTTCTTCTACTAGTTTTGACGTCCGTTCGTAATAAGGTAAGTATTCTCCCGGCTGTAATCGTACCAATCTCAAAAGTCCAAAGTGTCCTATGCAACAATGGTGAACGTTTCACCATAGTTGCCAGAGTCGCCAAACACTGATGTGCCACTTAGCAAAAAATTTCGCTAGAGCGTGGATCTTGGGTGACTTACAAACAATCGCATAGCCCTTTCCCGGAACTATACTTTTGGGGACAGTGACCGCCTGTCGTCCGCTCAAAATGTCAAATCCTTCTGCCAAGGGCATATCTAACAAGTCAACGTTAGACCGAGACAAGGGGACAAACGGCCTATCGTGCATACTAAACAGGAGCCGGCCGTCTTTGGCAAGCACAATGCGTCCCAACTTGTTCGTGATCTGAGGGGGTGGGTTCGAGGTGTCCCTTCGCAACCATCAGCTACACCCTGTCTCAGGCACTAACGACAGCTCACCATGTGACGTCGTGAGTGCTGCCAACTTTCCAAACCGTGCCGTTCCCGGGAGAAATGACCGGGGGTACGTACACGTCGCGAATGGCGATCGGCATGGCAGCAACGAGAACACTGAACAAAGCAACGAGAACGACAAAAATGGTGGTGACCTGCTGGGTTGCAATCATTATGAGAAATTAGGAAGAAGTAAAGCGACGAAGAGATTAGTGGTGAGGATTATTGAAGCATTAAGTGCCCACTTTTTATACCACGCCCATGCGCTCTACGAAGGCTGGCTTCCGGCGGACTCGAGAGGGACAATGTAAAAGATTACTATTCAACCGTACGAGAAGTGGAGCTGCCCATTAGCCTACAATCACTCTGTCATCGATTCTTGCTTCCTATCAAAACATTGAACACACCCTTATCTCTGCCAGGTTGGGAAAGTCTTTGCACAGCAAAGCTTCTGCCATCATCAGGCTCAACATCGTCTTCGATTCACCGTCCGTCAACGGGTCTCGTGACGGCTTGTGGACTCCTCAACAAAGTCTTGGATTGAGATGCATCGTGTGCATGAGCTCAACGCCGGATTTCCATCTGCGGCCCGCTTGGATTCCGTTATTCCTGCATTGAGTTTAAGGCTAGATTGCACATGAGCAAGGTAAGAGTCGGTCCATCCGTCTAAAGCAAGCATTCACACCAAATCAAACTAAAGACCCGTCATCCTTTACATCGCAGCAGTTGCAATGAGGCTTGCGAAGCCGTCAAGCTTCGCAAGACGATGGTGAGCCCTTTACTGCATTCGTCCTTGCTCCGTCTCTTCGGCCTGGGAAATGACCTGCCTTCGTTCATTTCGCGGGAATACACCTTCTTGTTCTTGCAGCGTGCTCCACTATGGTCGTATCCGCTTGATTTGCTTCTTGCGTTAAGCCAACAATTTGAGGATCACCAGGCTGCATTATTGAAGGTCTGCGTCTCGCCTGGACTCGCCATGCTGCATGATAGGTTGGCGTACACTAATGCCCGCTGGGGATTTTTCTTCCAGATCCATATGCCGGAACACTCGATGACGACGAATGGAGAAGGTGTTGCGTGTTAGTTGTACGATACGGGGAATAGACGAGAGCAACCTCAAGGTGCGAGCGCCAAATCTTGAGATTCTGAACTTCTCAAGATCAAGTTTGCACAATTAGGGATCGATCGTCAGTCAACGATTGACAATGTCAGTCGTTCCTGTTAACCAGTGAGAGGATCACCCTTCCACTTGTGCATTTGCTGCTCGAATTCGACAGCAATGACCCAGTATCTGGTAAGTCGTTCTGGGCCGTTTCGCACGTTGTGAATTATGGTCCGCTAAGGCCTGATTAACACCGCAGTGTTCCTGTGTGGGATAGGAGTCCGCCATTCTCGTTTCGGAGAGGACGGGATGTGGGATGACCAGGCAGTGCTGTACCTGCTCCTCTATGCTTAGATTCTGACTTGAGAGTCTTGGTGTTGGTTACTCTTTCCTCCTAGCTTTCAAGCGAGCATGTCTTCTTTTGGGCGGCTGAGATGAGCCGTGTCACGAGGTTAATTATCCATACGCCACGCCCATCTGCTAGATGTAGTGCAGCGAGCATTGCTGGTACCTATCTTCTTTCTAGTCGATTGCTGATGTTGGTGATGACGGAAATTAAATGTGATTGGCCAGTATGCGATATGTGCTCCTGGTCGTAGAGCTCGGATAGCTATATGAATTGGAACAAAAGGAAGGGAAGAACAGGAGTATTACACTTTGAACCTCTTCTGTGTTGGTCCAAGTTCCCGCAGTAATGTCCGTTACTGTTCGAAAGTATGCATCACTAGTGCCACCTTCCAAAGCATGGATGGGTTATTATATTTGATGCAGGAGAAGATGAGGGCATCGTCTGACTCGGCGCGGCAGCGAGCAGGTCGGCCAAGAGCATGTTAGTTCCTGACTGGGTTTGCGCGCCATTTTCTGGATGCTGCGTTCGCATCAGGCTTTCCACATGCAAATCCTATGCTTGATTGATGCGGTCCAAAAGTCTAATGTACTGATGTTCGCATTAGAGCCTCCTCCAGTATGGACTGCAAAATAAGCGAGTAGCTGTCCTGTTAGCAATGAGTAAACAGGGCCAAATAACGCGAACGCGCTACGTTTGATGTGACACCCATCCACACGTCACGCATGGCTCTTCCTACGCCGCCACGCTCGAGCAACAAAGAAAACAATGCTCAGGCTTTTGCAGCACGGGGCGTAGCCTGGGCACAACACGCTCAAATTCATCATCTTTCTAGTCCACCCCCACCTTCAAAAAGTGTTTCCAGGGATCGTCCAGCTAGGAGTATTCTGAAGAAGCAGAGTTACTCCAGCTTGCCTCTCCCAGATGACATTTGCGACGAATACAAGCCACGCGAAGTAACTCCGGAGCCGGCGGATCCTCTATGCAATCTCACCTACCTGGAGCACCCGGTTTCGCGCATAATAGCATCAGATGCACCCCTAAAAGACTTGATAGAGGCACATAATGTCCTTGCAGCGCGCCTTCGCTCTAGCGTGACGAATACAACGGACGCAGACGCGTCATGGCCTCTGTTTCAACCGATTAGGAAGAACAGAGACGCTTTTGTAAAAGCGATCGTAAGGGATTTGGGCCGGGCCCTGGTGGATCCTCTAGATGGCAACGGTCGCCAAGAATCGTGTGTTGAGCGCAAAGAGGAACGGATCCTCGCGCCTCTCCCATCTCCAAACAATACTCCCAAGAAGAAGAGGGACGGGATGACAGCAGAGCAGGTCAAATGTGCCCGTGATCAATGTACCATTTCACATTCTGTCATTCGTTTGCTCTCGGTGGTTTGGACGATGCCAGCTACTCTCGGGGTCTTTTCTGGTCAGTGTAGCCACTTTCGCGCGCATATATGCGGTCCTGACTTATCCATGATGGTCAGATGAGGAGCTGGGTGAGATCCTCACGCAAGTTTTGGCAATACCCCTCGCCCCTGAACTACCAACTCTCAATGCCCGAAAGACGTACGCGTTGGCGATCTGGTTGATACAGAACCAGCGCCTCCCTCGGGATGTCTTGGCACCGGCAGCGGATAGAATCGCGGCTGCTTTGAAACGCGCCATTGACGGCGAGCTAGGAAAGGAAGGGAAAAAGGGCTCCGTTAGCGATGGTCTCAAGGTAGCTGAGCGCTTATTCTAATACGTCTCCTGAACTAACGCGACCATTCAGGCCATTCATGACTTGTGCATTTACCAACCAGCAACTTTTGTCAAAGCTTTCGCTCCTGTGCTGCCTTACGTCCTTCAAAACCTGATTGGGCCCACACTCGCGCTCCGAGTTCAAGCATGTCAGGCTCTAGGAGGTATGGTCACCGGCGCCAATAGAGCGGTTCAAAGGAAAGGTCTCGTACATGCAAGATTTGCACGCCTGGTTCGCTTGTTCCTTACCCGCGTGCCTAAATCAAGCACACAAAGCAACGTCGTTCCTTCCAGTCCGCGGGAACCACTCATCATCCGCACTCTTCGCTTGACACTAGAAGCGACGGACCCGCACCATAGTGCTCAAGGCCCCGTTTGGGCATTGAACGTTCTGGCTGCTTTGATCGCACTTTTGGGTCCTCTCCTTATTGAGGATCATGCCTTGCGACGGACGTTAACGTCCTTATTATCGCTTGGACTGCGGCACCCGAAAAGCTCTGTCCGCGCTCTTGCGTGCATTGTTTGGAGGCCAGTCGTCTGGCTCTGGTTCCAACCATCTTTCAGTCTGGATATTGTATGGGAAGATGTCCAGGAGAGCATAGAACACGATCTGAGCCTTAACAAACGGGAGAAGGAATTGAAGAAGAGTGAAAGGAAGTTGGTGAGGGAGAAAGAAATCGATGCGGGGAAGGACTCGTTGTGGAAACTCATGACAAGCGTTGTTGAATGTCAAACAGGTGTTGTCACAATCGCAGCTCTGCTCGGGACCGATAACGCCAACGAGAATGGCAGACAAACCAACGCCGACGATAATATTCAACGCACGTTTTCTATCCTCAAGGCCATGATCACAAAAGGAGGGTTGACCTGCCAAGATGCTGTTGAGGTCCTTAAGCGTCTTGTCGGCTTTGAACAGACGTATGAGCAATGGCATGTCAATATGCTCCTGCCTCGTTCCTTGTTCTCCTCTACTTCGAATCTTCTCTTCGTGGAATTCAAGAGCTTGTCGACATCGGTCAGGTCAATCTTGGAGAGATCGCCTGGTTTAGAGGAAATTCGAAGTTTGACGAGAGAAGAACTTTCAAAAGAATGGGTTTTCAACGGCATTATTGACATGTGGAAAGAGATCGTTGGTTACTTGGAAATAATGGACCAAGATGATTCTCCTGTGAGCTCTTCTAAAAGGATGACGACACGAGCTAACTATTTTTTTACTACTAGATCACTGATATCTCAGAACCTTGGGACGGTTTGATCAAGGCGAACGTGGGGCATCTGCTAGGTATGTTATGAATCGTCGTATTTGATATTGACATTTATTCTGATTATAGATGGAGACGATGATGCTGCAACTATTGCCTTCACCGTTCGCGCTGCCGAGATTCTAATCGACATTGTTCAGGATCAAAATATTGACTTCACTCCCAAAGCCTTGATATCGCCTCTGGCTGATCCAGCACCGAAGAGCGAGATTGAAGTACTATCCGTCACCCTTTCGTCAGATCCACCTCAAGAAGACCCTGTGCCGACAAAGCACTATACGAACGGAGAACTCAAATTGAAGGTTGTTCGAGATTTGTGGGCGACTGTCAGGACAGTAGTTCCTCACTCGCTTCTCGCTTCTGCTAGCGAGAAACTTCTCCTTTGCCTGATCAAGAACGAGGATGAACTTCTTGACGACGATATACTCAGCCTTGACATATGCGACGATGGCGTAGCTCTGAAGTTCTGGATGCAGTTTTGTACAGAACTTGCCATGTGTTGCGATATTGATGTCATGAAATCTTTCTGGGGCATGGAAAGCGACGGGGACGTGCAATATCAAAATTGGCGTCGAGCGACATGCTTAATGAAGGTTTGGAGAGTGTTCGTGGATGTGTGGAAAGCCGAATCTGTATGTACATGGGAGAGTTGTGTGATTCTCCTACGTGTCCCATTCATGTGAGTGAGCTTTATTCTCGTTGCCTGCCATGCTCAATGTAATGATAGGAATATTGGCACTGATGGCGCGAGCGACGATGAAAGCGCCATATGGGAGTCTTTACTCGATAATGCGATAGCGAAGGCACTGGACCACGGCCTGGACAATGCCACGGTTCTCGAAGATGTGGCTGAAGGTCTCGTTCGGGCACATGACTGGGACATTGCATGTGGTCCTTCGTTCGTTCGTGCTACAGATGCGCTTCTGTCACGTCTGGACCTTGATGAAATCAGAGAAGTTCCATCTTCATTGCTGGGCCTCATCAACGCCGTGCTTGCTGCCACGTATCCTCCCTCAGCTCAAACAGAACAATACTCAAGATGGGTCCTCCGGACTGTTTCCGACCTACTCCGGAAATGCAGTGAGAAGGAGATGGCGTGCGCTATTGCGACAGCTGTCAAGGAAAGTGTCACTTTGTGGATCCTAGATGAAGGCGGGGCATCGAATGAGGAAGAATGGGCATACGATGTACGTCATATCAGTTGGTGGTCACTTCTAGCCGTTGACCCAAGTTTCTGCGTGTGCAGATGGAACCCTTGTACGGCTACCTGTTGTCTGCACTTGGTTTTTTGCCGAAAACGATTGAAACTCTGAACGAGCACCTGCCCATATTGGAATCGGCCTTGCTCGTAGGGACGTTCAGAACCTCGTTAGCGGCCGAGGCTTTCAAGGAGTTCTGGTCCGGGTATTCAGATGTGACTGAGCCCCGAGGGGGATGGCCAGCAGGCATCTCTAGGTGTCTTAGCGGCTGCAAGTATGGGGAGACGACTACCGCGGATGGAACAGAGGATGATTTAGTCAAGACGCCTGAACAGTTCACTGTGATGCTTCCACCTTCTTCCTCAACACTGTGCGAGGAAGCTTCCAGCGAGCCAGGTGAGCAAACGCTGGGTTGTGCTATAATGAATGATTAACATCTGTTCTTCAGATCTTGACCGTTCCACAGTTTCCCCTCCATCTACGCCCACAAAATGCGATCAAACGTTTTCCGACACACACATACTGGCCTTTTCGAGTCCTCTGCGATTGAAACGGTTGAGCCCTGCCATAAACACATCACTTCCTCGATCTTCACTTATTTCCCCAAGCTGGGTTGCATTGAAGAATAAGACGACCGGCTCAAGGAAACGTATGCGAATCTCTGTCGAAAAAGAGAACAATGCATCCCTGACGTCTCCTTCCCCGAGTATCCCCGAAGCAAAGCAGAATTCTCGACCTCCGATGACACCGAGGAAGCGGAAGGTGCAAGGTGATCTTAAGGAAGAGGAGAAAAATCTTTCGCCGTTGAAGAAGTGTAGATTCGACGCTATTTTCTCTCACTCTACGAATACCTCGCACGCGGATGATACAGATGACGAGGATCACGTTGCGAGCACCTTACTTGCATCTCCACGATCGTCGGACGAGATTGTTCCTTCTCCTGGGAGGCCTAGGAAGCGAAAGCGGACAACGATGATTATGGCGGCTGTTGAAGTGCCTACGCTCAAGTCAATTACCGCGAGCTATGCAAAGAGCAAACACAAGTTGCAACACATCAATTCAGTAGACAAGAACGGGGGATGGATGTTGAATACGCCCAAGCCAAGATTGCGACGTACCAAGAGCGACTCGTCAAGAGGACTGTCGCAAAAAAGACGCGGGTCGACCCCCGAAAGCGAGCATGACCTGTTTGGGCCATTGCCGCTTCCTAACCTTTTGGCATCATACGAAAAATCGGTAACTATTTCCACCAGGCGCGTCGTCACCAGATCTTGTTCTGCATCTGCAGCACTATCGTCGCGGGAGCGTGATTCAAAGTCATTGGATCAGAGCCCGCCAGCTTCCGCATCTACTAGGTTCTTGCGTGAAGCTCTTGCAGCCCTTGAAGACGATTCGGAAAACGAAGATACGTCGGCAGTGGGGTCGAGTCCGTTGAAGTCAGCGAGCTCTGCATCTGCAGCACTATGGTTGCGGGAGCTTGATTCAAAATCATTGGATCAGAGCCCGCCAGCTTCCCCATCTGCTCGTGCTAGGCTCGTGCTTGAAACCCTTGCAACCCTTGAAGACGATTCGGAAAGCGAAGATACATCGGCGGCAGGGTCGAGTCCGTTGAAGTCAGCGAGACAGCGCAAGATGCGGCGAACTCGATCCCAAACGATCACTCAGAAAAAGACTCGGAAAAAGGTTGCAGTCTGACCATTTGCCAATTGCCAAAGAAAAGCTATCAAAAATTTCGATTTCGTCCATATTCCTAGTCACATTGCATTGCATTATCAATTACCCCTGCATTTTTCTGTACCTATAGCGTTAGCTGAAATGTCCATAACTAATCAATATCATACGGTCCTCGATACTATCCAACAGAAGAATGTGGTACCACATGAGAACGTTGGGTGTATTATGTCCTGACCATATTACTCGATCCGAACCCAGTACGTGCTTGTCCAGAATGCAAGGAACGCCATTACGAGAATTCCCAGAGCAAACATGTGTCCCGCAAAGTCCGTCCAGGCATCATTTACAGCGAACGCCGCCCTCGGCGCTGGCCATACCTGCACCTCCACCCGATGTGGCTTCCCACCCGTCCGGTCTGCCACCACGATAAACAGCGTCTGCCGCGCTTCGTCGTACGTCCACTGATCTCCTTTGGACAGTCCGCGCACTTGTATCTTCCGGCCGCGCGTCAGAAGAGAGGGCAGGAATATCTCCGTTTCATGTGAGGTTAGAACAGGGCCATCAGGTCCGTCGTTCAGCTTGCGGTCATCAACGTGGTTCTGGTGTCCTACAGGTTGTTGTCACCCACTCGAATGCAAACCACCCGGTCGTCGCCTCATACTCGAACCTCAACGGAACACCCGCCGTCTTGGCTGGGTACGGCCGCACAACCATGTTTAAAATCCGGCCTCCGTTGTCCAACGTGACCGAGTCTTGGGTATAGTCTAGCAATGAAGGGGGCAGTGCGCGCTTTCGACTGAACCACGAAAAGTTTTCGCCGTTCCAATCGTCGCCCAGAGTATCGTCATTGTACGGGTTGTAGTTCCACAGCCTATCGATATTATAATTCAAAGAAAATAGAAGAAACTTCAGAATATCTACTCACGTAAATCCAACGAGCGCCTTATCTAAACCAGTTATCAAGGCATCCATCATGCGACCCTGCCAGCTGAAATTCTCGCTTGAAAAAGCTTCCCCCTCGCTATAGCAGGTGTAAGTTGAAAACTCGATGCTTGAAACTTAGGCCCACTTTATGTCCATCGGAACGCCACATTCTCCGATCAATATTGGTGTCTCTCCGAGAGACTTATAGCCCTCCTCTACAATTTTCCCTATCTGCAAGCCAAAGTTGTCCCGTGCTCCTTTGTGTCCCCAATAGAATGCTTGCAAAGGGAACATTCCCTACAAACAAGATTCAGTACAATTACAACTCGAACTGCACTTGACTAACCCTCGAAAGACCTTGCACGTTCACCGTGAAATCGCCAAACGATTTCTTGAACAGAGAATTCAAGTCGTACCTATGCCGTACTGTTAAAACGGAGTGACTCAAGGTAATGATTCGCCTACCAATGCGGCGCATAGACCATGTTATTCAGTCTATGCTCTGATGTCCACGATGAAGGACAAAACTATTCCCGTCATTAGTACGGACTATACACTATAGTCCGCGTACTCACTTCGTTAGGTATAGGCTCAACAAAGACAATCTTGTCAGACGAGCTCAACTTCCTCACACGTCCAGCCCATCGTTTCAGGAACGGATAATAAAAATCGGTATACCAATCGATCTTGCATCGCTCAGCGCTCAGCATTAGAGAAATGTATGATAGCGCATTAACGCTCACTGGCTTATTTGTCTCGGGATGCCGCGTGAAATAATTCTCCCTCAAGACAACACCCTCGCTCTTTTTTACATCCCACGCCCATACGCCATGCATCTCCAAGGGCAATTGCCGAATGTGGGACCATCCTCCTTCCACACCTTCCGCCCGTTGGGGTTCAAGAGCGTTTGTGAAGTTTGAGTCGTTGGGAAGGGGAACGACCGGGTATAGGTTGGTACTAGTGTTGGATGACCTGCACCGAGTTTGAAGGATTGAAAAGCAGATGCTAGTAGTACCCCTTCTTGTCAGACGAGGCTGTTCAATTTTAAATCTGCGGAGACGGCTTACGCATATGGCCCAGATGAAGTTCCACGTTATAATCAAAAGAATGTAATGATCCGAGATCTATGTATCCTCTATGCGGCTCGTTCATAACCTTTGCCCATCAGGTCAGGAAACAAACGAACAGGTCACTGTGCACTCACTTCGAACCCGATAACCGAATCCAGGTCCCCCACGGCCTCGACTAGTTTATCAAACATATCCAAAAACGTCTCCTGCAAAAACGTCTGAATCGATACATCCTCCCCCGTCCCCTTTTTCACCTTGAGCTTGGGCACAAACGTATCCCCTGCCCAGAAACACGTGCTTGAACAGTCATTTTAGTGTGGGGGACCGTACCATGCAGCGAGACCACGTACGCCATCGTCGACGCAGCCAATTTCGTGTATCCCGTCGGCCACAAACCACGCTCGGCAGGATCCTTATGTGCGCCGCCTTTCCTTACACCATTCAACCACGCAGCTCCCGTCTCTTCCAGGGAACCTAGGTCGAAGCCGACCGATTCGAGCGTCCATGCTGGTGCCCCCGAGCCACCAGAGTACCGAGACCAGATGTCTTGATGCATCGAGACAAACGCGACAATTCCATATTGGGGTAAGAGTGAGAGAAGAGAACGGATATAGGAAAGATAGGAATAGTCATATTGACCACTTTGCGAGCGTGCGGTTAGCTTGATCCGAGCGGGGGAAGAAGGAGAAAGAAAAAACACGTACGGCCCATCGTGTTCAATTGCTTCCCATGTGACGAGGAATCTCACTTGCAGATGTCAGAAATAGGGAAAACCAAAGGGACGATAAAATCGCGTACGGAACGTGAGCCCCCACCTCTGCAAGCGAGAAAAGTGTTCGTGGGCCTCTTCTAGGGGAAAAGGACGACCGACAAATGTGACTGACCGAGGGTCATGAGGGAATGAGTCGGGCGCGTGGTTCGCGGGTCTTGCAACGAACGAATGTTAGATTACAGCAGTACCATGAACAATGACAAGACGGCTCAACTCACGTTTTACAGCACCCGGATAGGTTGACGCCCCTCAGTTGACATACGCGTCCGTAGGCGTCTACAAAGTGCCTCCCATAAATGTGGATGTTCCCTCCGCCCGTCCAGGCGTGCGCGCAGGATGTCGTGGCTCCTGGTTTATAAGAGGGCGACAATGAAGGATGAGTCGGGGTATCCTGAAGCTGGCCATCATGAGCGTCGACGAGCACAAAAGAACTTTGCAGATCTAGGTTGGGTATCATGTCGCGGTTTATGTAATCCACTCAGCTAGACGACAATGTAATCACAATTAAAAGCTCTACATAGACGCGTTCAACTTATCCGCGAGCGCCTTTGCCTCGTCCTCCGTCATCTCGCAACGCTTGATCAACTCTCGTGTCGCGTTTCCAAGGACAATCCTGCTATTCTTTATCTCTTCGGTTGACTTAAAGAGATTTTCTTTGTATGTTGTCTCGATTATTGTTTTGAACCATTCGGGCGCGGGCACCCGCCAGGGGCTGCGAAGGTATAACGTGCTTATGGCCTTCCTTATCCTCACTTGAGATTCTGCATATTCCTTTTCAAGCCTGTAGCTCCCGTCAGACAAGCGCTTTCCCTTCTTCGCTGTGATACATGCTACGCCGTTGGCGTACATCTCATATTTCATGAAGGATTCTTCATTCTGTGGCCACCAGTTGTCCATACCCTGCTCCTCATCTTCCAATCCCGTGACTGCTAGGATGATTGGAACTCGTCTTTGACAGATGATTTCTGAAAATAGTCGCCAATTCCTAGCACAAGACCCTCTGATTTTCAAATCGCCCTCGCATGCAGAAGACGAGGAGACTGATCCCAGTCTCCAGCTTGCAAATTAAGTTCATACAACTGAACAATAGCATCTTGTTTGGCCACTGTTCCTCGATCTCCTTCTTCTAATCCCGCAGTGTCGTAGATATTGAAACATGTTCCTGTCTATATCAACCAAATAAGACTTGCTTTCAAAAGTGCATCCCATGGGTCGACTAGAAACTTGAGCAACATCCTTGCCCACGATCATGTTGACAAGGGAGCTTTTTCCCACCCCGTCTCTCCGAAGATGACAACATTTGGAATAATTATCGTAGCGGCGCTGCAAGTCTAACAAAGAATGCTCAGCTCTAGAGTGGAGAGATGCGGTGCCCACAGACCATGAATGCTTCAAGGGGGTTGATGCTTTGTTATGACGACTCTCTTTATTATTTAAATGTATCATGCGAATAAGGCGATGTTAATCGAGAGACTTTTTTGGCATCGCCATGATTCGCTTCAGACTGTGCATTGAATACAAGGCCGGAACGCATTTTCTGATTTGGTTTTTTTTTTTCAGAAGTAAAATCGAAGTTACTAGTCATTCGAACCAACGGGGAACTGGAATGCTCCAATGATATCATCTGGATGGGAAAAGCGTGGGCAACGTGCACCTTAAACACCGAGAGAAGCCAATTATCTAGAAAGATGGAATGATAAGATTATTGGATTCTCAGCAGAACAAAGGTTTTTTTTCTATTGGGCGGGAAACCGAGAGAACGGTACAACATCAACAGCCACCTACTGGGTCATAAGGTCACAGGCGCATGCCGCCAGATCCTAAATCATTAACCACATCATCTACAAATCATTGTCATAGTGAAGCTTTGGCGATGCAGGGACTACCGGGACAGATCACCTTGTATCCCAACACTGCAGACAGCGCTCCCAACATTATCGTCTTCGGGGAAACGGGTGCTGGTAAAAGTTCGCTTATCAATATGATTTGTGGAACGGAATGCGCAGACGTTTCAAGTCGAGCCCTAGGAAGCACCTTCGAGGCGACTCCTTACGAGGTTGAACTTGAGGGCCGCAAGTACCGTCTGTGGGATACTGCGGGGCTCAACGAGGGCGAGAAGGGAAACGTCCCTGCCGACCGTGCCATTGAATGCCTTCAGGAACTCGTTCATAATCTCAGACATGGCGGTGTTAGCCTTCTCGTTTACTGCATCCGAGGCTTACGCTTTCGCAACAGTGTCAAAATCAACTATGACCTGTTCTACGAGGTTATCTGCCGCAGGAACGTACCGATCGTAATGGTGGTTACCGGGTTGGAGGATGAGGATAACATGGAGGATTGGTGGCTTGATAATGCCGACGATTTCTATCGTCGTGGAATTCCCATTGATGGGCACGCCTGCATCACAACGAGAAGAGGCAAGGTCACAAAGACCGGTCAGCATATGTTTGAACAGGAATACAACCGGTCGGTGAAATCAGTGCGGGAGCTCATCGTCGACTCCTGCCTTGATAAACCATGGAAGCCAGGCAATTCGAGATGGCTTGACAATATTGCCGAGATGATGAGACACATGTGCGCGCAGAGCGTTAATTGGGCCAGGGATTACACGGGCTATTTAATCCAGCCATTCTGCGATTGGTTCTACAAACTGTTCGATCAAGGGTCACCACTGATATACAATGGCTAGTCGCATCTTTCCTTGGTGCAAGTCTGTAGTCACGATTGTCCCCATACGCAATGTAAATCTTGACCCACTAAAACTTGTCGGCTGCTAGTTGCACATAGAATTGTCCTGATATGTCGGTGCGTTGACTCAAACCAATCACATGATCGTGCCAGCAGTGGGGTGCGATCAATCAATCACGTCCTTACCATGCCCTACTCCTCCTCCAATCCCCGGAGTTTCATGAACGGGGTAGCTAAAATGGAAGATGAAGTTGCCGTGTCACATGTGACATGTGACACCTCTCCACTTGCCATCGTCAAACTCTTGCATTGTATCAAAGCAAAGGCCAAATTTCATCCAGACAATGCATTGAAAAATGAAATCACATTTGCTCCTTCTCCAAGTTCCCCCAGATGCCCGCACCCCCGGTTCCGCCCACTTCTTCCAATGTCCGCACTAGCCAAAAACCTCCGTCCTACACATCGTCTCTGTTCCCTCAGCAATGCCCATCTTTCAGTTCCGTACAAGTCCGGCACTAGAAAAGAAAACGTGTCAGCAAATTAAAAAATATCAAATGAAATTACTGTTGATGGATCTTGGCCACCGCAGGTCAGGGCTTGCATCGCTCCGTCTTGCACAATCGTTCTTGACATCCAGTGTAAGTGGCGAGAGAATGAGGAAAAGCGCGCCGTCACGGACACAGGAAAGAAGGAAGGAATAGGATGAAATGTCGCTCATTGGCGACAACCGGTAGGACACAACGCACACGAGGGCAGAGAGGGGTGTATTTGAAAGATGTCACGCGCGAATGGGCGTGCTCCCAAGGGACACTATTCCTCTCGCCGCCAGCCCAGTATCAACCACATGTCCTCCCGCCGAACATTTTTCGCTCAAGGCGGTTACGTCACATGCTCCGGAGGGGTGTATTTGAAAGATGTCAACTCGAAGTGAGCTGCTCCCAAGGGACACTATTCCTCTGGATCGCCAACACAAGACTTTGGTGTTGGCGGGTCGCTGGGGTGGTGCGTGCGTGCGCCTTGATTGGGTGGATGGTGGACCCGGTCATCCGAAAGAAAAAAGGAAAGAGGAGGTCGGACGGGTGTCGAGGTCGAGGTCGAGGTCGGCGAGTCGGTGAGGCAATAGGCGGGCGAGCGATGGCGGGTGTCGAGAAAGGCGTCGTCGAGGTGGGTGGTTGGAAAGAAAGTGATAAAAAGACTCACGTCCTTTTATAGATTTCTGAGCGACGCGTCGAGTTGCATTTGTTTTGACAAAACGCGATCGAGCAATCTCAGACATTCACGTCGGCAATGATATCATTCCGAGGAATACGGAAACATGGTCTGGTTCCAGATTTGCCTGGATTCGTAAGTGAACATTTATGCCTATGAGTCTCCATATTTCTGACTTGATTGTGGCAAAAGGCTCAAAGACTAGCGCATCCTCTACCGTTACAATGCCCAATAGCGATTGTAATTATGTGTAGCTACGCGGACAAGTGAGCATGGGACTTTTTTCGGTGCTGACATGTTTTGTGCGGCTGACCAGTACCCACTGATCGGTCCAGCCCCGCTCCTTTCTCTTATCGTCTCTTGCCTTATTACTACCACCACACTTACTCTCAACCAGCAACAGCAACAATGGCTCGACTTAATTATGCTCTTCTACCCGAGTAAGTCCCGTCATCGTCTCGTTCTCCAGCAGTACCTCATATTGATTGTCCCTTCAATGTAGACGTCCTCATGACGGTCCTATTTACCAAAAGGGCTGGAGGCCTATGAAGCCTGACGCCGCCAAGAAAGCCCAACGCCGCCATGGCACCCACCGGCCTTGGGTAAGTGGTGTTAGCCGCATATCATCTATCAGTGAACTCACCTCTCCCTGCTCTGTTTAGCGCGGCCGCCATCCTCGCGGCTAGGAGGCGATTGCGCGGGCATGGTAGACCTCAGGGTAAGTTATCTTTGATCGATAGATATGCGTTACTCACAAGTCATAGTTCCGGCTGCACCGGTGCTAGATACAGACGTCGTCATGATCGAAGATGACTATGTCGATTCCCCTCCAATCATTGCCGGCTATGTTCCAGTCTTCGATGGGGACGACATGGAGATTGACTCAGAAGGATCGGGACCGTCCAACCCATCGCATGGCAATTCACATGATGTTACAGCCGAATCTGATCCTCATAACCCTAGAGAACAAGCGCAGATCAATCTCGACAACGTCGCAGGAACTTCCAACAATGATCCACTTGACACTCAGATCGTGCCGAATGTCACCGCTACCAATGTTGGCCCCGGAACACCTCATAAACCAATCACCAAACGACCTTCTACCAGTACTTGCCCACAGATTGTCGACGATATTTTTGCTCCAAATCCTAATGCACCCGCTGGCAGCACCACGCCATGGCTGTCAAGTGTGTTCCCAGAAGGGATGCCACAACAGTCCCGTTCGTATCGGGCAAGACGATTCCTTCCTCGCTGAAATATATTACAATCGATCTCCCACAACCCTCGTTCATGAACCTCCATCGATGCTGGTCCACAGCTCGTTGATGATATTTTTGGTCACAAATCCCAATGTGCCGGCTGGCAGCACCACGCCATGGCTATCGAGTATTTTCAGAGAGGGATGCCACAACAGTCCCGTTCGTATCAAGCAAGACGATTCCTTCCTCGCTGAAATATATTACCAATCTAATGTGTCGGTTGGCAGCACTACGCCATGGCTATCGAGTGTTTTCAGAAAGGGATGTCACAACAGTCCCGTTCGTATCGAGCAAACGATTCCTTCGTCGTTGAAATATATTACAATCGATCTCCCGTGGCCA
Organism: Amanita pallidorosea; assembly: GCA_023014475.1. NCBI lineage: Eukaryota > Fungi > Basidiomycota > Agaricomycetes > Agaricales > Amanitaceae > Amanita > Amanita pallidorosea. The sequence goes on from JAEBUS010000061.1 coordinate 48,877, forward strand.
TTGATGATGAACCTGCTTCCAACGCTGGTCCACAGCTCGTCGAAGACATCTTTGGTCCAAATCCTAACGTGCCGGCTGGCAGCACCACGCCATGGCTATCGAGTGTTTTCCGAGAAGGATGCCACAACAGTCCCGTTCGTATCGAGCAAGACGATTCCTTCCTTGCCCAAATACATGATATTCAACCTCCTGCGACCGTTGACGATGAATTTCCTTTCAACGCTGGTCCACAGCTCGTTGAAGACATTTTTGGAACACATGCCAATGTACCGGCTGATGCACCATGGCTGTCAAGCGCATTTCCGTTGCCAAGCGGTGATAGCTTCTTCCGTATCGGGCAAGATGACACGTTTCTTGCTCAGACCTACTTAGGTCAGCCTCCCGCCCCCGTTGTCGATCGTCCTCTTATCATTGAGGACATGTTCAGAACAAATGCCAAGGTATCAGTAACTGGTGACAATGCACCGTAATTGTCAAGTGTTATTCTGTTACCAAGTGATAGCAATATCATTCAAGTCCCGCATGAACTCGTTAACGATGATTATGAAGAGGAGGAAGACGAAGGCGAGGAACCTGTTATCACATCTGACTCGTTTTGGGGCCGCAGTGGTAACCGTATTGGAGACCTTGGCGACGAAACAGACGACACGACGGGGGTGATCACCAACACGCAGAATATTTCTACTCCAGACATCTATACCCTCTCGTCATTTCTCGGATTCACTTTCATATCAATTTCTAGGTTTTTCTTCTCGTTTTCTTAGGACTGGGACCCTCTTAATGGCTCTTCTACGCAAAAATCAATCAATCAACCAATCAATCAAGTGCATCTGCTTCGGATCACGTTTCAATCTGCGCCCAATCTGGCTACTATCGGCTACTGTTTCGTTCAACTATTACAGTACTATTCTGGACTTTCTTCGGTTTCATCCTTTGCAATTCAAGGTTAGTAATACAACGACAACAATTCTTAAAGCGAACAGAGAAGAAAAGCGATAAAAATAAAATAGACAAAAAAACGAAAAACGAAAAACGAAAAACGAAAAACGAAAAACGAAAAGTGAAGAACAATAATGAATAAAAGATAACGACGACAATGCCGAGTAAAACAAAGACCGAAAAGGAAAGCAAAATCGATTATCATGCAAAGAACACGTACATGCATTGATGAAAACAAGAAATGCAAAACGAAAGGTTGAATAATCAGAAATTTAAAACCATTAATAATGTCAAATTCCGCCGCGTACATCTCAGTGATTTGTGGTTGTGCTCTCAGGATCGGTTTACAGCATACGGAAAGATTATCTCGACTCGTCTTCAGGAATCACGAATAAATTAAATAAAAAAGCCATTTTTTGTTCAAACGATTATTTGATGTGATGATCATGTCGTTCTGGTGAAACGCAGAACAGGTCACCGCAATTCCCGGTAAACCTATACTCGTCCATTCCGCCATCGATCATAAGTATATGGCAACACTTGGAGTAAACCCAGCCAAATACACGATTTGGTGAATTTATCAGGTTGAGTGTTCTGCGTGTTTGGTTTCGTTGGACCGCGCAATTGAGCCAGCAGATGTGACAGGGATATTAGTTCCAGCACATGCATCCATGCAGTAGATAGAATTGCCGTCAGATGCTTGAGGTATAATTATCATTGAAGACTTTGACAAGTGACTTGAGAAGATCTTGTCTCGTGGGTTGCTTATCGCGGACAAGCGAATGCTACCGTTGCAGCAAAGTAACGGGCAATGCGGTATCCTAGTAAGTATTTTGGCATGTGTGGTATAGAAACTGCCAGTTCCTCAGCCTACCGCGAAGGATCCGTTAATCATGTCAAGATTCAGCGGTTGGATCTTATACTTACCGTGCCGGCATCTTCAAATAGGGTAGGAGCGAAGAAGGACAGGTAAATCGTCCTTATATGACCATGGGTACTTACTGCAATGTGGTCTGTAATCTTTGCATAGTAATCGTCGGCCACTTCCGGGGAATCGACCATGTATTTCCCGATCAATTCGACTACGGCATCACAAACTGGGTGAACGTTTGGACTGTCAATCAAATGATTGGGCCAAGGCAGGCACATCAGTCTTAAAGGCATCGTTAGCCACAATTCAGCCAAGCGCACGAAGTGCCTTGGTACGTATGAAAATGGCTGGAGCATCGAGCGCTAAGAATGGGTTGGAATGAACTCTGTAAAATCCGGTTTCTTCTACCAACCTGATGCGTGTTACTTCCTCTTGCGAACTATTGAAATAGATGAATAGATTAACTCGATCAATAGTTTTGGCACGAACCCAATTTCGAAGATGTCCGTGTCAGGGTCGTTACATACTTTAAGAGACCTGTCAAGTTTCAACAGAAACTATTTCCAGCCACATCATCAATATCAAGTCGCGTACCATGTCAGTAAGCGCGATGTGTAAGCGTGAGACCGTGAGAAAGGTATTGGCCTCGTTCAGAGGCAAATGGACAGGCGTCACGCACAAAGTGCTACGCCTGACAGAGGATAAAATCTGAAAACAGAGCGGTGTGAGCGCAAGAACAGATATCTGTACGGCGCTTCGGCCCCCCAAAACGTGCGTAGCCTATCCAATGCTTACCGGACAAGTTCTCATTCGTAGACACAGCCGACGATCTGCAAGCAGCGACGATAACTTTCAAACTCGACGAGGATGGAAAGTGATACGACGCTTTGTTATTTAACGTGCTCTAATCATGATTCGTCCCATCACCTCCGACCATGAATTCCAACTCAACGAGGAGTCCAGAGGATCCATCGGGCGCCTCACCAGCCACAACCCAGCGCATCGGAAATGCATACGTGGTCAAGGAACCCGTAGCCATCTGAACATTGTGCACCTATATGCACTGCTGTTGACGGAAAGATTATGACGCAGAAAATCCCATTACAATTCATGAAAACAGACGTACCAAGCCTCCACCCCGTCAGCATAGCAAAACGAAGAAGTGCTCGGCAGAGCGCGTGAAATGATGTCAGGACTAGATTTGACAAAGGGCATCCGCAGATCAATATACTTGCCAAGGTCTGCCTAATCAACTCTCAACCCCTTTCCTTTTCGGCCCATGATGCACACGTCGTGTCGGTGAACAAGCATGCCTTATAGTCATGGAACGTTATGAAGACCCATGGTACAAAAGTTGGCAAAGCCGGAGCGTGCGCGACGGATTAAATTCAAATGCCTAACGCTCAACCAACGTCATCTATCCACCAATATGATCGTACGGCTCAAAACTCGTTCCATCGCCCCTTTCGCAACCCCTACTGTCCTCCTAACGTCCTTCCTCCTAACATCATTACGGTTGGGTATAAAATGGCGTCGCTATCACCCCTTTCAGACATCCATTCGCCCTCGCCCCGATGTTCTCGCCTGTACTGCTGAACTGTCTGCTTGCTTTGGTCGCATCAGCGGCCAACATCCCCAGAGCATCTCATGTTTCGTTGTCTCTGTCGAGACAAGTCAACTTTACTGGCGTTCATAACCTTTTGCAACAAGATCAAGCCAGGGCACGTTTCTTGACGGACAGGGCGAGTGGACATGAGCAGTCCGCTGCCATCATCAATGAGCCGGTCACCAACCGGATTGTAACTTACCTCGCGTCTGTCGGTGTTGGGAGTCCTCCCACTTACTGTGCGTCCCTGACTTTTCCATCCATACGCAATTTGCTGATTTAATCCTAGACTCTCTTATTGTGGACACAGGAAGGCAAGTTCTCATACTTTTCTAACGTATTCATTCTAAATTGTTCATCAGTTCAAACACCTGGGTAGGCGCGGGCAAAAAATATGTCAAGACTAGTAGCAGCAAAAAAACTCAAGATTCTGTGGTAAGTTTAATTTGACAACACGGATGCAGAAGCAGAAAAGTGATTGTCATTGGTAGCATGTGAAATACGGTTCAGGATCTTTCTCAGGTTCGTACGATTGTCCGCCACAATGCACTGAATCTGAGTCATGTTGCAGGGACTGAGTATATCGATACTGTTACTCTTGGGCCCAATTTTGTCGTCAGGCAACAGTCTATCGGCGTTGCATCGACTGTCAGTATTTATTTCATGATTGATTGATCATGTATCTCATTCAACGAAGTCCCGTGGCTTCACCGGCTATGATGGAATATTAGGGTATGTATTGGATGTCGTTTTCGTTGCCTACGTCATCTCACGTCAACCCTTAGGATTGGTCCTGTTTCTTTGACCAAAGGTAGATCCAGCACGCGAAATTGTAATTTCCGCTAAATTTTTTATAGGAACCCTTTCACCACATTCGTCTGCGTTGATTCCGACCATTACAGACAATGCATATTCCCAGAGAACGATATCAGCCAATTACATTGGTATATCGTTTCGACCGACTACATCATCTTCAGTTCAAAATGGCGTTTTGACGTGGGGTACGTGTGTATATGTATGCGTCTCCAAGTCTAACGCCTAATCAATGCACAGGCGGTGTTGACCGCAGCAGATATAGCGGATCGATCAATTATGTGTGAGTCGAAAATCATCTATGCGTATTATATGCCTGTTCAACGATGCTTCTCATTCAGTCCTGTCACATCCACATACCCTGCCAGTGCTTACTGGGGTATAAATGAATCTATTACGTATGGATCCAGAACTATTCTGTCCAGCACGGCAGGCATTGTTGACACTGGTATGTCTGAAATTGCATCCAGTTGAATCACTAATACATATATCTTTTAGGCACAACTCTGATTCTCATTGCAACCGATGCATTCAATCGTTACCAATCTGCAACAGGCGGTGTTGCTGACGCGGCCACTGGTCTGCTCAGAATCACTTCTTCCCAGTACAGCGCCCTGAAGACATTGAATTTTAACATCAACGGGGTATGATTTCGGTTGTCACGTTGCATTTGAATACGATTCTCATGCTAAATTAAGAGGACTTACGGCTTAACACCCAACGCTCAAATTTGGCCGCGTTCCCTGAATACGGCCATTGGTGGCAGGGCGAATTCAATATACTTGGTCGTTGCCAATATCGGATCGAATTCAGGGTCAGGTCTTGATTTTATCAACGGTTACACTTTCCTTGAAAGGTTCTATAGCGTTTACGATACTACCAACAACCGCGTTGGCTTTGCCACTACTCCCTACACGACTGCGACGTCGAATTAGATTTTTATTTAATTAAAAATCTGTCACTACTATAATGTCTTGATACATAATTATAGTCGCTCTGAGTACTTGAATATGAATTGGTTACTAAGTTTCTGAAATTTGCGCTGGTCGCTGTGTTCTTAGCAAGACCTTTCACTCCAGTTCAGCCTCTTCACTTTAAATATATCCGCTTCACTTGCCATTCTCTTGCCATTTTTCTTTTGGAGATAACGGAGATATTAGTGATTTGAAGAGTCGACATGTGATCCAAGTCGTGGTTTGAAGAAAATTGATATCAGGCCTATGTTAATTATAGCAGATGTTGATTACGTTACTGAGTAGAAATGAGCAAATCAAGATATTCGGTAGCCATGCTCTTTAATCCTCATCCTGAGACGCAGTGAAAAGGATTGCTCTTCGTAGCCTGAGGGATGCAGAGTCACGGGGCTTCGGGTCAAGGGAATGGTATGGATCACCGTAATCCACGTTGGTGGCATCACCTCGTCCAGATCTCGGGGCAGCCACGGTTCCTCTCTGCCCCATTACAGCGCCCTAATAGGCGAATAAGATTGGCTAACCAGAACCCTCATAATCGGAAATTTCAGTCCATCTCCTGGACTTTGGCTAGACCACCACCACAGCCAAACCTTTGGGCCGAAAAGCGCTTTAATATAAGGTCCTGAATAAATTTCTTCTCCTGAATGCGTGGTTAAAATGTTCAAATAGTGTCGAAAAAGAAAGGGACATACCTTTTGCTCCTTAGTTACCTGGAATTTTTCAATGGACGCCTTGTTTAGATTGAAGAGTTGCGCCACACTTGAAATCAATGTAAGGTAATAGTCCAAGACGTAATTCGGATCCCCGAAGCAAGTAGGAAAGGACTGATATACAGGCAAGATAGTTTGACGCGATATTATTTCCGTGCCCAATCTTCTGTTCATCTCGAACGATTGGCTTTGGATAAAAGATTGAACCTACCCAATTCATGGCTGGAGGGCGATCATACAGGTAACATGAAAGTATTACGAGATTATATATGCAAGTAAGTTCCATATAAAAGTGGAATCGCAGCTAATGGCCACGATTCGATTGCCCGATGCAGTTATTTAGCCAATTGCAATGATGGTCTGTAGAAATAAATATTGAGTCTAATGAGGGATAACTAATCTCACCTTTGCGTAAGACACATCTGTCAATTATAAGAGAGCGCCGACCTCAATTTCTGCGTACGGACTCACCTATAACTAGTCATGCAATGGTGAGATCGGGTCGGCTTGTATTTCTCAGAGCTCCAACAATACGGCTGTTTCTGTTTAGGCTCTGCGGCACCAGCGGCAACATACCTAATAATCGGGCACACCTCCAGGGTCAGTCGTAATGCAAGTGAAGAGAAAGTCGACGCATATTGCATTCATGAGGGACGGTGAACAGATTGGCTCCAGGTCACGCGGTCACGCCTTTTTACTAAAGTTGCTCTTACGTTGCTCTTACGCAACTTCGCACTCCTATGGATCTTCATAGCTAGCTCAGTATGTTACTTATCAAAAACCATCTATCGCACGGTATCGCCAACAAGTCAGATGCCATTCAGCTTTTGCGCCAGCGCGTTTGCCTCCTCCGTCGTCATCTCGCAGCGTGCCATCAATTCTTTCGTCGCACTTCCAAGGACTGTTTTACTTGTCTTTATTTCTTTGACCGACTTTCCACTCTCTTTAAATGATGTCTCGACGATGACTTTGAACCACTCCGCTGCGGGTACGCGCCACGGGTTGCGAAGGTGTACCATACGTATCGACTTCCTGATCTTCACCTGAGATTCGCTATACTCCTCATCAAACCTATGGCCTCCGCCGGGCCTTTGTTTCCCTCTCGTTGCTGTGACGCATGCCACTCCGTTAGGGTACATTTCGTACCTCATGAAGTATTCTTCATTCTGTGTCCACCAGCTGTCCATACTAGGTTCTTCGTTCTCCAACCCTGTCACCGCCAGCACGATGGGGACGCGCCGCTGACAGATGATTTCCCGAAACAACCGCCAATTCTTGATGCACGATTCTTTGATTCGCGGGCCTCGCATGCAAAAGACGAGGAGATTGACCCCAGTGTCCAGCCTGCGAAGCAAGGTATACAGCTGTATAATTGCATCTTGCTGGGGAACTGTCCCTCCCTGACCTTCATCTAATCCAGCCGTGTCATGTATATTGACACGCATTCCATCAATTTCGACTGTGTAACACGTGCTTTGGAATGTGAGCCCCACAGCTCGATTAGCAATTGGGGCAATATCGTGGCCCGCGATCAAGTTGATAAGTGAACTTTTTCCTGCCCCCGTCTCTCCGAAGACCACGACATTCGGAATAGCTGCCATAGTGGTACAAATCTGAGGAGGAATACTCAGCTCGGGATAGGATGGATGTAGTGTTTACTGACCGTCGGTGCTTCGGAGGGTTTGATGCCTTAAAATTCGGTTCAATGACTCTCGTATAAATGTACCACGCCAACAGGATTGAAAATGGGTAACCTTGCCTGGCGTCGCCGTCCCCGATCAGCTTCGGACTGCGCACACAATATATACTAGCAACGCCTTTTCTGCGTGTAACGCACAAACGGGGAATTTCTTTCCAGGAACCAAATAGAAGCTGGACTGACGGGGAACTTCAATATTCCCGATAGGATGGAACTTTGATACGCGCCAGATGGGAACAACGCGAAGACAACGTGCACCTTGAAACTTTCGGGAAAAGCAAATTGTCAAACAAAGAACATGGGACGACAAGCATGCTGGATGCTTGAGACGAACACTCTAAACCTCTTGGATGTACTAGTAAGTGCCCTCCCCCTAACAAAGGTTGGAAAGTTATATTATTTGTATATGTACAGCTATGCAATCGCCAACCTTTGTGCAGGAAATTGAGTGTAAGTTGTTTCCTCCGCGTGTTTCTGGGGAGGCATGCATCATGTCACAAGTGCACGAGGTCGGTGTCCTCCTTTCCGCAGCAGAACGAACTTTGTTTTGTATGCAAACCGAACCACGGTACGTCTACTTGCCATTTAACAGACTGAAGCATCCCGCCACGAAAGCAGCCAGATATTATGGAGGGTCGCACGAATCATTGTCAACCAACGGGCAACAAAACGTCGGGAGGATATCGAACGTAGTATTTGGAATGCCAAATTCATTGAATAGTGGCTGAATGAATGTTTCAGTGCATCAACAGCTCCCTACGGGGACACCGCATCACATGAGCAGATGGTGTCTGCATATTCAGACCCTAGGTCGTTCAACCATCATATGTCCCAAAGCGACTCGTCGCATCCTCGCGCGAGAAACTCGATACCGCCGGCTGCAAGTACCAGAGACTACGAATATACGAGTCCTCATTCCACTGCAGCGACGACGTTGCTCTCTGACATCGCTTTAACAACGCAGCTATTGAGCCGGACTCCAGGAATCGAAACAACGCGATCCGCCAGTTCAAATCAGAAGCTCATGAACGAGGAATCACAATCCGCCTCGTATCTTAACATCACAGACAACACTCCCAACGTTATCATCTTTGGAGAGACTGGTGTCGGGAAAAGTTCAGTTCTCAACATGATTTCTGGAACGGAATCTGCGGCCGTTTCAGGTGCAGCCGTTGGATGCACTTTTGAGGCAGTCCCCCATGAGGCAGAACTCGGTGGCCGCAAGTACCGTCTGTGGGATACTGCGGGACTCAACGAGGGCGAGAAAGGAAACGTCTCCGCAGATCGTGCCATTCAGAACCTCCAGGAACTCGTCCATGACCTCAGGGATGGCGGTGTTGGCCTTTTGGTCTATTGCATCCGAGGCTCGCGCATTCGTGACATTGTCAAAATCAATTATGATCTGTTCCACGCGATTATCTGCGGTGGGCAGGTACCGATTGTAGTCGTGATTACGGGGTTGGAGAACGAGGAGAACATGGAAGATTGGTGGATCGATAACGCTGAAGATTTCCATCATCGCGGGATGTGGTTTGCAGGGTACGCATGCATCACAGCAACGAAAGGCAAGGTGACCAAGAATGGCGAGCGCATGTTTGAAGATGAATACAATCAGTCGGTGAAATTGGTGCGCGAACTGGTCATTGCGCATTGCCCGGAAAAATCCTGGAAGGCAGACGGTTCGAGGTGGCTTGGTAACATTGCCGAGAAAATGAGACAAATGTATGACCAAAACGACCACCGGTCCCGGGATTACGCCCAGAGCGTCAATCCGCCAGTCCATCCCACGACATCCAGATACCAACATGTGTCACGGCATACGGAGCCACAGCCAGACGGTCCGCGCAGCATTATCCAGCAGTTGATAGAATATTTCTTCTTCCCACCCCGTAGACGTTGAGCTTTGTAGTATCATGTCGCGTGTAGAAAGGTAAAATAAGACTTCTGGTCTTATTTTAATTAACACAAGAGTGAAACATGAATGTGTCCCCGCTGAGTTAAAACAGCAACTGCTGGATGCCCATAGTCGGACGATTCGAACGGTATGTTACTAAATGCCATCTATTTATCTCATGGTATCACTAAGAAATCAGATACCATTCAGCCTTTGCGCCAGGGCATTTGCTTCCTCTTTCGACATCTCGCAGCGTGCTACCAATTCTTTCGCCGCACTTCCAAGGACTGTCTTACTTGTTTTTATTTCTTCCATCGACTTTCCATTTTCTCTATATGATCTCTCGACGATGACGTTGAGCCACTCTGCTGGGGGTACGTGCCATGGGTGGTGAAGGTGTACCATACGTATCGACCTCCTGATCTTCACTTGAGATTCATTATATTCCTCATCAAACCTATAGCCTCCGCTGGGCCTTAGTCTCCCTCTCGTCGCTGTGATGCATGCCACTCCGTTAGGGTCCATTCCGTATCCGATGAAGTATTTCTCATTCAGTGTCCACCAGTCGTCCATAACCTCTTCGTACTCCAATCCTGTGACCGCCAGCACAATAGGAACGCGCGTTTGACAAACGATGTTCCGAAACAACCGCCAGTTTTTGATGCAAGATTCTTTGATTCGCGGACCTCGCATGCAAAAGATGAGGAGGTTGACGCCGGTATCCAGCCTGCGAAGCAGGGTATACAGCTGTATAATTGCATCTTGCTGGGGAACTGTCCCTCCCTGACCTTCATCCAATCCAGCCGTGTCAGATAGATTGAAAAGCATTCCATAAATCTCGACTTGGTAACATGTGCTTTTGAACGTGCACCCCACGGGTCCACAAGAAATCGTGGCAATATCTCTGCCCGCGATCAAGTTGATAAGTGAACTTTTTCCCGCTCCCGTCTCTCCGAAGACCACGACATTCGGAATAGCTACCATCGCGGTACAAGTCTGAGGGGAATACTCAGCTCGGGATAGGATGGACGTGGTGTTTACTGACCGTCTACGCTTCGGAGGGTTTGATGCTTTGAAATTCGGCTGAACGACTCTCATATAAATGTACCATGCCAACAGGGTGACGTTGAAAATCGGAAACCTGACCGAGTGTCACAAATGCCCAATCAGCTGCGGATTGCGCATACCAGCAACGCCTTGTCTGCGTGTGATGCACAGATTGGGACTTTTTTCTCAGGAGCTGAACAGAAGCTGGATCGGGGGAACTTCAACTTTATTCTTGACTGGATGGAACTTTGATACGCTAGATGGGAACAACGTGAGGACAACGTGTACTCGAAACTTTTGGGAGAAGCAATTTGTTGACGAACATGGGATGATGAGTGTATTGAATGCTTAAGATGAATAACCGAATCTTTTCGGATGCTGTACGCTTCGCTTCCAACCTGGTAACACCTACCGACTGTGAGCAACATTCTCTGCCTTTTACTTCTGGATCGACTGCCATGACACAAAGTTGGTGATGTAAGGCTCCTGAGTTGGTTTTTGAGATGTACATACGTGATATCGCTCATGCGAAGGGTCGACCAATCATTAATCAGGACCAATCCGTCACGAGGTCACGTGAGTCCATGTACAAGGCAGGCGGTGAACGAGTGCGAGAAACTGCCTCATTGGAGGTCGGCTGAGTGAGCAGAGAGCGGTGACGGAACGAACGGCCTTGGTGAAGGCAGGCTGAATAAGGAGAGAGCAATCTTGTTGGAGGCTAATTGGGAGAGGGCGGCAGTGAGAAATGGCCTCATTGGAGCGCAGCTGAGTGGGCAGTACATGAGTGGCTGGTAAACAAGGAACCAGGCGAGCAAGTGGGCAGCATAGATGCAGGGTGACATTAAAAATCAGAAACTTGCCCAGTTTCACAGTACCCGATCAACTTAGGACTGCGCATGCTGCAACGCATTTTCCGCGTGTGGTGTACAAATTAGGGATTTTCTTGCCAGGTGCCGAATAGAAGCTGGATCGTTCGAGCCAACATTTGTGATGAGTCGGACGGAACCTTGATTGTGCTCGTACCTGGTCGGTTATTGAAGTTGCGCATACGGCCGTGTCGCTTCTCCCCTCCACTCTCTATCAACTATCTCTCCATCAGCATAGCAAAATGAAATGAAACATATGACCTACCTATTTACTGCCTCAGATCACATGTGAACTCGTCAAATCACTGATATGTCCAAGTAAGCAAATGGCAGGTGACTCGGGGAAGCACTCGTTAACGCGTCGAACCTAACATTTGGCAGTAGAGAAGAGTGAAATGAAAGTTCTTGCTAAAAAGTTTCGCGCATTTGAAAACTTTGATGAACATGTCATTTACAATCATGATTAACAAGAATAGTAGTGACAGATTATTGATTAGATAAAACTCTAATTCGACGTCGCAGTAGTGTAGGGAGTAGTGGCAAAGCCAACGCGGTTGTTGGTGGTATCATAAACGCTATAAAACCTCTCAAGGAAAGTGTAACCGTTGATAAAATCAAGGCCTGAGCCCGAGTTGGATCCGATATTGGCAACGACCAAGTATATTGAATTCGCCCTGCCACCAATGGCCACATTCAGAGAACGTGGCCAAATTTGAGCGTTGGGTGTTAAGCCGTAAGTCCTCTGAATTTAGCATGAGATAAGTATTCAAATGCTTTGAGAAAACAGAAACATACCCCGTTGATGTTAAAATTCAATGTCTTCAGCGCGCTATATTGGGAAGAAGTTATTCTGAGCAGACCAGTGGCTGGGTCAAGAACACCGCCTGTTGCGGATTTGTAACGATTGAATGCATCCGTTGCGATGAGAATCAGAGTTGTACCTAAAAAATATCCGTATTAATGAATTAACTTTATGCAATATCAGACCCACCAGTATCAACGATGCCTGCCGTGCTGGACAGGATGGTTCTGGATCCATACGTGATGGATTCGTCTATGCCCCAGTATGCACTGGCCGGGTATGTGGATGTGACAGGACTAAACGAGGAACATCGTTGAGATTATAATCGACATAGATGGTTTTCAACTCACACGTAATTGATTGACCCGCTATATCTGCTGCGGTCAACACCACCTGTGCGTTGAACATTAGAGTTGGAGATGCATACATATACACACATACCCCACGTCAGAACGCCATTTTGAACTGAAGATGATGTAGTTGGTCGAAATGATATACCAATGAAATTGGCGGATATCTTTCTCTGGGAATATGCATTGTCCGTCACGGTCGGAATTGTCGCAGATGAATGTGGTGAAAGGGTTCCTAAAGAAATTTTAGCTGAAATTACAATTTCGTCTGCTGGATCTACCTTTGGTCAAGTAAACGGGGCCAATCCTAAGATCGACGTGAGTTTAGGCAACAAACACGGCATCCAATACGCACCCTAATATTCCATCATAGCCGGTGAAGCCATTGGCCTTTGTTGAATGAGTTATATGATCAACTAGTCGTGAAAAAACACTGACAGTCGATGCAACACCGATGGACTGTTGTTTGATGACAAGATCGGGTCCAAGGCTAACAGTATCGATATACTCAGTTCCTGCAACATGACTCAAATTCAGTTCCATTATGGCAAACAAGTCGTACGAACCTGAGAAAGATCCTGAACCATATTTCACATGCTACCAGTGACAATCATTCTTCTACTTCTGCATCGGTGATGTCAAATAAAACTTACCACAGAATCTTGAGTTTGTCGACTGCTAATAGTCTTAACATATTTTTTGCCCGCGCCTACCCAGGTGTTTGAACTGATGACCAATTTAGCATGTATATGTCAGAAACGGATGAGAACTTGCCTTCCCGTGTCCACGATAAGAGAGTCTAGGATTCAATCAGCAGGGTTATTACATATGGAAAAATCAGGAACGTACAGTAAGTTGGAGGATTCCCGACACCGACAGACGCGAGGTATGTTACAATCCGGTTGGTGACCGGCTCATTGATGACGGCAGCGGACTGCTCATGTCCACTCGCCCTGTCCGTTAGAAAGCGCGCCCTCGCCTGATCTTGTTGCAAAAGATTATGAGCGCCGGTAAAGTTAACTTGTCTGGACAGAGACAACGTGACGTGCGACGCTCTGGGGATGTTGGCCGCTGATGCGACCAAAGCAAGGAGACAGTTCAGAAGCACCGGCGAGAACATGGGGGCGAGGGCGAGGGTGAATGGATGCTTGAAAGGGGCGATGGTGACACCATTTTATACCCAACCGAAGGCGTGATGTTAGGAGCGAGGGATGTTATGTTAGGAGGATGGTAGGGGTTGCGAAAGGGGCAATGGAACGATGGAGCTTTGAGCCGTACGATCATATTGGTAGATAGATGACGCGGGTTGAGCGTTGGGCAATTGAATTTAATCCGTCGAGCACGCTCCAGCTTCGCCAACTTTTGTACCAAAATGTCTTCATAACGTTCCACGGCAATGTTTGGTGATCAGCGGATGCCCTTTGTCAAATCCAGTTTTGACATCAGTTATGTGCTCTACCGAGCACCAGTTTGCAGCATCCGACACCTTGCTCCAAACGCGTTATGTTGTCTCGACCGTCGCCGCGCAGTTCGGCTGAAGTTGAGTACTTCGTGGAAACGAGTGCATCCTGCACAAGTTACGGAACGAAGAGCGCCATGTGGTCCTGCCCTGGGATAAGGTACATTGCGGTTGAGGACCTTGAGACTTGAACGCTTGAACATTCTGCGTTGCTGACCTAATATTAATAGTTGTTGTGGCGGTGAAACTTGTTCGTTGATGCATGATGACTTGGGAAGAACAGCAGGGAATGCGATTTATGCATCTATGAGTCGTGATGCATGATGCATGACGTACTGAGTAGCGCACTAGAGCACACATACCCATATCTCAAAGAACCATGAAACGGTATGAACACAACTCGTTCCAACTCGGCTTGTAGTTCCAATTTTAACTTCAATTGTACACCCGGAATGATACTACAAAGCTCAACGTCTACGGGGTGGGGAGAAGAAAAACTCTAGAAGCTGCTGGATTAGGCTGCGCGCACCGTCTGGCTGTGGCTCCTGACGCCGTGATACAGGTTGGTATCTAGATGTTATAGACTGGACTGGCAGGGCAACGCTCTGAGCGTATTCCCGGGCCCGGCGGTCGTTTTGATCATACATTTGTCTCATTTTCTCGGCAATGTTCCCAAGCCACCTCGAACCGTCTGGCTTCCAGGATTTTTCCGGGCAATGCGCAATGACCAGTTCGCGCACCAATTTCACCGACTGATTGTATTCATCTTCAAACATGCGCTCGCCATTCTTTGTCACCTTGCCTTTCGTTGCTGTGATGCATGCGTACCCTGCAAACCACATCCCGCGATGATGGAAATCTTCAGCGTTATCGATCCACCAATCTTCCATGTTCTCCTCGTTCTCCAACCCCGTAATCACGACTACGATCGGTACCTGCCCACCGCAGATAATCGTGTGGAATAAATCATAATTGATTTTGACAATGTCGCGAATGCGTGAGCCTCGGATGCAATAGACCAAAAGGCTAACACCGCCATCCCTGAGGTCATGGACGAGTTCCTGGAGGTTCTGAATGGCACGATCTGCGGAGACGTTTCCTTTCTCGCCCTCGTTGAGACCCGCAGTGTCCCACAGACAGTACTTGCGGCCACCGAGTTCAACCTCATGGGGGACTGCCTCAAAAGTGCATCCAACGGCTGCACCTGAAACAGCCGCGGATTCCGTTCCAGAAATCATGTTGAGAACTGAACTTTTCCCGACACCAGTCTCTCCAAAGATGATAACGTTGGGAGTGTTGTCTGTGATGTTGGGATACGAGGCGGATTGTGATTCCTCGCTTATGAGATTTCCTGGAAAATCGCTAGTCCGGCTCGATAGCTGCGTTGCTAAAGCGATGTCAGAGAGCAACGTCGTCGTCGCAGTGGAACGAGGGCTTGTATGTTCGTAGCCTCCGGTACTTGTAGCCTGCGGTGTCGAGTTTCTCGCGCGAGGATGCGACGAGTTGCCTTGAGACACTTGATCGTTAGACGACCTAGGGTCTG
The DNA here is from genome assembly GCA_023014475.1 of Amanita pallidorosea. NCBI lineage: Eukaryota > Fungi > Basidiomycota > Agaricomycetes > Agaricales > Amanitaceae > Amanita > Amanita pallidorosea. The sequence continues at coordinate 64,450 of JAEBUS010000061.1, forward strand.
AATATGCAGACACCATCTGCTCATGTGACGCGGTGTCCCCGTAGGAGGCTGTTGGTGTACTGAAGCACCCATTCAGCCACTATTCAATGGATTTGGCATCCCACATACTACGTTCGATATCCTCCTGACGTTTTGTTGCTCGTTGGTTGAGAATGATTCTTGGGACCTTCCATGATATCCGGCTGCTTTCGTCGCGGGATGCCTCAGTCTGTTAAATGGCAAGTAGACGTACCACTGTTTCGGTTTGCATACAAAACAAAGTTCGTTCTGCTGCGGAAAGGAAGACACCGACCTCGTGCACTTGTGACATGATGCATGCCTCCCCAGAAACACGCGGAGGAAACAACTTACACTCAATTTCCTGTACAATGGTTGGCGAATGCATAGCTGTACATATACAAATGATATAACTTTCCGACCTTTGTTACGGGGAGGGCACTTACTAGTACATCCAAGAGGCTTAGAGTGTTCGTCTTAAGCATCCAACTTGATTCTCAAGATGCACGTTGTCTTCGCGTTTTTCCCATCTGGGGCGTATCAAAATTGAAGTCCCCGTCAGTTCAGCTTCTACTCGGCTCCTAGACCAAACTGTGCTTCACACGCAGAAAACGCGTTGCTAGTATGTAATGTATGCGCAGTCCGAAGCTGATCGTGATACTGGGTAAGGTTTCCAGTTTTCAATGTCACCCTGTTGGAGCGGTACATTTATACGAGAGTCATTGAACCGAATTTTAAGGCATCAGACCCTCCGAAGCACCGACGGTCAGTAAACACTACATCCATTTCATCCCGAACTGAGAATTCCTCCTCAGATTTGTACCGCTATGGCGAATGTTGTGATATTCGGAGAGACGGGGGCGGGAAAAAGTTCACTTATCAACTTGATCGCGGGACAAAATATTGCCCCAATTTCTAGTCGATCCGTGGGGGCCACGATGGAAAGCACATGCTACCCAGTTGAGATTGACGGAATGCGTTTCAATCTACATGATACAGCTGGATTGGATGAAGGTCAGAAGGGGACAGTTACCAGTCAAGATGCAGTTATACGGCTGTATACCCTGCTTCGCCGGCTGGACGCTGGTGTTAGTCTCCTCGTCTTTTGCATGAAAGGTCCGCGAATCAAAGAATCCTGCGTCAAAAATTGGCGGTTGTTTCGGGAAATCATTTGTCAAATGCGCGTTCCCATTGTGCTTGCGGTCACAGGATTGGAGAATGAAGAGCCTAGAATGGACGACTGGTGGACACAGAATGAGAAACACTTCGTCGGGTACGACATGTACCCTAATGGAGTGGCGTGCATCACAGCGACGAGAGGGAAACAAAAATCTGGTGGAGGCTATAAGTTTGATGATGAGTATAATGAATCTCGAGTGAAGATCAGGAGGTCGATACGTATGGTACACCTTCACCACCCATGGCGCGTACCCCAAGCGGAGTGGTTCAAAGTCATCGTCGAGACATCCTATAAGGAAAGTGGAAAGTCGGTGGAAGAAATAAAAACAAGTAAAACAGTCCTTGGAAGCGCGACACAACAATTGGTAGCACGCTGCGAGATGTCGAAGGAGGAGGCCAATGCGCTGGCGCAAAGGCTGAGTGGCATCTGATTTCTTAGCGATACCGTGCGATAGATAGATGGCATACTAAGCTAGCTGTCAAGATGTATAGGAGTTCGAATCGTCTTTGAGCCTCGGTCAGATAAAGTTGCGTCTGAATAACTGGTTGAGAATTGTGGAAGGGCGTGACCTTGTGACACATTCCGATTCTTTAGTACGCAAAGATTCACATTCAATCATGGTCCTGAAAAAGAAAATGCCTTCACTTGTGTATTTAAATCAGGCCGAGGAACAGAAGTCCTATGATTTTACCTTTGTACACGCAAATATTATGATACTGGAAAGGAATTCTATACACTGCCGAGCTATGCTGGCTGGCTGTGGCTGATACGGGTTGGGATCTGGATGTCATAGGATGGCCTGACGAATCGGCGCTCCGAGCGTAACCCCGGCCCTGACAGTGGTCGCTCTGATCAAACATTTGTCTCATTTTCTCGGCAATGTTACCAAGCCATCTTGAACCGTCTGGCTTCCAGGATCTTTCCGGGCAATGCATAATGATAAGTTCACGCACCAATTTCGTCGACTTATTGTATTCTTCTTCAAACATGTGCACGCCGATCTTTGTCTCCTTGCTGTTCGTTGTTGTGATACGTGCATAGCCCGCAAACCACATCCCGCGATGATGGAAATCTTCAGCGTTATCGATCCACCAATCTTCCATGTTCTCCTCGTTCTCCAACCCCGTAATCACGACTACAATCGATACCTGCCCACCGCAGATAATCGCGTGGAACAGATCATAATTGATTTTGACAATGTCGCGAATGCGCGAGCCTCGGATGCAATGCCATCCCTGAGGTCATGGACGAGTTCCTGGAGGTTCTGAATGGCACGATCTGCGGAGACGTTTCCTTTCTCGCCCTCGTTGAGTCCCGCAGTATCCCACAGACAGTACTTGCGGCCACTGAGTTCAACCTCGTGGGGGACTGCCTCAAAAGTGCATCCAACGGCTGCACCTAAAACGGCCGCAGATTCCGTTCCAGAAATCATATTGAGAACTGAACTTTTCCCGACACCAGTCTCTCCAAAGATGATAACGTTGGGAGTGTTGTCTGTGATGTTGGGATACGAGGCGGATTGTGATTCCTCGCGCATAGACTTCGCATAATTGGTGGATCGCGTTGTTTCAATTCCTGGAGAATTGCTAGTTTGGCTCGATAGCAGCGACGTCAGAGAGTAACGCCATCGTTCCAGCGGAATGAGGGCTTGTATATTCGTAGCCTCTGGGACTTGTAGCTTGCGGTGTCGAGTTTCTCGCGTGAAGATGCGATGAGTCGCTTTGGGACATATGGTGGTTGAACGACCTAGGGTCTGAATATGGCTGTTCATATTGTGATATGGTATCCACGTAGGAACCACTGAAGCACCCATTCAGCCACTATTCAATGGATTTGGCATCCCACACACTACGTTCGATATCCTCCTGACGCCTTGTTGCTCGTTGGCTGAGAATGATTCTTGGAACTTTCCATGGCTGCTTTTCGTGGCAGGTACTTTAGTCTGTTAAAAGGTAAGTAGACACACAGTTTTGTTTCGGTTTGCATACAAAATGTCGTTCTGCTGCGGAAAGGAAGACACCAACTTGTGACATGTCCCCAGAAACACGGAGGAACATCCAACGTATCCAATCGAGGTGCACACATCCGCTGCGTATCAAAGTTCCTTCCGATCAAGAATATTGAAGTTCCCCGCCAATCCAGCTTCTATTTGGCTCAATCCCATCACATGAAGAAAGGGCAGCATGGTATGTATTGAATGCGCAGTCTCAAAGAAGCTGATCATGTATGACAATGTTTCTAGTTGTCGGGGCGGTACATATAGTCATTGAACTGAATTTCAAAGCATCAAATTCAACACGCACAAAACCATGATCATCGATCATGCGTCATGAATGATTAATGATTCATGGATGACCAAAACATGGATCATGCATGATTCATGCAAATTGGGTAGTTTTGTGCAACATCTCGACGGTCACTACCCATCTCATTCCGAGCTGAGTACTCATCCTCAGATTTGTAAAATTGTACCGCTATGGCAGCCATTCCGAATGTCGTGGTCTTCGGAGAGATGGGAGCTGGCAAAAGCTCACTCATCAACTTGATCGCGGGCAACGATATAGCCCCAGTTGCTAACCGAGCCGTGGGGTTCACGTTCCAAAGTAGATGCTACACAGTCAAGATTGATGGAATGCGTTTCAATCTACATGACACGGCTGGATTAGACGAAGGTCAGGGAGGGACAGTTCCCCAGCAAGATGCAATTATACAGCTATACACCATGCTCCGCAGGTTGGACACTGGTGTCACTCTCCTCGTCTTTTGCATGCGAGGCCCGCGAATCAAAGAATCCTGCGTCAAGAACTGGCGGTTGTTTCGGGACATCATCTGTCAGAGGCGCGTTCCCATCGTGCTGGCGGTGACAGGGTTGGAGAATGAAGAACCTGGTATGGACAGCTGGTGGACACAGAATGAAGAATACTTCATGAGGTACGAAATGTACCCTAACGGAGTGGCATGCGTCACAGCAATGAGAGGGAAACAAAGGCCCGGCGGAGGCCATAGGTTTGATGAGGAGTATAGCGAATCTCAGGTGAAGATCAGAAGGTCGATACGCATGGTACACCTGCGCAATCCATGGCACGTACCCCAGCAGAGTGGTTCAAGGTCATCGTCGAGACATCGTATAGAGAAAGTGGAAAGTCGGTGGAAGAAATCAGAACAAGTAGAACAGTTCTTGGAAGCGCGACGGAAGAATTGAAGGCACGCTGCGAGATGCCGACGGAGGAGGCGAACGGGATGGCGCAAAGGTTGGATGACATCTGACTTCCTAGAGAGATCGTGTGATAGACAGATGGTAATTTTTGATAAGTAGTCTAGGATGTACTTTCTAATGCCAGTGTGGGCCTCAGTTGCGTCTAAAAACTGGTTTTGAGAGCCTCGATTTTTTACCAAGGGCAAGGCTTCAGTGTCTTACATAAAGATATGACATCTTGCTCGAAGAAGCTGGTGGGGATGCGGTGGCTCGGACCACTTGACCTTCTGCCGCATTTGATGGCAGGCTCCTCTTAATATGGAAACTCCGGTTTAAGCCATGCGATGAAGGCATGACCATCACCTGTCTTCAGCTCTTCCCAGCTAACACCCAGTACTCATGAGTGCAATACGCGTTGGATTCCTCCTCGTATTATTCATATTCATTGGGTATAGCCCACAAATTTTCATCATATCGTCTTGGTACAGTCATGTCCCATCATTCAAGGACCCGACCAAACTGATCAAACTGCTGTTGCCCTTCAAGTAAGCGACTGGATTTCGACAGCTTTCACACCTTACTGACATGAACAACAGTTTCCTTGTCGTGATGTTGCTATGGAGCTACATCCTCTGCGTTACGACTGACCCTGGAGGTGTGCCCGATTACTGGGTACGTCTCTTGTTCCAGATATCTCAACAACCATGACCTACTTTGTAGAATCTGAGCATCGTCGTTGGTGCCGCTGAGGCTAAAAAGAAACAGCCGTACTGTTGGAGCTGTGAGAAATACAAGCCCACGCGATCTCACCATTGCGTGACTTGTAATAGGTGAGTCCGTACGCTGAAACGTGCGGTCGGCGCTCTCTTATATTTAACAGATGTATCTTACGCAAAGGTGAGATCAATTATCCCTCAGTGATCTTCATCATTTAGATTCATTATTTACAGACCATCATTGCGAGTGGCTAAGCAACTGCATAGGGCAATTGAATCATGGCCATTACCTGCGATTCCACTTTTATACGGACCTTACTTGCATATACAATCTTGTAATGCTTTCATACCACCTGTATGATCGCCCTCCAGCCATGAATTGGGTAGGTTCAACCTTGCATGTGCAAACTAAAGCCAATCATTCAAAAAGAACAGAAGATCGGGCATAGAATTACTAATCGTCGCGTCAAATTATCTTGCCTGCATATCAGTTCTTTCCTACTTGCTTCGGCACAGGCAAGGGTTCTAAATTACATCTTAGACCGTTACCTTACATTGATTGCAAGTGTGTCGCAACTCTTCAATCTACTTCGAAACAAGACGTCCATTGAGAAATTCCAGGAAAGCAAATTAACTAAAAAACAAATGGTACGTCACCTCCTTCGACATTATTTAAACATTTGAACCATGCATTCAGGAGAAGACATACCCATATGTACGTGTAGTGTTCTGCAAATTATATATATATTCTACTCAGTTTATTCAGGACCTTGGTACCGCACACAATATTAAAGCTCTTTTCGGCCCGAACGTTTGGCTATGGTGGTGGCCTAGCCAAAGTCCAGGAGATGGATTGAAATTTCCGATCATCGAGGGTTCCGGTTAGCTAAATTTGTTCGTCTACTAGGGCACTGTATTGACATGGGTACAGAGGAACCGTGGCCGCCCCAAGATCAGGATGAGGCTGATGCTTGCACCAACGTGGATTACGGTGATCTCTACCATTCGTTTGACCCGAAGCTCCATGACTCTGCGTCTCTCAGGCCGCGAAGAGCAATACTTTTTACCGCGTCTCAGGCAGAGGATTAAGGAGCAAGGCTACGGGTCTCCTAATTTGTCATTTAGCTATGTTGCTGCGAGCTCAGTAACATAATCGACATTAATGTAGAACTGCTGTAGAGTTTCTCCATAGCCAAGCCAGTTCGAACTGGATGGTCGATCATCCGTGCAATTCGTCATCATTGCTTAAACTTTGGAAGGATGGGCTCTTGCAGAGCTATCGACCGATGGTATGGCACTGTTATTGGTGATCGGACCCCTGTGTACTCGTCTAAAAAACAGAAATTGGAATAGTGTTGGATTTCGTCGAAAATTCTCTGACCATGGGATATCAATCCAACATCAACCCTCGTCGGAAGCCGCGAAGAAGTCTAGCATCTATCTTAGGTCCTTCCAAGGATCGATCTGATGAAGACGACTCTGCTCGGGCCTTGAAAGGAGTAAGTCATCGGGTAGAACACCCGACCATGATGCATCGTACTTTCAAAGGGCACATGAGCGCAGAGCAAGTTCGGCAAAGTACGCGATGACCCATCATTCTGATAGAAAACAGATCGGAGGCGAGGTACCTGTCCTCATCCAAATTATATTGGTCACCACCAAACCGAAAGCTAAGATGTGTAATCATTGCTTCATGTCCGAATCCATTGCGAGAAAAGCTCATGAAGCGATATGGCAACCTTTTCTCTCTCTCACGGCTATCCTTGTTGGGAATCCCGAGAAAGCGTCCCTGTTGCACAAGTAGGGAATCGATAATAAATATTGATAGGTCTCTGTCGCACTTTCTGGACTATCGACAGCTTATGCCTTGAGAACGGATGTGGAACAGGACACGCGTGACGCGCTACCCTTGCTTTTCGTATGGCATGTGAAACTTGTCCTGCTCAAAGTTAGGTTCAGAAGACAGAAAGTGCGTGACACCATAAGTGCCGGGTTGAGCAATTGTGGTAGGTTGTAGCTTGGTATAAAATTAAGAAATTCCCGATATGAGATAACATCACTGGCTTATATTGAAAGTTTCGTTGGAATATTTGGTTTTATATTTTCATAGCGATAACCAGTCACTGGCAGGGTATCTCGTCAATTCGTGATTTGGCCGATTCTCCAGACCTTTCGAGAGGGCTGATTGCCGACGCTATAGACGGAAGGGGGATCTAGGAATGTGCGCAATACATTCCTGTCAAGAAAGGAACCAGCATGTACAAGCCCGAGCCTTGCAGGGCGTCCCACTTGTAACAATTCATCAAGTTGGGGAAGCACCTAGGTGGGAACGTGCAGGAGCGATGACACGTCTTCTAGATGGTTTCGCGTTCTAGACCTGAGTAGAGTCCTTGCGGAATCAATTGCTGGCCGGGCCCCCTAGCGGGTATTAAGACGTTTTGCTAATCGCCTTGCAGCTCATCATGGTGTAGACCACTTCTGAATACTACACAATCTTCCATCGTTACCGTTTCTTGATGTGGACTGTTTGGGGCTGGCTTGGGGCTGGGAGGGATCATGGAAGAAATGGAAGGACCGTAGAGGAGTAAGGAGTCTCGTATGACCGCTAGTTCGATTCGTTGGTACAAACGGTAATAGGATTCAATTATGAAGAGGCTTACGTTCTTCTCATTCTAGAAGCAAGAGTCACTGCTGTAGCTCCAAAGCCTTTCCCAATCCAGACGTTAGACCACACCTTATGAGTAATTAATGCGGGGTTTGCCAAAAACAATCACTGTACGTACAGAGACATGACTGTGGTCTTCTGACCGGCAGGAGGGCGGATCTTGGGAGGTGCGGGTTTCCCTGGTTGCCGTAAGACTGGCACCGTGGACTTGGTGAATTGTCGCGCAAATCGCTTCCGTCCAGGTAGGACGATGAGATCACACGAATGACAGTCTGGATCTCCTGTTGAAAGCGAAAAGTGAATCATAATCGAATGTAATCTTCTTAGAACTAGAATAGTTTAGCCGTTTAGCCGAGTTACATTTTGCTGTTTTGATTAGTAAACGGGATAGATCCGGCTTCACTTTGTTCCTGCCTCAGGCCATGACTTAAATCTTGTCCCCAACTTCCATACGGCTGCGATGGCTGCGCGTCCACTCCATACCCAGTCTCTGGCTAATTCAGTCACGTCATCCTTGAAGGGTATAAATGTCGTTCCTAGTGATGAGAGGGCGCCTTTGCTGGACGTTGAATCGGCCAGCTCAAGTTCGCAGCCGTATGCAGAAGGGCAGGAACCGCGGCCTCGTGGTGGGTTTTTTTGCGTACATCGGAGGAAGGTCTACTAACGCTACCCAGTTCTACGGACCAGGGCGTCACATTCAAAATTCGTGAGAAGAGCGAGATACTACATACCCTCGCTAGCCTGGATACCTGATTACTCCACTTCATTGTAAGTGGTATATCAAGTTTGGTTCCGTGCGCATACTACACTTTGCTCTCGTAGATTGGGAGGCGACTTTTTGGCGGGAGTTTCCGTCGCTTCTATGCTGATACCTCTAAGCGTCAGTTATGCCACTTCTTTGGCGAAGCTTAGCCCGGTAACAGGTCTAGTGAGCATGACATCATTTTCCATATGTCACGTTGGTTAAATCTCCCAGTTCTCTGCTTCCATCCCAGGCCTTATATATGCCCTACTTGGTTCGTCCAGACAGCTCAACGTGGCGCCTGAGGCAGCCCTGAGTCTACTTCTTGGACAAGCTGTGCAAGATTTCAAGCGTGATCTTGATGATCCACATTCGGTCGAAGCCGAAGGAGTGGGCATCGCAGTTGCAACAGTCATAACGCTTCAAGCGGGGTTGTTCACATTCTTATTGGGATTTTTCCGGTTAGGCTTTATCGATGTCGTACTGAGTCGAGCATTGTTGCGGGGTTTCATCGCTGCTATTGCTTTCATCATCATGATGTAAGTTGAATGCGTCGACTGCAAAATTGCAACAAAACTCAATGGCTTCGAACTCTCAGAGAACAACTAATTCCCATGTTTGGTCTCACTGACTTACAGCACATTGTCGATCCAGAGACAGCGTTGCAGAAATTGCAATTTTTGATAGAGAACGTATTCACCCACGCTCACAGGACCACAACCGCCATCAGTTTTGGTGCTTTATTTGCCCTCGTGTTGTTTCGCGAATTCAAGAATTTGTTCAAGAGCAAGTGGTGGATATATAGGCTTCCCGAGATCCTAATTGTAGTGGTGGTTTCCACAGGTAGCGGAATATTTAACTAATATTTTTTTCGGTCATTGACTAGCACTAGTGCTATCTCATTACTATCGTTGGGATTTGGACGGTGTGGCTATATTAGGAAAAGTTCCCTTCAAGCCAGGCATATCGCTGATACAATTTCCAATCAACGGCAGCAATATTCGATACCTTCATCGTACCACTTCGACGGCGATGTACGTTCTATCCTTTTCTTGATGACATGGGATATAACCCTTTCTAGTCTAATTGCTGTAGTTGGTTTCCTGGATAGCATTGTCGCTGCAAAGCAAAATTCGGCGCGTTTTGGATATTCTATCAGCCCTAATCGCGAGCTCGTCGCGTTGGGTGTAAGTAATATTGTTGGGTCATTTATACAAGGGACGCTGCCTGCGTACGGCTCAATCACAAGGTTAGTGGCATGGTTCACGTTAACATAATGTATCAAATCTTGCATTCCAGAACTCGCGTGAGCGCGGATATAGGTGCTCGTTCACAAATGTCGTCCCTCGTATGTTCGACTATCGTGCTCTTTGCGACATTTTTCCTGTTGCCATCGCTTCATTATCTCCCCAAGTCTGTCTTGGGTGCGATGTACGTATCTTTTCTTTTATGTAGTTCACTGTTTGACTGCGGCACAGCATTTGCCTGATTGTGTTCTCTCTCCTAGCCGAAACGCCACACGATGTTAAGTATTATTGGAAGTGCGCGTCATGCATCATTTCTCCTTTTCCCTTTCCCGGTTATTCAACAATACTTTCTAGGATGGGTGCATGGCTCGACTTTGCGCTTATGATCTCAACATTTATGTTCTCTATCATATGGGATGTTGAAGTTGGCATTGCCACTAGTTTGATCATCTCCCTTTTAATGGTCGTTCATCGATCATCCAAGACTCGCATGAACATTCTGGTACGTCATTTAATCAATAAGCCACGGATGGTGCAATTATCTGTTTTGAAAAGGGGCGTATCCCAGGAACTGATACATGGATGCCAATCAGTGAAAATCCCGAGGCCGAAGAGAATGTGGCTGGAGTCCTTATTGTCCGAATCCGCGAGAATCTCGACTTCGGTGAGTTTTTAAAACATATCGCCCTAATGAACGTTATTCATACGCATGTAGCCAACACAGCACAACTTAAGGGTAAGCTAAAAGAATCTCATTTTCCAGTGTTACTTATCGAGTGATAGAACGCCTTCGTCGACTGGAGCTGTATGGCCCCCAGCGAATGCATCCATCGGAAGAACCTAGCAGAACGGAAGCATCTATCCTCGTTTTCCATATGGCTGACGTCGACACTTGCGACGCTTCGTAAGTCACTTGTTTTAAGCCGCAGAACCAAAGCTGATAGTGGCCCCCAGTGCGCGCAAATATTTAGTGAGCTGCTAGACGAATATGGCGTAAGGTTCTTGAGAACTGCACGTTGCAGAGATACTGAATAGACTCTCCAGGGTCGGGGTGTGGGGTTCTACATTACGAACGTCAGGTCTGGCGTATATAAGACATTTGAAAAGGCTGGATTGTCGATATGATAGGTCATGATGCATTCCGAGAGCATGTTGCAGATGCAATGGCCGTCATTGAAGCAAGGTAGGCTACTACTTGGATTATATAGACGATTGGTATATAACGCGTAACGTATACCTTGTGAGGAAAACTGTGACTTGGCCTGAGGCTCCAACACTGATCGAGTCCAGTCTACTCCACAATATCCGCTATGAGCATGACCAGCGCCCCTATCCTCTCAAACTGAATATATTTGGTCGCTGCCAGACGAGATGCAGCCACGAACGTTTTGCAGGCCATAATGTTCAGCTTGCTCTCATTTCTTGTGCTATTCATCCTCGCCTGGACCGGCCATGTCAACTCTCATTGTTTACCTTGTCAACGTCCCTACGGCGAGAAACCGATTTACGACAAGCATCTTGGCTTGCGGACGGTGTTCAATCCTCACATCACAAGTCCTACTGCAGGAACAGAGTGGATTGTAGGGTCTCTCGTCAGGGTTACGTGGTAAGTTTGAGCATCTATTTCCTAACCGACGACGGATTTTACCGATGAATTGTCGTTTCAAGGGATGCTTCCGACGTGCCGCCAGATGCTGATAGGAAGGGAAAGATAGTGTTGGGGCATCTAGATGACGACGATGGGAACGAGCATTTGGATTATAGTAAGAAATTTTTCGACGCCTTCCCGCCACCAGCTGATGGTCCCCCCTTCCCCAGAAAACCCTCTAGCCCAAAATTTTGATATCCGGCGGGGTAGTGTTAGCTTTACGGTCCCAGATGTGCAGTCCAGGGATGATTATATTGTTGTCTGTACGTTGCTCGCTTTTTCACACGTGAAGCTCGCTGATAACGCGTTCCAAGTATTTGGTGATTCGGGCAATCGTAGTCCGAAATTCTCTATCAGTAACACGTAGCTTGATAATAAAATGTTGCGTTTCAGGTTTCAGAGCAGTGCGACGCGCCCGCGCCATCGCCGCCCGCCCTGGACGGTCCCAACAGCCATCGAAAAACCGTCTGGACAATAAAAGCCGAGCATAATCAGGAACACACGGAGAGGGACGTCCATAAAAGGCTTTCATAAATAAACGAGGAACAACACAACAGCCCTGTCTATCCATCCCTCTCTTTTACCTTCTCCCCTCTTATTTCTCCTCAAATGTTTGCAAGTCTGATCGCTTCCCTTGTCCTCGCCTTATCCGCTATCGCAGTCCCTACGTCTGGAAGATACGACTTCAAATACCGTGTTGCAAGCATTGTTCCAAAGAGCGATCTGCATGAGCTGATCGTCTATAACCCGACCATTACGAGTCCCCAAGCAGGATTTGTTTGGGAAATGGGGAAAACGTACCAGGCCACTTGGAGTAAAATGTTTCCTGGTGCATATATTCCAAGTTCTGTTCTGATTCGTTTGGGCGTGCATAGGTACCCAGAATTTCCCAGCTGAGGCGCAAAACAACACAGGCCTTATTCTGCTGGGACACGCTGGAAACGGAAGCGAAAATTTGGACATTCGTGCGTTTACTATTTTTGCTATAACCTTGAAAATTTTCAGGTATTGATAGCTTTTGTAGAACATCCACTCGCGGCGAACTTCCGTCTCATCGACGGTACTGTCCCAATAACGATGCCCTCAGAAGTGGTGTCGCGCGACGACTATTTCATTGTCTGTAAGTGACCTTTTAGTCAGATTCCGTTCATTCCGCTCATTTGTCTTGTCAGTGTTTGGTGATTCTGTACGTTGTGTTCGCTGACTCTTGTGATGAAAAAAACGTGACTGACGCAAATTATTAGGGTAACGCCTCCCCACAATTCACGATCGCTTCGCCGACCGAATCGTAATTCTGTTCACGACACATCTACACTTTTTTCTACACATTACCCTAATGACGAGGACCATGGACTTGAATACGAACTATGGACTACTTTTCATCATTAATACTGGACTTTCTTGTACTGTTGGCTTTGAGCCCTACGCTCGCTTTCTCATCTAGTCGGACCGAAATCACTATCGTTATTCGTTCAGTGTTGGTGGGTCGTTATTGGCGACAGGCGCAAAGGGACCATGCATATATTCAACGCAGATAGATGTTCGACGGTAACGAAAAACGATATGTACCATTCACGCTCGCTTTGGCTTCTTAGCGGCTGCTTTGCCCGCCCGCAGAGCACCGGCAATGTGTCCATACGAGTCGATCATGAGTAAAAGAGGTATCACGACCCAGCTTTGTCAAAGAACGTTAGTTGCTTGCACTTGAGAAGGGAAATATAGCAAGGAGCACTGACATGATGTTCATGAACTATATATACCCCGTACGTCGGTTAAGATATGGATGAATCGAGATGATGGGGAAGAACTTACGAAGAGGTATACCCAAAGATAAAGTGGGTTTGAGGTATTGAGGTTCGGGCTTCCGGTCAACCATTCAGGGCAGAACGTCATCCATCTGGGATCCTGCTCAGCACGGGAAAAAAGTGTACAACGTAGGCAAAGTATCTGACCCTCCGTAGAGCTCAGCTGTGCTGATCACGATGATCCAGAAATGCCGTGCAGGATCGTTGGCGATAAGTTGCTTGAGGACGTAGCAACACAAGGGTCCGGCGCCGAAGACGGTCAAGATTTCGAGGGAGACTACGGTAGAGTCCGCCACGCCCCATCTATAGTCTGCGAGGGCATACTCTTTCCCTGTAGAGAGCGGAGATGCGGAGATATAGTAGTAAGCGTCGATGGTCAAGAGTCCGAGCTGGCTGTCAGAAACGCACACATTTCGGCAAGAGGGCCTTGGCTCGTGATGACCTGATTGCCAAAGGTGGAGAGATAGAGAAAAGAGCCTTCAAACGAGAAATGGATGAGAGCATCGAATGCCTAAGGGATTTGTTATTATGGCATGGAAGAAATGAAAACGGTCACTGGAGAAGGACGCACGAGCCAAACAAAAGTATAACGATCTTGCCATCTTGTGTTCTTGGGAAGAAGAGCCTTGGAGGCGACGTAGGAAACAAGTGCCACGCCTGCCACGCCTGCAAGCGAGGCAGCAGAGGTAGGGGTGAAAATGGTCGAGGACATGTAGCTGACTAGACCGCACCAGGCACAGACGGTTAATTATAAGCCTCTGCGTCACATCAAAAAATGCACCAGCGGCCCGTCCAGCTCTCCGCCGATATCGTCCGGACGATTTTTGCAGAATTCTCGACGACCCTCTCAACAGATCATATCCAACAATTTCCTTGGTTCCTAGGCCACATCAGCTCATCATGGAGTCCATATTTCTATCCATGACCCCCATTTCTGGCGCAGCGTCGCGATAACATTTTCACCAACGTATGTCAAGGATCGGAAGGACGTTGTTCGATTCTTCCTAGATCGCGACCCCGCTGCCCTATTTTCTTTCAACTTTTCGTTGCGCGATAGATATAGTCCGCTCACCCCGGAAGAGTTGGGCGACATACGCGATATTCTAGAGATGCTGGTCGACGAGTCAACCCGGTGGACGGATGTATCCTTCTATGGAACTGACGGTTCATATCTGCTGCCTTTGGTTCGTGCAAAGGACCGCCTTCCTCTACTGAACAGTCTCTATCTACCGATTTCAGGAGCGCCAGAGGAGCTGCACAGCGTATTTCAGACCACGCCATCCTTGACCATCATCGACATACATGAACTTGGCAATTGGAAGTTCGACTGGTTAAAAGTAAAACAACTCAAAATACAACGTATCATGGAAGCAGGGGACGCCAATCAACCCCGGAGTGTCAACTTCCTTCCCTGCCTAACCACCTTGTATTGCAATCCTGGCTGGTTGCCTTTCTTGAAAGCTCCCGCGCTAGAGGACCTCACCCTCTGGAGCTGTGGATCCGACACGGCTGTAAACGTAAAGTCCTTTGTATGCAGGTCCTCCTGCAACATCTCGCACCTTACCATAGAAATGACTGCAGGGGCCATGGCTTTAGAAGCCATCCGGCATACGCCCCATATCGTCTACTTGGGGCTTATATTGGTCCTCAATATAGATCTTGTCTTTGAACACCTTACGAAGTCGACCAATCCTGGACAGGAACCACTAGCGTGTCGCATGGTATTATTGGACATCCATAGCGGCATCTATTCTCCTGATGCCATACAACGACTGTATAATTTGATTCTGGCGCGGACTAGCACGGCTGCCGACGAATACGGTTACGAGAGATTTCAGAAGCTGGGTTTGATGTGCGTTTATACTGCCGGGCCCATGAAAGACGTCATCACGCTGTGCGAAAGGCGGGGGATTCAAGTGTGTTACCTCCCAAGCAAATCTGCGATGCTCTCCGTGCATTCTTGACATCCGAGTCCGTTGTTGAAAGGTGAATGTAGTCTTACGGTGTACTCATGTTGCAGTGAGGCGAAAAGAAACTGTTTTGATTCGATTTGTGCCGGTGCCAAGAATTCAAATATCAATTTCATGGACGTTAGGTGTGTATGCCGTGTACAAGATGCTAGTTGAATCCTTGGCAAGAGAATACGCGGGTAACGGAAGGACCAGGCTTAGATTCAAACACTGGTCTGCCCTCGATGTCTAGTATCTGCCCATCTGGTAGCTGCCCTGTGTCGCAGTAAGACGCTGAGTATATGGTCGAGCTACTATCATCAGGAGCACCGTCGCAGCACATCGGGAGATGAAGCACTGATGAAAATATCACTCACGTGAAAAGTATCAATTTGCTGCGACGCGTTTGGACTCTGGCAAGGAGAAGCACTGCTCGCTTCCACAATGTGCAGTTCGTACCTCGAGTCATACTCGTCGATTTCTTATGATCCGACATCTGCGCTGCGAGCCACGTTTCCATGGGAATTCTTTTGAAAAAAGCAGCCGAGAAAGCGGAGAACTCGTCAGGCACTGAGCAAGCGTGCCTGCAAGCTCGACGGCATCTTTCAAAAATACATCTGGCTATGGCTACCTACCACTAGCATCATATCGAATACTTGCCGTCGGCTTATCAAGAGGTAGTTCATAATAGACGAAGTCATATTTGCTTACACCCAGGCGACACGGTTTTTTTTTGGCCGTCGGCATCGCCAACCGGGTCTTCGTGCATCATGAGTTTCTTTGATAGATGATCTAGCGTTCAAGCTCTGCTGCTAAATTTTGTCGCGGTGGTAGTAGTTGGTAGGGGCATATTTACAGCATAGGGTTACTCATCGCCACAGGGACAAGGGCAGTCACTGCGACGCCTGTGAACCGGGAGAATTTGCCAGCCTGAGAGAAGGAGAAGCAGAACCGAAATAAACAAGATCGGATTGCTCTTATCTTTTTCTTTTGAAGAACAAGACTTCAGATTTTTTATATCAGTAGATGCGGTGCGGCAACGGGATGTATACGTCGAGTCGATCTCTTTCACCTCCATTGCCATGGTGACTCATAGCCAGCTCTTTTAATGCGCGAAATTGGATAAAACTACAAATTTTGCATGAATCTCACATGATTTGTCCATGATCATGCATGATTGCAGTGATCATGCACTATCCATATTGAAGCAAGGCATGGCATGATCATGCATGAATCATGAATGCTTTGCAATCAACATTGCTCATTTGTGGGTGAACTCATAAACATAGGGGGGCATTGGTTCCCATACTAAGAAATAATAACATGGCAGAATGTTCCAATCATAATTTTCCTGATTTGTCCCTACAGCAAATGTAAGGTGTGGTGGAAATAATTCATGCCATAGTTGCATATTTGAAAACCCTTTGGCAGCTAGGTCATGTCAAAACTCTGATAGTTATTATAATAAGTTACATTAAGATTAGTTACATTCATTACATTAACTAATGTAATAAACATTCATCTAATCTATATCTTATCAAATGAGATAAGATCAAATAACTATTAATTAAGTGTTTCATAATTAATCATAAATAAGCTTATCTAATAATAGTCATGTGTATCATGACAATTATGACTCATGCAATGTCATATATAAAATGAAATGATGTCATATAGAACATCATAGAAGGAATATAAATAGATGAAGACTTGGAATGTTACAGTTTTCTTTTCCCTTTTGTCAAACAATGGGCATTCTATTCTTATCCCATTATGGTGCAAGTTCTATATTGGATGCTGATGAGCAGTCACTGGCTGTGACTGTGTAGAAGAGGTCTGTGTGAAAATTTGCACTTTTCTGCACTTTTGCAAGTGCAAAATCCACTCTTTCTCACACATTTCTGCTCTTTCTTGTGCATTTCCACTCTTTCTTGCACTATCTGCACTTCTGCACTTCTGCTCTTTTGTGCACATTTCCACTGTCTGCACAGCCACTTCTGAAATAGGCAACTCAGCTACATATCAAAGGATAAAGGCAACACCCAATCCAGAAGGATCAAAAACTTCACAGAAAATTGTGTCAATTGAAGAATACAACAGTGCCCAGATTTGGACAGGAGGTGTAATCTTTCAGAGTCCCCTTGTACTGATAGACTAGAAAATGTATACATATAAAGCCTTGTATTATCCGGTAGAAAAAGGGACCATCACAATATATTATCCCTATCCCATAACTCTATTCCCATGCAATAAGCTCCTTTTCCATTATGAGCTCACTCTCTCTGTCACTCTCTTGTCACACTTGTCACACACTCTATCCACATGTAGTCCACTATTTGATGTTGTCACATCACACACCATTGCTGTGCTCTTCCAATACTCTGTTGCATTGCAAGCTGATTGTTACTATTAGGAGTTCACTTGCTCTGTGCACATTTTGTCACTAGGTCATGCATCACATGTCACTGGCACTTCTGCACTTCTGCATTTCTGCTGCACACACACTCTTGTCACACACATTTCCACAGTGCATTTACTATTACACCTATAACATCTTTAAATCATCAATCTCAAGGATGATGAGAGCAAAGTTTCCTCAAGGGATCACCAAGCTACTAGATGAGTGTAAGACTGGAGAGTGGGAGTGTGCAAAGACAAGCTAACAGTTCAGTCAAATGGTTTGACCATTAAAACTAGACTGGGGTGCTGGTCTATGTATTGCAGGCTTATATACAAGTACAGGAGTAGGTAGGCATGTGATAAAAGAATGTAGCATGTGATAAAATGAGTAGGCATGTGGTTATAAGGATAAGCATGTGATAAAAGGAACCCTGGCATAAACAACAAAGTAAGAAGAGCATAATGATGAGAAAAACATACTGCATAGGGATAGGGGTTTACATAAGGCATAATTGAGGTGTGATTGTAACATAGACTCTGTTCTAAACTAAAAGTCTATCTTTTTCAAAGATAAAATCAATAACAAAACATATAGAATGTTGTAAAAACTCAATGGTAGTCCTTTTCTACATGCTCATATTGTGCATAGTGTCTTCATCATATGTAAATTTGATGTGAGGGTCCTGCCCTGGGTGATTAAAGCAAGAACAATTGTTGTGATGAGGTGGGCATCCAATTGGAGTGTTGTTGGGAAATGAAAGGTGAGGGGGGACATTACTAGTGGGCAGTTGAAGTCCTTGAGTTGCAAACAAGGTTTGGTGTGGTGGATGGGCATTTCTTTGTGCATTTTGACAAGTATTGTGGGTTATTTGATCTGCCATTTTATCTTGTAGGTCAGATTGCATTGTGGGTGAAACTGATGGATGGTAGTTGACTTTGGTTCATTATGCTTGTGACAGTGGAGGTACTTGTTGGTTTGCATGGTGTCTAATACTAGTTGGTGGTGCAACAGAGGTGGAGGCAATGGTGGAGGCATAGGTGGGAGGAGGATGGATGATGAGCGCAGCAGAATAGTAGAGCTGAGTAAGTTAACACTTACTGGTAGCTGTAGTAGTCACTTAAGTCCGCTGTAGAGCGATCACTTAGTAGAGCAGAGGATATAGATTGACGTCTAAGTACTGAGGTATTTATACAGTCTATCTACTGGTCTGATGTCAGCGTATTAGTAGCGCTGACTGATCATTTCTATTGTGCTTGCTAATGCACAGTCATTGCTGTGTCAATAGCTGTGTGGAACACAGCTTTGCACAGTCATGCACATGGTGCGCTATTGTCTGAGTTTGACACATGTCAAACTCTATAATATCTGTCTAACTCTATAATATCTGTCAAGATATTAATAGCAGTGAACTCTATAATTATGTCCACATATACAAACATTGATTATATGACAGATTAGATAAGATCGGTCCCATCCGAGATAAGATCGGATAGATCCGAGATGTTTCCCACGGTGCGGAACACATCGTGTGTGTAACGGATTACATCCGTTTCAACAGGAGGCATAGGTGGGAGGAGGATGGATGATGCATTGATGAGGTCTAGAGAATTCTTCAAGAAGCATCCTGTGAAAGGGTCTTCTGAGTCCCTGCTGTGGTTGAGTAAACATGTTGGTATCCTCTGGATACTCATCTGGAATCCTTCCTGTCTGTGGATGGTGTAGTGTAGTGATCAGCATCTCCACATATATAGCAATCTCTTAGAGTGTCTCAATCTTCTCCTGGATATTTGTAATTGACCAGGTACCAAACTTGGACAGTTGGTGTGCCATCAGATGCCTCTATCTCTGTCATGACTTGTTCTCAACACTCTATTTCACTAAGACATTTTTATTCTTTTTCTTGTATTTTACAATAGCTGTAGCCAAACATCTTAGTCAGGTTGGCATCTATCTTATCTAGTCAGCACCAAAGATTAGATTAGATTAGATTAGAGACTACCAGACCAATGACTCATGGACTATGACTCAGGCTTACTGGGGCCACTTATGCTATTTCTTTTAGTCATACTTACTCAGCATAGATACTATTATTAGAGTGGTGCACAGACCACCCTTGTAGTATATAAACTGAGCAATTATCACCCGAGTCCTCAGTTGAGTTCTCTTGGGTTTCATACCTACTCTCCTCTCCTCTACTCCTAAGTCTATTGTTGGGCCCTAAGCCATCACAGCAAGGGTAGTCCTGATAGTAGAACTCAACTGTTCACATCACTTACTGCCCCACTTTTACTAGAGCATCACACTTGTGCCCAGACCCTTGGGCTAAGGGGACTTTTGATATTTGGGGGATCCTACAGTCTTCCAGACTTTAAAGCATTATTAGTTGTCAGACTATAAAACTGTCACCCTTAGTTCTGTGGAGCATCTATAAAAGCTTCATCTTATGTTCCTGGTCTATGCAAACCAAAGAACCTAACCTGGTTGATAGGGTTACCTGTGCACAGGATACCAGTGCCAGAGTAGTGACATGTTATGTCACTTGCATCATAGGATCAGCCCCTGCACACATTAAATTGCCCTGGTCTAGGCCCTTGAAGGCTATACATTTAGTTATGTAATTACTACCATTCGTAATCCTTGGAAGTAGCCGTTGCTTGACCACACACTTCTGAGAAAGGCCATACTCATTAGGAGTATAGTGCTAACTGGACAACTGTTCAGCTCCAGTTTAGTATAAATCTATTAAAAATCAATACTGTCAAATACCCTTATATGTACTAGCACTGCAGGGAGGGTTGTGGACCCTGAGTGCATTCCCAAATAAGTGACAGGCCAAGACCTCCCTCACTTTTTATGTGTGTTACAGAGGGTGAAGACCTAAGAGCTCTTCTTAGGAGACATGGTCTTACTGACCAGGAAATAAATACTTTCTGGACAGAAGTATTTCAAACACCATTGGATGGTCCCCTTTTACACACACCAACTGAGTCAACTGACTCCACACCCTTGATCACAAAGGAACAACACACCTGGGAACCAGCACCATTCCAGATCCTCATCCCCAATCCCACAACCCTTAATATCCACAACCTCTTCAATTCTGATGCTCAATACATCAGAGAAGTCACACCACCATTCTCACCACCACCATCATCATTCAGATCTCCATCGGTATCACAACCATTGAGATCTCTTTCCCCATTTACACCACCACCAATCTATCTTCAAATGTCCAATCACAGAGAAGAAGATCTTACATCAGCACAACTGTAACAGTTGCTGAATAATCAAAATCACACTATTCAGCAACTCCAGGAGCAGCTGTTATTACTCCAAACAAATAATGCCACTGCAGCACAACAGGTAAGAAAGATTCTTGTGATCACAATGAACTATGATACTGAGTTCCAAATTGTGTTACAGACAATGCCCTTGTCAGGCTCATTCTGAGTCAACAGGGACATGCAGAGTCTCAGTCTGCTCCCAGTCACTGGATGAAGGTTCTAGACACTAAGTCAGGGGATGGCAAAGGTCCTAAGACAATGAGGAAAAGAGTGAGTCAAGCAATGTTGAGAGCAATACTTGTCTAAGTTGGAACTGGAGATATTGTACTGTACAGGGTTTATATATGTTTAGAGAACAATGGAAACTGTAAAAGGAAGAAAAGTTGTAGCTACCTGCAAAAGGAAATATGAAGGTAATTATGGAAAGGAGATAATATCCAACATAGAACATGAGCAGCAATGAGGTAAAAATAGTATAGTTGTCAATGAAGGGAAAAGAAACTGTAACAATGGATAGTAACAGCCCTTTTGTACATAGAGACAATCATCTATGTCATATAGTACAGCACTCATTTTCCATCATGCATGGGACTGCATAGTCCCCTCAATCTCCTCCCCACCAAGGACACACCTGAGTGATCACCAAGACAACAAATAAATGAATAAATGTATTATTTACGTATCAATTGTACTCTGGGAGATGTGTCTGTAATTACACGAAATAATTCATCATTCTATTCTCTGTGGCTTTTGGGGTATGCTGGAAAATGGCCAAGTGTTATGACCATATGATTTTCTAGGACTTTTTCCATATTTTTCCTTATTTTATCTGAGTCACTATGGACAAATACCTATACAAGGACAGATAGGTGCCAACCCCTATAATGAAGATGCTCAGGGATTATGTCAGCCAGGGGGTAGACAATAAGAAGGTCAGATGGGGATAGGGATGGGCTATGAAGGTCTGGACCATCACCATGGTACTGTTGTAGTGCACACATGGCCTTCAGATCATAAGGTCTGCTGCACACAGACCATGGGTTGGAGTATATAAGGTAGAGCATCATAGGTAGGAGTCTCTAAGACTCTAGATAGTTCCTCTCTCACCCAGGTTACTGGTCTATTGTGTCAATACATCTCTCTTCTTACTTGTCTCATGAGGCTTGTGATTGTGTGTGGGATTAGTCCCAACACCAAGCCATCTAGAGTCTGTGTGAGTATATTTGCAAGCATTAACTTGTCTAGGCTAGGGTTATCCACACATTGTATTGCTACTGCCAAATCAAATGGTTGAAGTGCATAATATTGAAACACAGCCCATTGTGAAAGTGATCAGGGCCCCTCTGGATCATACAGAGGAGGATGGTGATAATCATGGTATGGACAATGTTGGTGGCCAGCATACATGGCTACCTAGTGCCATCCACACAGGGATCAGAAAAGATGCAATTGGCATGCATTCTGCTTTGATGGAATGCTATTAGAGCAATGTTCACCATGTTTGTGTATAGACAAAGCTTAGGACCACATATTAACTGAAGCTACAACCACATCCCAAGTGACATGCCATTGCCCTTGTGAAAATCAAAAGTAGATAACAATGTCCATATCAATGTTTGGAAATATCATTGCATTCCTTGCACATCACATAGCTTCACACCACTGGTCATCAGTATAAAAAGATTGAAACCAAGGCAGTATTTACTCAAAACAATATACATTGGATGTATCACTGGCAAAGCATTTCCATTGTTTCTAACAGGTGTTCTGGAGACAAATCAGCAAAAGAATGGGATTAAATGGAGTACATACTTCAGATCTTGGTCTGACTATATAGATATGCAATCAGTTCTGTATCATCAGATGGCATAGACTGAGCAGTAATATGAGTTTTGAGCTTCTCCACATAATCCTGTTCCATGAACCGGTCACAGGCATTTACCAAAGCTGCCCAAGCATGTTCTCTTTCCCAAAATGATTGCTTAGCAATGATGACAATTGCTATGAGCTTGTTAACATGAATCAGTTGTGTAAATGAAAGAATAGTTTACCAACTAAGGCTTGAGAGTGTGATGGCTGATGGTACCAAAGTCAATACAGAGTCATTCTTGGACAAAAGCTAATTATAACCTTCTGGAATGCACCATGTTCATGTTCTTCTACCCCACATGCATGGATCACAGAGGACTAATGATTGGTATTATTAGAATTTGAATCTGATGTAAGTGAACAGGCATACAAGCTGAAGGTAGATTAACATACCTGGAAAGGAGGTGAGTAATAGACTCACTTTCTGTTAACCATGGGATCAGATGTCAGGAGAGTCTCTGGCATAAAATGGGCACTGTCACTAACTCTCTGTTGGTCATGGGATCAGATGTCAGGAGAGTCCATGGCATGCAATGGGCACTGTCAGCCTGTCACTCACATCCTGTTGGTCATGAGATCAGATGTCAGGAGAGTCCATGGCATACAATGTACACTGTCACTCACTCTCTGTTGGTCATGAAATCAGATGTCAGGAGAGTCTCTGGGATAAAGTCACTCACATACTGTTGGTCATGGGATCAGATGTCAGGAGAGTCCCTGACATATGATGGGCACTCTCACTCACATCCTGTTGGTCATGGGATCAGATGTCAGGAGAACAGGAGAATCCCTGTCATAAATGGGCACTGCCACTCACTCCCTATTGGTCATGGGATCAGATGTTAGGAGAGTCCCTGGCAGGTTGGCATAAAGTGGGCACTGTCACTCACTCTCTGTTAGTCATGGGATCAGATGTCAGGAGAGTCTCTGGGATAAAGTCACTCACATACTGCTGGTCATGTGATCAGATGTCAGGAGTGCCCCTGGCATACAATGTACACTGTCACTCACTCTCTGTTGGTCATGGGATCAGATGTCAGGAGAGTCCCTGGCATTCAATGAGCATTGTCACTCACTATCTGTTGGTCATGGGATCAGATGTCTGGAGAGTCCCTGGGCACTGTCACTCACATACTGTTGGTCATGGGATCAGATGTCAGGAGAGTCCCTGGCATAAAACAGGCACTCTCACTCACTTCCTGTTGGTCATGGGATCAGATGTCAGGAGAGTCCTTGGCTTAAAATTGGCACTGTCACTCACATACTGTTGGTCATGTGATCAGATGTCAGGAGTGCCCCTGGCATAAAATGGGCACTGTCACTCACTCTCTGTTGGGATGTCAGGAGAGGCCCTGGCATACAATATACACTGTCACTCACATGCTGTTGGTCAGATGTCAGGAGAGACCTGAGTATACAATGTACACTGTCACTCACTCTCTGTTGGTCATGGGATCAGATGTCAGGAGAGTCCCTGGCATAAAATGGGCACTCTCACTCTCTGTTGGTCACAAAGATCAGATGTCAGGTGAATCCCTGGCATAAAATGGGCACTGTCACTCACTTCCTGTTGATAATAGGATCAGAATCCCTGGCATAAAATGGCCACTGTCTCTCACATACTGCTGGTCATGGGATCAGATGTCAGGAGAGCCCCTGGCATAATATGGGCACTGTCACTCACTCTCTGTTGATCACCAATTGATGTGATTGACCATTAAGCACTGCCAATGACACTCACATTCTGTTGATCAAGCAGGTTGATTGGTGCCCCTTTGCAGAAAAATGTCCAGTATAACTTACTTCCTACATATTCTTGGATCAGCCAATGGAAAGGCTAGATGCACAGCCACTCACTTTCTGTTGCATCCATCAGACTGCTTATCAAAATGGATTTCAGTATCATTTACCCACTATTGTCATATAATCAAGCTTGAATTACAAAAAGACTTCTACTGTCACCCACATTTCTTCTTCAAATTCTATTCAAAGATAATATGACAGTATATCCCTTGTAATTTACCATTTGCTATGTGAAGATACTCACCTCCTATACACAATGCATGATATATACAAGAAGAAAATAAGCAGACATATTCACATTATTGTTTTCCTTTCCAGTGTGTGGTCATTGTTAATTCAATGTAAGAAATGACATACTGTCTCAAACTGATTGTATTATAAGTTCCTTGCATAAGTTAGAATGCCCTTTGCTCACCCAAAAGAATGGGAAATATGACATCACAATGTTGGGAATATTTCTCCATACAAGTTCCCTGCTCAAAATATCTCTGTAATGTATCACATTATGTGCTGGTTATAACTGTGGAAGATCTCACTGAAGAGCATTTTTAACACAGAGATCCAAGTTGTTTGCCTGGGTTGAGACAAAGAGATGATGCAAACTGGCATTGTCAATTGTTTGAGCTGTTTTCTCTGTTAGTTCAGGACAATCTTTTTCAGCCAGGTGCATCTCTAACACAGGGTCATTTAAAACAAGTTAAATAGATCTTATTGCATACCTTCCAACTTCACAAATGCCTTTGGGGGGTGATCTGTATTCATTACTCTAGGCAGGTAAACTTCCTGAAAAGTTTTTTCAGCACCTCCCCCGGCCCTTTCCCACATAACCTCCCCATCTTCCATGTCAGTAAGTTTACCCCACTCTTGTATGATTTGGCCATCAAACTTGGTGAAGGCCAGTACCAAAGGAACTGTATTTCTATCAATAAACTATGGTTGGAATGATTGCTGACTTACCTCCAGTCCCTTTGTTGAAAAACTGAAGCTCTGCATCTGATAGGGGACGAGGGCTATCCATGGGTATACAGTACCTATGACAGCATACATCAGACAAAGCATAAAAACGTTGAGCAAAATGTAAATATACCAAATTGCATGCAAATGATCTTTGAGATCAGTTGCCATAGATTTCTTCTCAATAAATTTCCAAACATCCTCCACCTCTTCCTCAGAACCAGCCTCAAAGCCCTGTGAGTCATGGAAGATGAAGTTGCTGCCAGGATATGTAATCTGGTGCTCAATATCATGTATACCCCGCTGAAAGATTATGGAGTCAATGTCAGTCAAAGTGCACAAACCACCCCACCTCTGTTGATGGCTTCAAATGAGTGCCAGATTTCTTTCTCTGAAACAATTGTTTCAAACGTGCCAGCCCCTTGGGCTTAATTGGAGCTCCATCCTGGTCATATATAATGGGTTTTGTACCCTGTGCCACACCACAAACTTTCTCAAGAATAGTTGTCTTGCCTGCATTAGCTCTTCCAATGACAAGGATGCGGAAGTGAAGGCATGCATATTGATACTTGAGTATATTCATCATTTCTGGGACTTCAATGTAATTATAGCCAGAAATCTACTAATATCCAAACTTACCCATTGCATGTGTATCTTGAGGATGTAGAGTCTCAGGCATGGCTGAATAGTGGAATGGTATCCAAAACAGTAATCTGGCCTGGGAACCAGTTGAGAGGGAAGAAATGTATATAAACTGAAGATGTTACTCATACTCACAGAAAGCCTATGGCGAGCTCAGCCAAGTCCCTGGTATTGGAACGATGTGCGAAGAAATAAGAGCAGTGTGACAAGGGTACCAAAAGCTGCGCCGCTGAAAGACTCTGATACTTGTGCGTCGAATCACAGGTAAGACGCTGGATGACCAGACAGCGACGAGTATGGCGAGCTCAGCCAACTTGAAGTCCCTGGTATCTGAACGATGTGCGAAGAAATAAGAGCAGTGTGACAAGAATCCCAAAAGCTGCACCGCTGAAAGACTCTGATATTTGTGCGTCGAATTACGCAGGTAGGATGCTGGATGAAAAGAGAGACAAGGCAGTACTGTGACACCAGAAAAGTTTGGCGAGTGACAAGTCAGCGTGACACTACAACATTTGGAACCAGGTACGTACGAATACAATAGAAACAGGGCGACGCGTATGACGACGCCCGTGATAGGGAACCTTGGCGGCATGACGATGGACCCTTCGTAGACGAGTCGGGTGACTTGGGATGACGTCGGCGGGATCGGATCCTACGCGCTTGGTTCCAACAGTCGTGATGTTTCATTTATTAGGAATTGATGTGTGATCGTGACAAGTTGAGACGTACTGTCAGTTGAATTGACAAGGTGGGATACAGTTTGAGGGAGATAGGACGTATTGTTGGTTGAATTGACAAGGTGGGTTGGAAGATACTACGCAAAATGAAAGACATGGATGCGCAAGTGTGCCATACAACGCCAGGTTTTAAAAAGAAGGACGCAGGATTAAGAGCGTGCCTCGTGGGGAAACGGATGACATCACGGTGGGGAATTAGCTCAGAACCCGCTACTGACGTAGCGGGAATTTTGACATGCGAAGCTTCGACATGTTTGATGCTTCCTTAATCCTTCCTTACATCACAATATACAACGTATCACGATGCCATTTTTTTAGCACAGAGACATTTTACGAATCTAGCTTTGGAACGATCCGCTTGAAGAATTCCTTCCCCCCCCCTTTTTTTTTTTTTTGGCCCTGTACCATTCTCCCGGACCCGATGCTCTCGTCATCGGATATCCGCTCCAACCATATGCCAGGCCATAGCAGCCATCCCCAGCAAGGCCGCAAGGACGCAAGGACGCACCCGGCCACCGCTCCGATGCCCCTGGAATGCCATCGTAGGTCCGTCACTGACGCATGACCGGCCGCGTTTCCGGATACCGCGCTTCAAGCATCTTGCACTGGTCAACAATCGCTTGGGCAATGCACTGCTTCGCTGCTGCGCGATCAACGGCGCTTCGATAAATTCTAGAGTAAGTTCCGAAAGGAGTCCCGGCAGGAACGACGGGATAGATGTAAGAGATAAAGCCCTTTATTATTGAACAAGGCACGGTCCGGCGTCCCATCACTCATCGTCTGGAAGGTGGCTAAGTTCTATCTCGACGGTGGTTGTCAGGGATGCTGTGGTATAGCCACCAGTGGTACGAAACAGATATCGTTCACGGGGTAATACTCGTCAAACAATCTGAATGCCAGAGGAGCCGAGAAGTTGTATGTGATGGAAGACGTGACCGTGTCTTGAAGGAACGTTATAATATGAATTGCCAGTTATTGCTCACTGGATTATTGATGGGTGGGACTTGTCAAACATATCGGTATCCATAACCCAGTGTGATTGCGAGCAGTCACCAACACTGAATGTCTCTGGGCGACAGCGATATAGAATATTGATATATTGATAAGTCGGGGGCGCTTCAACAGAGTCCGTCTGAAAAAAACAGTTGTAAATATGACATCTCTCAGGAGCCTTACACCTTCGTAATGGCCATCAATCCAGAAGTAAATGGCAGAGAATGCCGCCGTGTTCACGACTATTTCATAATCGATCGGTCAGTTACCAAGTTGGAAGGGAAGCGCACAGCGAGCTCTACAAGTGTTGATGAATCAATGAACTTCTTCATCGCCTGGCAGGCTCTGACTTACTCGAACAGCCAGCGAGTATTATTAATTGCAGCGGTTGAAATCTACAGCCCAGTGCAGGCTATGCAAGCTCATGAAAAAATAACTTTCGGCATTCCAGCACAGTGCACCACTGCCGAATCCCGATCAAACTTATGCATGGGGCGTGCAATGTGAAAATACTGAAAAGGACGGCGTTGAGGGCCGCATTATTTATGTTCCCGTGCCGAAAAAACTTTGTGAGGATCACTCCGAAGGAAATGGGCCAGGGGGTTGCACCGCATCGAGAAACGCAAACTAGGCAAGTTTAGCGAAGCTGTAAACAGCCTGACGGGACGCCCGGGCGGTGACCGAAAGAGGTATTATTTCAGCAATTTGTCCATGTTATATACAAATCTCCATGTAAATATGTAGCAGGTCGAAAACCTATCTACAGAGTTCATCAAGTAGCCGGGGGAAAAAGAAAAAGTGCAGAGCTTGTAACTGTAAACGATCATTAAGCAACAGTAATGGGCGTGTCGAGGAATTGTAACATTGGAGACATTGCAACCTAGGTAAAAAATCTGTTAGAAGATCCTTTTTGGGTTACGATGAGCGCTGGGACGTACTGCTACGAGCTCAAGATTCAAGACGTTTATCTGTGCAGCTCCCTTGGGGAAGTCAGATGGGATCGTCACGGAAAAATCTTGGAATGGCGGCGGGGGGACGCCCTCGTGGAACTGTGGGTTGAACGTTCCGTTGTACAAGATTGTACCAGCAAAGGAGTCTTGAGGATTTCCGCATGGGCAAGACGCGACTGAAATGGCCAAGAAAAGTTCTGTTGAACCAGTAATCGTGTCCTTGCGGTTGGGTAAAAAAAGTTTAATTAGTATGAGCTAAAAAGCGACAAAAGTCGAGAAGAAAAAAAAAAACACATACGGGTTTTTGAATTTGGACGGTGAATGGGCGTCCAGCAGGAATAATTGCTCCTGGCGCGGGAGCGCCAATCTGAACAGATTGGCCGAGAGAAACAGCCGCAAGCATGAAGAAAGTGACGACAACGCTGAGGAGCTTCATTCTGTTCGTTAATCGGAGAGACTCGATAGGTTGGATTGCTACTGGTCACTGCTGGCTTTATACGCGACGCGAAGGCCATATCATCATTACAGGGCCTTCAATCGCCGGAGTGGGGCGCTGACTGCGATCTTGTCATCCATGGCCGCTGTGTTATTTCTCCACAGCCTCCAAGCTCCAATATCCAATGCCGGAGTACCATGGCCGCGGGTGCTCGTTTATCGTCCGCAAGGTCCTCGAGTAACCCGGCCCTTGATCCCATCTGAAACGCTAAACACTGGACTCGATGTACAGATCGAGAGTAGTAGAACGCCGTGAAGCACGATCATCCATATTCAACATGTGGAATGTGCGCCACTGTCGGCACCGTCAACCCTCTTCCGAGCTGTGTCTGGTAAACCACCCATCTTTTGTAATGTTCACATGCTGCCAATCGGCGGGTTAAGCATCAAGCCACATAGCCATGGTGGGCACTAGGCGCGCATAACTGGGTGATTTTTTTTAAAATTGTCTTTCCTTGAAAATATTTATGGGCACGCGAGGTCTTCATAAAAACACAATCTACGGGTACTAAAGTATACCATAACCACTATGATAGATAACAAGCAGATGTCCAACGTAAATAACAGGTCGAAAGATTGGAATACTTTAATCTATTAGCTGCAAGTTCCTAGAGTTCTTATTTAACCGTAACTAATCAGTGAACGACAGTCAAAGACGTGTTGAGGAGCTGCAAATAGGGGTAATATTCAGCCTAGCAATTGGGTTCGTTAAGAAGATCCTGTGGATTACGATGAGCGAAACGTACCCCTATTAGCTCAAAGTTCGCGATGTTGAGCTGCGTGGCTCCCGTAGGGAAGTAAGATGGCATTGTAACATCGAAGTCTTGGTACGGCGGCAAAGAGCTGCCTGTGTGGAACTGTGGGTTGAATGTGCCGTTGTACAACACAGTACCGAGACCGTCCTGAGGTGTCAAGCAATGGGAATTAGCGCAAGAGGCGACTGCGATGACCAAAGCAATGTCTGGTGAATCGGTGAGGGTGTCCTGCAATTGATGAACTCATATGAGTAAGAGAGGAAGGGACATTGGCCAAAGAAATACATACGGGCTTCTCGATTCGGACCTTGAATGGGCGTCCAGCGTAAATCTTTGCGTTTGGCCTGGGAACACCGATCACGATGCCCTGGGCAAGAGAAACGGCTGCGAGGATGAAGAAAACGACAACGCTGAGGAGCTTCATTGGGTTCGCAAGAAGAGGATCAATGGGGGATGACGGGCTAAGTTGGAGGAGGGGTGGTTATATAGGCGAGGCGAAGGTCATTTTGGGTCATTTTGGGTGTTCGATGGCCGGAGTGTGCAGGCGAGACCTTGAAACAATCACTGGGCTCTCGTAGGCTCTTGTAACAAAGAGCGGAATCTCCCGGATCATTTGATCGCCATCGCCACAGCTTTTGGCCCAACGCTGACAGCCATCTATGTAGCTCTCTTGCTTTCCTCCGCTCTCCCGCTCTCTGCGAAATGTGAAGCACGGGTCAGCTTTCCTCTTTCGCAGTTGTTGCCCAGGTTTTGCACTTCCCTAGGTTCTGAACCTCATAAAACCCTTTTGCCTTATTTAAAGGTTTATCGGCATACCAGATCTCGTGAAAACGTTAATTCAGTGATATACACATACGTGTACCATAATCACAAGATAACAAGCAAATATCCATATAATTAACAGGCCGAAACCTTCTATGTACGTACTGTTGTCCATTATCCGCAAGTCCCTAGTGTTCCTAATTTAACTAAATCATCAGGCCACGGTAATGGACGTGTTGAGGAGCTGCAAAGATGGATACAATTCAGCCTGGACGCAATTTGTTAGAAGATTCCTTGGATTATGACGACCGAGACGTACACCTATGAGCTCAAAGTTCGCGACGTTGAGCTGCGCAGCTCCCGTGGGGAAGTTGTTTGGGACCGTCACATAAAAGTTTTGGAGTGGCGGCAAGGGGCCGCCGTGTTGGAACTGTGGGTTGAAGGATCCATTATACAGCACGCTACCAAGGCCTTCCTGAGGTGTTAGGCAAGGGTAATTGGCGCAAGATGCGATCGCGATGACTAGAGCAATCTCTGGCGAACTGGTGAGCGTGTCCTGCGATTGGAAAATGTGAGTAGAGGAAAAACCATAATTGAAAAAGCAGCGCGTACAGGTTTTTGAATTTGGACTTTGAATGATTGTCCGACACGACGACGAAGACAACAACGCTGAGGACCTTCATTGCGTTCGTAGATGATGGAATATCACACCATTACAACATTGCAAGGCTTTCGATCGCCGGAGCGCCTAGGGCATCGACCCCCGTGTTCGGCAAGTCCATGACTGCTGTGTTGTGTTTCTATTTCTGCCCAGGTCCAGGATCAAAAATAAAGGCGAAACGACCCGTCTGCCACACTCAACTTCGTTAATTTTTCCCTATTTGGTGACCTCGGCGTACCCGGAGTATCAATTATTGGCAAGGTGACTCCATCCCCTAGCTCGACTCTTGCTCCCGATGTCCATGTGCAAATAAATGCGATGCAATGACGTGACAGACACAAGGAATAAAAATTATCTGTACGGCCCGTCGTCCGAGCTCTGCGATGCCTTTGCCACGTTCATAATCGAAACGTGCCACGGTTACCCAATGACGCCCTTTGTCGAATGGGTCATCGAGCTTACCTCCATTTCCTTTGTGTTCCCTGTCTGGAAGTCCGTCCGTCCTGTTCTCGCAGGGAAAACAATCCCGCCATTGGACCGGGTTGGGGTTTTCAAGACGGAATGATGCCTACTCCAACCAAGCATTAACGACATACTCCTGCAGCTTCATCGTAACAGCCACTTCAATAAAATAATTCTCTTCGGCAGAACATCTGAACGTCTGCTGAACTGTCTCTCCTAAGAGGTTCCTGTAAAAATCACTTTGAGAGCGCGGTGATTCACACGTTTTCCGCATCTAAATAGAAAAAGAAGCGGACAGGTCTGAGATCATGGAATTCTGGACGCTCCGAATAAACGGTTAAACAACTGGAGAACCAAATCATTAGGGGATAATTACCTGATGCAATGGAGGTAGGCATGTACTAGCGAATCCAACACAGATGTTATTTAATGAAACATCCCCGAATTTGATCGGCACAGGTTGGGTTATCACAGCGCTGGAACTGTAAGCTAAGACAGAATAGCGGAGTCTGTCTTCGGCGACCGCAAACTGGAATTAAGACGCAAGGTGTTTATCTAGAGGGACTCGGAGTAGCTGGATGCCATAGGATTTGAAACCGCATGTAGGTAAAAAGTCCTGACATATTTGGCGAATGCAGAAAGAAGAGCTAGTCTTCCTTATGCAGGAAGAAAATTATAAGTTAGCTAGAATCGCTGCCGTTTCCAGCATCGGCAAGCGGATCTATTCGGGAAATGGGATTTCGGATTATCTTATCTTAGTGATCATAGCCAGGTAAATGGGTTGTGCAGCTCCTTTGGGAAAGGCAGATGTAACGATCACATCAAAAACTTGGGATGGCGGCACAATGTGGCTGCTCGTGGAACTGGTCCATTGTACAGCACGTAACCGATTTTGAGCAAGGGAATTGGTGCTTGTACGAGCGGAAAGTAATTTGTTATCTCTTTTTCCTTGACAGGCTCATCGGCAGTCTTCATGAAAACGTAACTTCAAAGATGTACCATATCCATCAGGATAGGCCAAAAGCCTATACACTGTAGGTACTCCATCAAGTATCTAGAGTTCTGACAGTAGCCGAATCATCAGCACTCTGTAATGGTCGTATTGAGGAGCTGCAAGTATGGTAAATATTCGGCCACAGTGCTTGACGTCGATTAAGTCCGAAAGATATAGAGTCTGACTCGTTCTATGTCGGAAACCCAGTCTTTCGTACGTCCCGCAACTGAAGACGATGAAAGACGTGTCGTCCTGGACGGATCGCACCCAAGCCTGCAGTTTGAAAAATTAGCCCGAGACGAGACCTGCAGCGAATGATCTTACACGATGAATAAACGAACTTGCGCCTTCTTTGCGTGTTTTTTTTTCCGGTTTGATGGTGACAGTACGCCACTGTCCTACCGGGCCTTTCTTCTCGCCCGAAGTCAACCCGGTTGTTTTCTTGCCACTTGTTTTCAGTGGCTTCCGAGAGGCTAGTCGTAGACTCTTGCGAACTTCAACCTTCCCTTTTGATGTCGCCGTTGCGGGAGATGGAACTGAGAGCGTCCGCAACGAAACATTCGCGTCCGCAGAAACAGGGTGTGGATATTCAACTACCAGGCTTCCAGGGATATTGGGGCACTGCAAAGGGAGTTCGTGGAACCATAAAATCCGCGACGTTTACAAAGTCTTTAAACAGTGCTTCAGCTTCTGATGAGGGAATATGAAACTGGTAGGTGATAAGAGTATGGAATAGTTGAACCGTACGTCGGATGCGCGCCTGAGTAGTTTCATCCAGACATGGCCATATAGCGTCAGATATATTTAGTTCTTCGGCGAAAGTTTAGCTGGTAAATATCCGTTACAGCGCGAAAATAATCGTTTAGGCGCATGTTCTTCCCTTGACGGAATTCCATAATAGATTGCCACGTTTCAGCATCGGTGTGCAGCGACAACGTCGATGCAACAGAAGCGCATATATCGAAAGACGTGTCTTCATAGAAGCTGGCGACATCGTGGGCCGTATTCGCAGTCGCATCGTGCAAGTACACATCTCGATACTTTTTGGTCCGAAAGTCCCCAGTTCTACCACCGTTGCTGTCGACGGAAGGTATATGACGTCCCCCTTCTTTCAGTGCCTCAGCCTTCTTCACCGCCACTTGAGCAACGTCAATCAAGAACGTTGGTAAAATTTTGACATTTCGGAGGATTAGTCGCGGGTCAAGATGCTTGTCGTAGGTCAGAGATGGATAGGAGATTTTCTGGAACTCTGACGAATCAAGTGTGGTAGGGTTGTGTAGGAGAAGAGGTCGAATAATTCGCCATACACATCGCCTGGCATAAATACCGAGCGCAAAGGAATGCCTGGCAATTGCATTTTGCTTAGTCACCCCCTACAACCGAAACTTGTATTTTGTACTCGAAACACTCGCGATACCTCACGGCCTCAGCATTAAGGACCTTCTTGCCCACAGTTGCGAAAAGTCTTGCCTACTTGCGGTACTCTCAAAGCCCACCAGCAGCCAATTCGGCCCTGCCTTGTCCCATCCTAGACATTGGACTTGTGAGGAATCGTGCTCCTTCATGTTTGCCATCCATGAAGTACATTCACGGAAGAGCTCGAAAGGCTCTTCATCTTGGTTCCCAAACCGTCCAAGACGAAGGCGAAATTCCGCCATCCGTTGACGTTTTCCGAAGCATTGTAGTATCGTCTCTAGCGTCCGCATTTCGTTTCCCCCCCTCGTCTTGCGTCTGCATCAACCGCAGAGCCAAAACCTATGATATATGGCATTTGTTGATTTCCTTCCTTTAGTATCAAGATACTCCTCTCGCTAAGATTTCCATGAAGATAACCACGCAAGTAGGATTTTCCTAAACCAGGTAAAATATGGTGAATGATACGTCAATTGTCTATGCACTTACCTCTGTTCGGAAGGTACGGCATTTTGACCTACAGGTTCACCAGCATACTGCATAAGCAATGCCGCGGCGGGTCTTTGTGGCTCAGAACGCTCCACAAATAAGCCGTAGACGAAAGGAATTCCCGACATATTTTGAAGGTTTTTGTAAACGACATACTCGTGGGAAAGTTTCGTGTAGTTTAAAGCAGTCTTGACGATGAACTTCCTCTCATCAACGGTTTCGGAAAGAATCAATTTTCCTTTATGAATGTTGTCGTCATCTGTGATATCTGTCTTGATCAATAGGTACTCATCACCTATCGCATTGCTGGTGCGTTCATACAACTTTTCTTGCTTGTAATATCTATGTTTGTCTTGCGTTGGATGTAAAATAAGCTTCGGATAGTTTGACAACGCTTCATCAAAGTTGGGACAGGAGGATATATCCTAGCGTATATTGAATTATATTGATTTCATCTATGTCTGAGTGTACTCACAGCTTCTAGAAGAACGTCATCATTGTCCCAAAGGGTAAGCCAAGAGGCAGGGGCTCCCCATCTCAGCTGCTCAGCACGGTCCATTGCATCGACCAAGGAGGTAATGTATAAGCCTGTGTGCAATTGAAGATAATCGGGCGAGACCTGTTTCTGGACATCAATTATATCGGTGATATAAAGAGCCTGATCTTTGCGGCAACGGTAACCAATGATTTCGCGGGCTCCCGAGTTGAACACGATGAAACTTGAATCATTCTTGACACACTCTGCCCACCCCTTTGGGAAAATGGAATCGGCATTGATACAATTAAGCCAATTAACCAAACATACCTGTTGAACGATCCAGCGTCCAGCTGAATATCCATCGCCTCCATTTTTCCGGTTTCTCTTGATAGAGTGCCGTTCCCACGTTTCCTGGAAGACCCTGTGGTACGGATAACGGGATTTTCTGCATCAAAACCCATGCGATTGCCAGTGATTGGAACCCGTGTGCCCAATCCTTTGCCTCGCTTTGCACCACAATTCAAAGAACACATTTCATTATGGCACCCTTCCCAAGGGAAAACGTTGTACGCAGTTGTTTCAAGTATGGAAACCATACGTCGATGGGACCCTGCACGAAGACTCTTGAACTCGAACAGTAAAGTGTGGGGAAAGTACTCGAGGAGCGATTGGCACATTGTAACAGCTGCACAGATAGGCATTGAGTGCTGTTCGGGGTCTTTCGAATTCTGACAGGAACACACATATGTCTTGATGGAAGAGTTCACGCTAAGCGCAGCGTCAGCTATAGCACGCTCCTGTTTAATACGATCAGTCCAGGAGATCATGTCGGCCTTCCACCTCAGCACATCTTGGAGAGCGAGGCGGATGCAATGGGCACTACATATCCGGCGATGGTACCATAAGCTTTAACCACGTCACCTTCTGCCATGCCATCCAATAGTTGAGATTCCAATTTTTTTCGGATTTTTTCCAGATCGAACACAGATTCAAAAGGAGTTGTTCCAGGAGTAGATTCATAATTCCCAACAGCGCGCTCCGCTATGTTGCCCAACTGAGAAACAAGATTAGCGCAGTAGACCACTTTCTTCAGCCTTAGGTCGTCTTTCATGTGCAAATCGTAATAGGCAGGCGGACGGGTCGAACCCTGTCCCTTGTCCTCAGCATAGCAATGTGGCTTTAGTTTGAAAATTTGTTGTATGAACTCTGAACATGCTGAGGAACCAAGGTACACGCCGACCATCTGTATTAGCAAAATGACATCGCCGCACACGACGTACCTCGTTCAGCCGTCTTTGACTTGGTTTCTTTCGAGGTGGGTGGTGCGACGCGCTTCAAGCGTTCTCTGCGAGTGTTGTTCGCCGTTCCAGTAATAATAATGCCTCTTCTTCGAGCAGGCGTAGAACGGCCGCGCTTCTCACAATGAGGCCCTCCCTCTCCTTCATGGTCAAAATTGGGTTCAACTATTTTCAAGTGTTTGCTCGGAGTGTTGTTGGATGTTCCAGCAATGGTATCTGTTTCCCGAGTAGGCGTAGAACGGCCGCGCTTCTTGGATTGAGGCTCTTTCCCTCCGTTACTATCTGATTCAGTCACGACGCCTTCCATGCATTCGTTCTGAGTGTCGTCCGTTGACCCAGTAATGGTGCCCCTTCCTCGAAGACGCACAGACCGGCGACAATCCTCGACGTGGGGCTGTTTTTCTCCTTTACGGCCGGCGTCGTTGCTCCCTCCTGAGGATGACGGGGCTTGTAAATCGTTATGAGAGCGCTTCCTTTTACGAGAAACAACCATAATGGGAACTAGCTGTACGACAGTCAGGGTAAAGAAGAACATTGGGTGAAGCCTAAAGACATACTATAAGACGAAAATTGTTCGGTTGTAGGTTAGTTATGTTGGCCGATATCATGAACGGGTCTTTATACATGTCAACTTATTCGATATAATGTCAAGTCCGATACAATGACATGTATAGCCTACGCCATGGAAGAGACATGGATACGGAGTCATTTCAGGTCGCGTAGATCATCGTGTTGCTTCGAAACAAAAACCAGTAAGTCTGGACATTATTTTGTAAGATGCCTGTTTTAGTATGTCAAAATAGCAAACCTTGTCGTCGCCATGGGAGTGACAACAGGGGTACCTGATAAACAAATTGGGTAACACTTGTCACAAACGTACCCCAACATCCCATTAACTACTCCGCTGGAAGCGGCGTTTCGCGATTTAAAATATTACACTATTAATACAGTCACACCTGGATGCAAAGGCTGCGATGGGACAACGTACCGTTGACTAGATCATCACGGCTGGGGACTGATGATGGCAACGACCCTTGCAGCTCATTGGTATGCGAACAAAAAGGTTTGATCTCCAGTATAATCTTTCAGAATGAGAACAATCGTTGGTCAAAGAAAGGTAAGGTAGCTTCAATTCCGTACGCCCTGCACGAGTAGGGCTGTGTCAAACAGATTCTTAACAGTTATAACCGTGAATGTTCATCTGAGCGTGAGTAGCGACAAGACAATAATGGCCCAATGGTTGTGTGTTACGACTTGAATCAACACCAAAACGAAGGGTGCCACTGGAACGACACGTATTTGAACTGTCGTCGGAAAATATCCAGCTACGACTTGAAGTGATTTCACTGTCGACGTCACAGTCTTGACTCGGACCATCGTCTGTGGCATCCGCGTCAGCTTGAGCCTCCATCTTTTGAGCAATACTAGTCTGACTTATCACCGGCTGGAGGACCTTCTAAATCCCACGCAATGTCCTCGTCGTCAACCCAGTTTGTAACGGGACAAGGCTCAGCCTGAAGTTCTTCATTTGTTGCTGCAGAATTGCCAAACTTACGTTTCAAGCGCTGGACTGCAACTCCCTCCCGCGCTTGTTCACGTCGTAATTCAGTTTTGATGTATGCCATATCCCGTAATTTTTTTGGTCCCGAGCCGGGTGCACTTCTTCCTGTTAATGTCCCCCATCTTTGAAAAAAGACTCTCGACAGTAGCCGCGCAGGTCGGGATCGTATCGTGTCACACCGTGTCACATCGTGAAGCATCCCATTCTCCGTTTCCTGCGCCACCAACCCCTCTAAAACATCCTCAAACCCTCACAACCCTTCAAAACTATTCAAGAAGTCCAATGACTAGTGATGAATCCTCCGAGTGACTCTATACACTGTATGTGTTTGCTGATTGACACTCTCGCTACAGTGCTATAATACCACCTGCGAGGATCTTGTTCTGGGCCGAAGCTGGTCGTCGTCGTCGTTGTCGTTATTACTGCGTACCATCAACTCTAATGTATTCATTATCTTCTGCTTCCCTCTCGAAAATTATCCCAGTGCGAACATTGCCCTCTTTGTCATAGGAAGATGAAGTGGATTTTGGGAAAAATGAAAGGCTGCGTTAGACGGTCGGAGTTTGAATTCACGTTATTGGTTGGGCGACAGGCGTCTGGGCCTCGCTGCGACCAACGTGTTACACACAGTGGGCTCCCGAATTATTGAAGTTGACTGTTAGAAACCCGTGTAATTGAAACGGTAGCAAAGTCCATTCACACGACCTGCTTCGAGCTCCACGGAAAGGACTGCAGCCGACCGGTGGATGGAGGCGAAGCAATGTAAGAACAGTAATCAAACTTTGTGGAAATGGAGGAATGTGTGGAATATCCTTGTACTTTTCTCCTAAAGGTTGTGACTCCATACGTGTACATACCACAGCTACCAGAAAACCTAAATAACAACTGTCGAAACTATACTCTGCAGTCTGTGAACTGCAACATCTGATCGTAAATAATTTTGTTAAACAATGGTCAAGGACGAGTTGGTGAGCTGTAGAATTGGCTGTGGTCCAGCCTAGGTACGATTTATTAGAAGATGCGTGGACAACGATGAGTGATACATACTGCTTCGAGCTGAAAATTCACGGCGTTGAGTTGTGCAGCTCCTTTAGGGAAGTAAGATGGGATGGTCACGTCGAAATCTTGGTATGGCGGCAACTCGAGGCTGTGGTACTGTGGGTTAAATGGTCCCTTGTACAGTATATCACCAAGGATAGCTTCCGGTTTAGCGCAAGGGTAGTGGGCACAAGATGCGAGTCCGATGACTAAAGCAACCTCTTCCGAACCGGTAAGCGAGTTCTGCGATTATTGTATGAATAGAGGAGCCGACGATTAAGTAAAGGAAATACAGACGGGCTTCTCGATTCGGATACTGAGTTGGCTTCCGGCATGAACATTCGTGTACGGTTTGGGAGCGCCGATTATAATATCCTGGGCGCGAGAAACTGCTGCGAGGATGAAGAAAGGGGCGAGGCTAAGGAGCTTCATTGCGTTTGTCAGAGGTTTGATGGAGGATGGGGCTGGGGCAAGTTGGGCGGTGGCTATATACGTTGCATTAAGTTGCACGGCTTTGTACTTCCAGAGTCCATATCATTGAGCGCGCAGACACGGTTGCAGATACACGGCTGCAGGTACAGCTGTAGACATGCATGCCAACATACCGCTACGGACACGCCTTGGAGCAGACACCTGTCCTTAATGATATCTATTTGCACTTGTTTCTGCACAGCAAACAAACGTCTCGGACGCGCCCCTGCCACGCTCACTGGTCACACCATGACTACCATTACTCGAAATCTTCCCCCCTTCGTCCGTGATCTCGGTGTATCAATTATCGGCAAGGTGAGTATATTTCCACCTCTCAATTTTGGTTCTTGATGCTCATTGACACAGGAATGCTACGCATCGCTCGTAGAAAATCTTGAATTAGACAACGTGAAATGCCTTAAGTATGCGCTCTCCAAAGGTTTAGGAATTGGAATCGTAGTCGGAGGATCTATCATGAAAGTACCCCAGATTCTGCTAAGTGAGTCATAGCGAGGTGTCACTCTTCATCCGCTAATTATTCCATTTCAAGTTCTCAAAGCGCGCTCGGCTCGTGGAATATCCCTACCAGCATACATCCTTGAAACGATCTCTTACGCCATAACTCTCGCATATTCATTCCGCAACGATTATCCGTTTTCTACATATGGTGAAAACCTCTTCCTCACCATTCAAAACATCGTCATCCTATTTCTTATCGTATCATACGCACCGCGCGTATCTAATAAGGGGCAAAACATCGCTACCATTTTTGTCGGCACTGCGGCCTCGCTGGCAGCTCTCTACGTTACCCCACAGAGCCCTCTTGCTTTCCTCCAAATGAGCACCGTCCCGCTCTCCGTATTTTCCAAATTACCGCAGATCAGGCAAAATGCGAGGGCCCAATCAACGGGGCAGCTTTCCTCCTTCGCAGTTGTTGCCCAGATCGCGGGCTGCTTTGCTCGTCTGTTCACTACGGCTACTGAGGTCAACGACTGGATTGTGTCTGCAGGCTTTGCGGTCGCACTGGTTCTAAACCTCATTCTCGGCTTCCAGATGTATACATATTGGCCCAAAGCCGAGAAGGCCACGTATGAGATGCAACCCGTCAATCGTCCATCAGTGCCGAAGGCCGAGCAGACTTACAGCGAGAAAGTTGAACCTACTACGTCTGCGTGGAATCAGCCAGCGCAACCACTACAACACCGTATTTCGACACCACCACCGAGAGCACAAACGCCGGGATCAGGAAAGAAGTGGACAAGGAAGGTGGATTGATCTCCTCAATGTTGGTTCTAATTATTTATTCACATGTTTGGTAATCTATCATTGTGTACCAAATGAATATTTTCCATCCTCCCAGTATCAAGCTCCGATACATCGGCGAAACGTGTCAGGCGTGGTTGCTAATATGGCTTGACAACTCCATGTCATCATAAACTGCGACTCCAACGGGATTCTGAAGTTTGGTTGTACATATCATTATCATCAAAGTTTACCGGATACCCTACGTCTACTATGCGTGTTTAATTTGATTACATTTACAGTGAGGTTTGTATATAACGTCTTTTGATCTTGCATCGCCCAGAATCTTATTTTCGTCAACTCCTTACAAACGCTTATGGACACACAGTTCAAGTCCATCCCTCGTTTTCTCGACAATACCATGACGCGCTTGGCAGGATTTGCTGTCCCTTTTCGTTCATCTTGGCAACGATCGTTGGCTCGATTTGGACTTGTACGCACGACCCTTATTCAAGTCACTTTGTTGGATCTTTATTTACACGGACTCCTAGGAGGAGATCACACCATACCGGTTTCCCAACACTATAATAAGTCTCGCACCAACCTCTGCTCTGTAGTGATCACATCCTGCTTGAGAAATGTGACGCTGATGACGGATACAACTTATGTGCCATTTTGGCTCGCTGGACTTGACCTTCCCAGCGACATTAGACAAGGAGAATGAATTCCACTTACCTTCCATACGAGAGTCGCCCCCTGAGCATGCGAGATATACCATCAATCGATTAAGAGCTGCAATAAATAAATAAAATAGATAGACTAAGGGTTACCCTTCGCCAACTTGCGACTCTGCTCATTGACCAATGCTCCCACCTGATTCGATGCGTCTATCAATTCTTGAACGGGAATCTGGGAAATCCCATCGGTTTCCATCAAAGCTGTCAGAGCATGCCGAAACATCGTCAAGCGATCCATTGCCGTTAGATTCTTCGAGCGCTCTAATACTTGTTCATCCTCGATGATGGTAGGCAGTGAATGTGCACGTTGCGGGGTGGCGGGGGTAGGCAATAGCGGCAGTGGACGTGATACTGTTGCGCTATTTATTATTCAATCTGCATTTCAAGTGACTGGAAATATGCATACAGTTATCAGACGCCGCAGCATTAGTTTTCGCATTGCCAGGTGTTGAAGCCGTTGTATGAAAATGAGCAACGCGTTCATCATGGCGCATTCCCGAGTTTGGTAGTTTCGACGATGAGAACCCTTCGGTCAACCGGTTTGAAACCTCCAGGAGGTTATCAAGCGCTGGACGGCCACGAACGTTTCGTAGCCAGGGCATGTCAATATAGTCTGCTAGTTTACGCTTTCTCGAGGGTTTTGGCTGAGATATTGAACGATTCTCGATGACAAGTGATGAATTTTGCTCAAGTAAAGGTTCAGACCAACCCCGTTGCATGGACGGGATTGGATTCCGAGGAGGGCTGCTCCCTAAAGGTAGACCGAGGCTGGCTTCAAAACGCCGTCGTTTGCGTGCAAGTAATCCTTTGAGATGTTCCGATGTCACAACTCTCTTTCTGCCTTTGAAAAGTTCAACGCTGTCAGCTTCCGCATCGACACGAGGCGTTGATGTCAGAATATTGTCAAATGAGGTGAAGGCAAATTGGCTTAAACCAGGAGACCGGCGGAGGTTCGTGGGAGTCGCGTCGCTATGGTCTCCTCTAGGACGTGGCGGCGTGGATGGTTCCTGGCTCTGTGCATTGTTAATGATCGCAAGGTTCGAAGGCGAACATGGCGGTGCGGATGAATGCCGCTGTGGTGAGAGAAAGGGGTCAAATGGAGACGATAACGGGGTGGAAGCCTGAGCCGAAGTGCTCCTACTGTGAACGATCGCTTGAGAGTCGGGAATAAAAGTTCTAGACTACAGCGAAAGCTCTTCAGAAAAGAAAGAATGTTAAGCCCAGATATAGCCAACCTTTTGCGATACCGAAAAACTGCCTGCTACGCTTTCGCCCCAAGCAAGAGAAAGACTTTGGAGGCACGTTTTTATCTCTTCTGGCCAAAATGCCTTGAGCTCTTTCTTCTCGTGGTATGACATGCGCCAAAAGATTTCAAACGATGCAGGTCCCAACGCCGGCCCAGGTATATGCTTTGCTTTGAAAACGGAAACAAGGAAAGGAGCAATGTCGTGGAGCAACTTGGTCGTGGGCTCATGATAACAAAGCCTGTCTAACGCAGTACAGTACACAGCGTTGACCTCGTCTTGGTCAGTATATCGCGCGAGCACAAAACGCAGGACATACGATGATGTTTTGCTCTGTCTCTAGCAAGGCACCCTCTTCGTCTTGTAT
Source organism: Amanita pallidorosea (assembly GCA_023014475.1). Lineage (NCBI taxonomy): Eukaryota > Fungi > Basidiomycota > Agaricomycetes > Agaricales > Amanitaceae > Amanita > Amanita pallidorosea. Next base: position 107,695 of record JAEBUS010000061.1, read on the forward strand.
CCAACAGCATAGACTCCCCTGTGTGATTTTGATGAGACCAGGCAACAGTATGTCTGGGGAGCTCGCAAAGAGTTCACCAACGACACATAAGATGTCAATGCAAGTGGCAAGCAATTCGGGTAGCGGAGGATAAAACTTGGTTAACACATCGTCGACTAATTCAAAGAGGCTGGTATCAAGATTCTCGCAGCCCGATAGATCGAGCTGTCGTACGATGGAGTAGACGGCTTGCGCATTTGCTTTGAACCTTGAATGAAATTTAAATTCTCATCAACACCAGAGAAAGAGGGACATACGCTTCTCGTCTTTGGTCTCCTAATCGCTCAATGAAAAGCCTGACAACCGCAGTGCCGGATGCAGACGAACGTCCCGCCAGTTTAACGGCATTGTTTAGTAAGTTCTCCCACATCCCAGCTTCTTCCATCGACAATTTCCACGCCCTGTATTAGCACGATCAGTATCCGACCAAAAGAAATACACTACAATGCAACCAACCCGAATGGCACCACAAGCAAAGTGACTAGATCATCCCATGTCGTCCCATGATCAATGATCTGCCACGTTCTAATTAGCACCGTCCATAGCTGCCTCAGCACCTCCACCTGCTCTCGTCGCTCGCTCTGAAAATAGATGACGTGCAAGAGAGTCGGAACGCCAACGGAGATAAGGTCGGCACAAAGATCGCTCCACACCTTCTTCACATGGTCGTTGCTAAGGGTAAACGTCCGCTTCAACACGGCCGCTAGGACGATTTCCGCGTTCGACGGTAACCAAGTGTCGTATAGCACACTCTTTGTCATTGACCACACTTTCTTGACAAACTGTAAATGTCGAATTTGCGCATCGGGTTCACCCGAAGTGTCAAGCAGTTGGCCAGCGACGATTGCTACGGTGCTTGACAGGCCGGACGGGCTCGATGTGGGTGTAAGTCCGTCGCATCGTTGAACGAATATCTCGAGCAATGAGATCCAGATAGATAATACTGGGTCCTATAAAAGCATCAGGCTGATTATTTGCAAGAGACGAACTATTGCTTACAGATGACTCTGATCGTTCTTTAAGCGATACCAGCGCAGCAGCGGCCCAGACAGATACGACAGATTTCCAACTCTCATAAATTTCTTCGTTCGTTAGCTGGCGGGCCAATTCCGGAGTAATACTGGGGATGGACTGTATGACACCACTTTGGCCCATGAGATCGCCATTGAGCAATGTGCCATCAAATAGCATTTGGCAAGGCAGACGGTTTATTGGATGCTCTGATGAGCTGGCATCTGGTTCATAGCTTGACCCGAGTAATCTATTAAAGAGTGACAATCCGATGCGCCGAGTGCTACTGTCCAAGCTTCGCAGCATATCTTGGACAATATCGAGCGCATTTTCAACAGATTCAACCACAGTCAGTGTTCTGCCAGCCTGTAGCAAAGACGCAACAAACGAAATGCCGATATCCACTTTGGTTTCCTGTCTGAGCACTTTGAAAGAGCGTCTCTTGATGTCAGCGACCTCGACATCGCCTAGCTCGTCCCTATCGACAGCATCAGGAATCCGGAGGTACGCCCAAATGAGCAGCTTCCAGACATGTGAGTGCAAAGTACGGACGATCGAGCGCTTGTGGTGAGCGGCTTGGAAAAGCGTCGAGAAGCAAAACTTGACACAATACGGACGAAAGAAGATGGTGTGATCCCAAAGAACGATCATGGATGATACGAGTGTGAGAGCCCAACCAGGTCCCTGCCCAAGGTGGGTTGGATTACGATTTGATGCCGCAACTTGGACGATTTTAGGCAAAGAAGCCGCCGCGTCTGGCATATTCCCGGGCTTCTCAAAGTGACGTTCAACGAATGCCTGAGTAAGTTGGCGGATGGAGCCGCAAGCGTCACAAGGCTCGTTGCATGACTTGACCGCAGATGCGAATCCACTCAGTGCGTAAACCGAACTGCGGCGGAGGTCCAACGAGTCACTAACGATATGTTCAAGAATGAATGGTAACAATGTTACCAACGGACGTAGTAGGGTCACACCATGCCGTAGGAGGAGGGTATGAACAGTCTTTGACGGGAAAATCAGCTCTAGCAGCTCTAGCGACCGAGATAGGGTAAAAATATGACCTTGAGACCATCCAGAACAGCCTGGGAACCAAAGTATCCTTTGATCGCGTTCTTGAGCGTCAAAGTGATTTGATCTACCCTTGTTAGCAGGATCTCCGTGGGGAGTTGTTGCACCTGCAAAATCCACACGATTATACAACACAGTTTCGAGCCGTTTAAGACGGCCAGTTCAGGAGCTACAGTGAACGCGAACACGTCGTCCAAGATGGATTGAAAATCACTAGCTGTGCACGCCATCGTGGGTAAGTACGGATTCTTAGTTGCAAACGGGCGGGCCGCAAAATGACGTACAGGAAAACAAAGAATACAGAGGCCTAAAGATACAAATGTCGGATATCAAACAGAGCGCATACTGGGCCAGCCTGGCCGAATCTAGCGCGTATTGAGCATCGTCGTCCAAAGTGGGACTGTATGAATACATGTCTAGTGAGTCTTGCGAATGCGAATGGAAGCCGGGGGGAGCTGCGAGAGCGCGACGCAGGTCCCGCTTCAAGACCCACGCCAGCTCAATTGAGCGTTCCCCGACGATCCTTAATGCCGCCTCAGTCCGGGTTGGTTCGACTTCTATGAGTGGCTTTGCGACAGAACGTATGCGCTCGGAAAAACAGGCATAAGCCTCCATAACATCGTGAAACGTTATTTGGTTACAGTCGGGGTCGTGCATGGACTCGAGGAGCGTGTTCAAAGGGGATGCGAAATAGAAAGGAATAGTGAGAAGCTTGCTTGGAGGATCAACCGCATACATTGGTTTTGTTGACCGTGGTGTTCCTGTATGTCGTGCTGCTACGCTCCGCGAAAGTCCCAAGAGGCCAGAAGTTGTCTCATGGTCTCGTCGATGTGGCAGGTGTCAATCGTGGGTTGACAACATTGCGGTCAGCTCGGCACCGACCGGACATTTCCGGCAAGTTCAATTCTCATTGTTGCTTGAACGCGGATTGCGCTACACATGGGGAATCCAAATATGTCCTAGTCTAAGGTACATACAATCTAGTACCAAATGCTTCTAGTGCGATGAATAGGAGCCATCTCCTCGGTCACAATTCCCTCGACTTTATCTTCCCCATTTTCAATTCGCTTCGCCAAATCCCACAAATAAAAGTCGATCAAGACGGAACTGATCTCTTCCTCGCCGCTCTTTTCTTCTCTCTCGACATGGCTCCCACCTCTCCTGCCCCTCTTCCTGCGCTTTGATTCTTCTTCCTTCTCCTTCCTCTGTATCCTCACCATCTCCCTCCTCACCCTCTCGACCGCAACGATACTCGCAGCCCGTAAGCTCACCTCTTCCTTTGCACCATTCTCAAGCAATGTCCCTCGCGCCAAGAGTTCAACCAAAGAGGGCGGATAAGAAATAATTCGTAGGTGGTGCAGGATTTGCGGTACACGGTAGTCCGCAAACATGGTAAGCGAGTGAATTTGTGGCCCTGGTCCGGGTGGAGAAGGAAAAATCGGGTGAGGTGCGGGGGGATGGCTGATTGGGGGATAAAATGCCGCCCAGATCTCTGCGACGAGGATTTGGGCCCGTTTCCAGAGGTATACTGTTGTCGTCGGTTGGCAGAGATTAAAAAGGCAAGAACAATCACGTACCTCTGTGCCCGTCAACCCACGACTCGTCTCGAAACGAAGGGAATGTTTCCACGACCATCTTGACCAAGTCAAGCGCTGTACCCTGACCATTGTGCCGCTCGTGGAAGGATTGGATGAAGTAGAGGAAGGAGCCGTCAAAGTCCTGCGACAATGTCACCAAAGAGAAAATGGAGACAGGACAAAACACTGACGTCACGCAAAATTTTGCCCACCTCCCGCATAATTGCAATTCGTTCCTTCAATAATGCGATGGGCTCTCTATACGGGCTCGCGGGTCTGAACACATGTTCAATCAGCGAGTCAGGGCAACGCGCCTCGTTAGAGTAAAAAGAAGGATCAGTGATGGGTATCTTGTCATCTGCGATGGCTAAGAATATCATCAGCGCCAACACTGGTCAAGATAAGACAGACCCGCCTCTGTCTAGTGCAGCGACCAAAGTCCAATACCCCGTCCACACTTGTCTTTTCTCCTTTCCAGCCTCGACACAAGAAGCCCATGCACTCCTCCATTCTACCCCAAACACATCCTCCGTTTTTTCCTTCTCCGACCAAAAGCTGAAATTGAGCGAGGAAATGAGAAAAATCCAATCCAGCACGAGCTTGTTCCTTGGATCAGAAAGACCAGCCGAGTCGACGGGATTTATATGTAGCGGGTGCGTACGCCAGGTTCGAGGTGTGTACGAATCAGTCAGAAGCCGGGTTCTGATCTATTTTTGGATTGAGTCACAGTTTGGAAGGGGTGAGGTGGCAAGGAGCGCGAGTGGATAAAAGCGAACCGACGAACGTAGCGGGCAGCAATCTTTACACCCTCGTCATTGATTTGCACGAGATTTATGACCTGTTTAAATTGATTTTTCTTTTCGTTTTTTTGGTCTCTGAACCTGAAACATACTTTGTGGGCGAACTTTGCGCTCTCTAGCACTGGATTGATTGTCGTGTCGCGCTTTATTGTAGTAGACTTCCGACGAGCTGAAGGGCGAGTAGGTCGAGCATTGTGCAAAGGGTTCGAGCGAGGCTGAAAAACAGGCATCAAGATGTGGAAGGGCGAAAGTTGTATTGATTACATAACACAGAAGCTTATCAACATATCAACAGCGACCCTGACGTTCTGTCCTCCGTGAACATCGTCTTTCCTTCCAAAACATCTTGCCCATGCTCTTTCAAAGTGGGCTGCGTTGCTTCGTCTCGGCTATTCTTTCCGCCAGGAAACAGCGTCACCTTTAGAAAGACCTAACGAAACGCGTCTCAATCCCCATTCTTTAACACGCAAAATTTTCACTTACGTGGTTTCTGTGCGTATCCTGACCGAGTCGCAGACGTGTGAGCATTTTGTACGCGCTTGTGTCTCAACAAATATACCTATGACTTTCTCCTTGAATGGGATTTTAGGAATGACTGCGGCTGATTGGTACCAGGACTGTCATGCCAGAGCACATTACGACCGGTTCCAGGGTACCTTGTTGTGGGGCTTCGTCAACGTTAGTCAGGGGCACCAAGTCCGATGGCATGGTGGTGGCATTGGGGGTGGTGTTAGTGTGTGGCATGGTATGGATGGAGGTAACCACACCACAGCCAAAGTCACTAACTCCTCCCTAATTGTTTGGGCAGGTGTTCTTGAGATACAAATCAGCAAAAGAATGGGGATCAAATGGAGTGCATACTTTCAGATCTTAGTCTAACTATTTAGATATGCAATCAAGTCTGTATCATCAGATGGCATAGAGTGAGCAGTAATCTGAGTTTTGAGTTTCTCCACATAATCCTGTTCCATGAACTGGTCACAGGCATTTGCCAAAGCTTCCCAAACATTTTCTCTTTCCAAAATGCTTGCTTAGCAATAATGACATTTGCTTTGAATTTTTAACATGAACCAGTTTTATAAATGAAAGATAGTTTACCAACTAAGGCTTGAGAATGTGATGGCTGATAAGACTAAGTTAATACAGATTCATTCTTGGACAAATACTATATACTAACCTTCTGGAATGCACTGTGTTCATGTTCTTCTACCCCACATACATGAATCACAGAGAACTAATGATAGGTATTATTAGAATTTGAATCTGATGCAAGTGAACAAGCATACAAGCTGAAGGTAGATTAATATACTTAAAAAAAGATGAGTAATATCACTTGCTTTCTGTTGGCCATGGGATCAGATGTCAGGAGAGTCCCTGGCATAAAATGGGCACCATTACTCACTCTCCGTTGGTCATGGGATTAGATGTCAGGAGAGTCCCTGGCATGAAATTGGCACTGATAGTTACAAACTGTTGGTCATGGAATCAAATGTCAAGAGAGTCCCTGGCAAAAAATGGGCACTGTCACTCACATACTGTTGGTCATGGGATCAGATGTCCCTGGCATGAAATGGTGGGCACTGTCACTCACATACTGTTGGTCATGGGATCAGATGTCAGGAGAGTCCCTGGCATTAAATGGACACTGTCACTCACTCCCTGTTGGTCATGGGATCAGATGTCAGGAGAATCCCTGTCATACAATGGGTACTGTCACTCACTTTCTGTCAGTCATGGGATCAGATGTCAGGAGAGTCCCTGGCATAAAATGGCCACTGTCACTCACAAACTGTCAGTCATAGGATCAGGTATCAGAAGAGTACCTGGCATGAAATGGGCACTGTCACTCACAAACTGTTGGTGTCAGGAGAGTCCCTGGCAAGAATTTGGTACTGTCACTCACTGTCTGTTGGTCATGGGATCAGATGTCAGGAGAGTCCCTGGCATGAAATGGGCACTGTCACTCACTCCCTGTTGGTCATGGGATGAGAGTCCCTAGCATGAAATGGGCACTGTCACTCACTTCCTGTTGGTCATGGGATCAGATGTCAGGAGAGTCCCTGGCAAGAATTTGTCACTCACTGTCTGTTGGTCATGGGATCAGATGTCAGGAGAGTCCAGGGCATAAAATCCTCACTCTCTGTTGATCATGATTGATCCTTAAATAAGCATTACCAATGATACTCACATTCTGTTGATCAAACCCACTATTGTCATATTGTCAACTTTGAATAGCAAAAAGGTTCTACCATCACCCACATTTCTTTTCAAATTCTATTTCTATTCAAAAATAACCAGACAGAACCATCTGTCATGTGAGAGATACTCACCTCCTATGCACAATGCATCAGATACACAAGAAGAAAACATGCAGATGTAGTCACATTATTGTTTTCCTTTTCAGTGTGTGGTCATTGTTAATTCAGTGTAAAAATGGCATACCATCCCAAACTGATTGTACTATAATGCTCCTGACATAAGTTAAAAACCCCTTTACTTACCCAATAATATGGGAAATGTGAAATGATAGTGTTGTGAATATCTCTCCATACAAGTTCCCTGCTCAAAACATCTCTGTAATGCATCAAATTATGTGCTGGTCATACTTGTGGAAGATCTCACTGAAGAGCATTTTTAACACAGAGATCCAAGTTATTGGCCTGGGTTGAAACAAAGAGATGATGCAAACTGGCATTGTCAATTGTTTGAGCTGTTTTCTCTGTTAGTTCAGAACAATCTTTTTCAGCCAGGTGCATCTCTAACACAGGGTCATTTAAAAAAAGTTAAATAGATCTTATTGCTCACCTTCCAACTTCACAAATGCCTTTGGGAGGTGATCTGTATCCATTACTCTAGGCAGGTAAACTTCCTGAAATGTTTTTCAGCATTTTCTCTGGCTCTTTCCCACATAACCTCTTCATCTTCCATGTTAGTAAGCTTACCCCACTCTTGTATGATTTGGCCATCAAACTTGGTGAAGACCAGCACCAAAGGAACTGTATTTCTGTTGATAAACTATGGTTGGAAAGATTGCTGACTTACCTCCAGTCCCTTGTTGAAAACTGAAGCTCTGCATGTGCTAGGGGACAAGGACTATCCATGGGTATACAGTACCTATGGAAGCATACATTAGACAAGCATAAAAACATTGAACAAAATGTAAATGTACCAAATTGCATGCAATTGATCTTCAAGATCAGTTGCCATGGATTTTTCTCAATAAATTTCCAAACATCCTCCACCTCTTCCTCAGAACCAGCCTCAAAGCCCTGTGAGTCATGGAAGATGAAGTTGCTGCCAGGATATGTAATCTGGTGTTCAATATCATGTATACCCACTGAAAGGTGTTCTGGAGTCAATGGCAGTCAAAGTGCACAAATTACCCCACCTCTATTGATGGCTTCAAATGAGTGCAGATTCCTTTCTCTGAAACAATTGTTTCAAACATGCCAGCCCCTTGGGCTTAAGCAGGACTCCATCCTGGTCATATATAATGGGCTTTGTACCCTGTGCTACACCACAAACTTTCTCAAGAATAGTTGTCTTGCCTGCATTAGCTCTTCCAATGACAAGGATGCAGAAGTGAAGGCATGCATATTGATGCTTGAGTATATTCATTGTTTCTGGGTCTTCATTTATTGTAATTATAACCAGAAATGCACTAACATCCAAACTCACCCACTGCATGTGCATCTTGAGGATGTGCAAACTCAGACATGGTTGAGTTGATAGTGGAGTGGTATACAAAACAATATCTGGCCTGGGAACAGTTGAGAAGGAGAAATGCTTATAGACTGCAGATGTTACTCGTAGTCAAGCTGTCAAACAGCATGATGAACTCAGCCAAGCCCCTGGTATCAGAACAATGTGTGAAGAAACAAGCACCTAGTACTAGAGCAGTGTGACAAGAATACCAAAAGTTGTGTCACTGAAAGACTCTGAAAGTTGTCTGTCAAATTATGTTATGAGCTCACACCCCACAACCACAACCTTACATCCCCCTAAGAGGCCCACAGGCCTCGTTGCTGGCCAGAGAGTAGAAAGGAGACAAGAACAAGATAGAATTGGGGTAGAGGAAAACTATCTGAAGTCTGTGGAGACTCCAGCTACAATGTACCTACTTATATACTATTCTATGAGGACCCCTTGTAACTCCCAGACCCATCGGCACTCCCTCACTCTGACTCACTCCTATTGTTCTTGGTGAGCATTTACTTGGGCACTGCTGCAGTTGCTGTGCATATGTGTTAAGATTGCAATCCTAGCCCCTCAATTTCAGTTTACTCTACAGTCATCTGGGATGACTGCTATACACATTACAATGGGCCAGGGGCCTTACAAGACATTAAGAGACACCAATGGTTGAGTCAGCGCATGGGAGCGCTCACCAGAGGGCAAGACGATGGTTGGAGGAACCATCCAGTACTATATACAGAAGGACGGCCGGACTAGGAAGGTGGATTGCCACCTTGATGGCATCACACTCGGCATCAGTGCATCAGGAGGATCAGCGCATCAAGCCATCACACATCAGACGAAGGTGCAAGACAGCGCACATGTCTATAAAGGATTGCGATGGGAACACACAATGCCTTGAGGCATTACTCCTTATGGTCAGGGTCTAGAGCAGTCCAGAAGAGGTCTGTGAGTGGAGTCAGAGCAGCCATGCCCATATGCGCTTATATGCACAGCAACTGCGACAGCACCCAAGCACATGCTCACCAAGAACAATAAGAGTGAGTCAGAGTGGGGGAGTGCCAGTGGGTCTGGGAGTGCAAGGGTCCTCATAGAGTAGTATATAAGTAGGTACAGTGTAGCTGAAGTCTCCCCAGACTTCAGATAGTTTCTCTCTACCCCAATCTATCTCGTTCTCATCCCCTTTCTATCCTCTGGCCAGCAACGAGGCCTGTGGGCCCCTTAGGGGGATGTGTGGGTTGTGCTTAGGGGCATGAGCTCATAACAATATGGGTGCTGCTGCTCTGACTCCACTCATAGACCTCCTCTGGACTGCTCTAGACCCTGACCATAAGGGGCAATGCCTCAAGGCATTGTGCATTCCCATTGTGATCCTTTATAGACATGCCCACAGTTGTGTGCCTTCATCTGATGCATGATGGTTTGATGTGCTGATCCTCCTGATGCACTGATGCCAAGTGTGATGCCATCAAGGTGGAAATCCACCTTCCTAGTCTGGCTGTCCTTCCATATATAGTATTGGATGGTTCCTCCAACCATCATCTTGTCCTCTGGTGAGTGCTCCCATGTGCTGACTCAACCATTGGTGTCCCGTAAGGCCCCTGGCCCATTATAATGTGTATAGAAGTCATCCCAGATGACTGTAAGGCAAAACCAAATTTGAGGGCTAGGATTGCAACCCTAACAAATTACATGCCAGGTAGGACTGGATGGTGTGTATGGCAAAGAGAAAGCTGTGCCAATCACAGTGTCACAAATTCCAGACTTGTGACTCTGGTCTGTTGTCACACTGTGCAATCCTCCTCTTAGTTGCACAATGCTTGAGAGCAAGGGGCATATGCTTATTGACCAGTGCACTGCCATAAGATGCCTATATTTCAGACGACACAATGGACATAGTGCCATTTTTTTTTAGGAACATCACAATGAAGTGTTCCCCAATGGCATTAATCTTGCTCACCTGGATTGTCAACTGCAACTGACTTCCTTGCTCCTCCTGCAATCAAGTTGGGTAGCCAATACTTTTCTTGTTTGCAATTGGCATCCAACACCCCTTCAGTGGGCATACATATACATACCAGTGCTGACTGTATTGACATCCTTTGAAGGGCAAGGCAAGGTTGGCAGCAGTCTAATGACTTGTTTGGAAGAACACATACATTGATATCCATCCTGAGACCGAGGTTGGTGAAGCATATGCATCCAATTCCCAACCTGATGAATACAGCATGACTGCTTGGAGTCTACCTCATACAAAGAGATCCTTCATCAGAACAGGGTGCAAGGCAGGCATACCAGTGGCATCTTATGTGTAGTTACAGAATGGGAAGAGTGTCCATCCTCAGACATGGCTTGGAAACAGAACTACATAGTGCATGCATCATCATCCTGCCCTACGGCTGTCATGCCAAGGGAATGGGATGTCCTCATCGTTAGGCACTGGTTGTTGGATACCAGTGCTAAAGAGTATATGTATGTGGAGATGAATATCATGCCAAGGCTGCATTTCATGGCATGGCATGATGCCATATTGCAAAATGACGTGCTTTATTGCAGATAGAGAGACTGGGGGCACTATGTCCAATGGCATGATGGTGGCATTGGGGGTGGTGTTAGTGTGTGGTATGGTGCAGAGAGGTTACAACACCATTTATATATAATCACCACAGACTGCCACTGACATCACTGAAATTGGTGACCCATTGGTGTACTTGAAACAATATACATTGGATATATCAAAGCATTTCCATTGTTTGTGACAGGTGTTCTTGAGATACAAATCAGAATGGGGATTAAATGGAGTGCATACTTTCAGATCTTAGTCTGACTATATAGATATACAATCAAGTCTGTATCATCAGATGGCATAGAGTGAGCAGTAATCTGAGTTTTGAGCTTCTCCACATAATCCTGTTCCATGAACTGGTCACAAGCATTTTCCAATGCTGCCCAAGCATTTTTTCTTTCCCAAAATGCTTGCTTAGCTATGATGACAATTGCTTTAAATCATTAACATGAATCAGTTTTATAACTGAAAGATAGTTTACCAACTAAGGCTTGAGAATGTGATGGCTGATAAGACTAAGTCAATACAGATTCATTCTTGGACAAAAACTGGGTACTAACCTTCTGGAATGCACTGTATTCATGTTCTTCTACCCCACATACATGAATCACAGAGAGCTAATGATAGATATTATTAGAATTTGAATCTGATGCAAGTGAACAAACATACAAACTGAAGGTAGATTAATATACTTGGAAAGCTTGAAGATGAGTAATATCATTTACTTTCTGTTGGCCATGGGATCAGATGTCAGGAAAGTCCCTGGCATAAATGGGCACTGTCACTCACTGTCTGTTGGTCATGGGAACAGATGTCAGGAGAGTCTCTGGGATGGAGTGGGCACTGTCACTCACCCACTGTTGGTCATGGGATCAGATGTCAGGAGAGTCCCTGGCATAAAATGGTCACTGTCGCTCACTTCCTGTTAGTGATGGGATCAGATGTCAGGAGAGTCCCTGGTATAAAATAGGCACCATCACTCACTCTCTGTTGGTCATGGGATCATATGTCAGGAGAGTCCCTGGCATGAAATTGGCACTGTCACTCACTGTCTGTTGGTCATGGGATCAGATGTCAGGAGAGTCCCTGGCATGAAATTGGCACTGTCACTCACAAACTGTTGGTCATGGGATCATGTCAGGAGAGTCCTTGGCATAAAATGGGCACTGTCACCACTTGCTGTTGGTCATAGGATCAGATGTCAAGAGTCCTGGGCATAAAATGGGCACTGTCACTCACTGTCTGTTGGTCATGGATCAGATGTCAGGATAGTTTCTGGCATGAAATGGGCACTGTCACTCACTTTCTGTTGGTCATGAGATCAGATGTCAGGAGAGTCCATAGTAAAATGGGCACTGCCACTCACTGTCTGTTGGTCATGGGATCAGATGCTGGGGATCCCTGGCAAAAATGGGCATTGTCACTCACTCTCTGTTGGTCAGGGTCAGATGTCAGGAGAGTCCCTGGTATAAAATGGGGACTGTCACTCACTGTCTGTTGGTCATGGGATCAGATGTCAGGAGAGTCCCTGGCATAAAATGGGCACTGTACTCACAAGCTTTTGGTCATGGGATCAGATGTCAGGAGAGTCCCTGGCATGAAATTGGCACTATCACTCACTCCCTTTTGATCATGGGATCAGATGTCAGGAGAGTCCCTGGCATAAAACGGGCACAGTAACTCACTGCCTGTTGGTCATGGGATCAGGAGAGTCCCTGGCATGAAATGGCACTGTCACTCACTCCCTGTTGGTCATGGGATCAGATGTCAGGAGAATCCCTGGCATGAAATTGGCACTGTCACTCACTGACTGTTGGTCATGGGATCAGATATCAGGAGAGTCCCTGGCATAAAATGGGCACTGTCACTCACTGTCTGTTGGTCATGGGATCAGATGTCAGGAGAGTCCCTGGCATAAAATGGGTACTGTCACTCACTCTCTGTTGATCATGATTTGACCAGATTGATCATTAAGAATTGCCAACAATACTCACATTCTGTTGATCAAGCAGGTTAATATGCTCCATTGTGAAAGAATGTGCAGTATAATTTACTTCCTACATATTCTTTCATCAACCAATGGAAAGGCTAAATGTACTGCAATTTACTTTCTGTTGCATCCATAAGACTGCTTATCAAAATGGATTTCAGCATCATTTACCCACTATTGTCATATTGTCAAGCTTGAATGGCAAAAGGATCTATTATCACCCACATTTCTTTTCAAATTCTATTCAAAGATAACCAGATGGTATGCTTTGTAACTAGCCATCTGCTATGTGAATATACTCACCTCCTATGCACAATGCATCAGATACACAAAGAAGATATGCAGATATAGCCACATTATTATTTTCCTTCCCAGTGTGTGGTCATTGTTAATTCAAGTACAAAAAAAAGGCATACCATCCCAAACTGATTGTACTATTATACTCCTGACATAAGTTAAAATGTCCTTTACTTACCCAATAATATGGGAAATGTGAAATGATAGTGTTGGGAATATTTATCCATACAAATTCCCCGCTAAAAACATCTCTGTAATGCATCAAATTATATGCTGGTCATACTTGTGGAAGATCTCACTGAAGAGCATTTTTAACACAGAGATCCAAGTTATTGGCCTGGGTTGAAACAAAGAGATGATGCAAACTGGCATTGTCAATTGTTTGAGCTGTTTTCTCTGTTAGTTCAGGACAATCTTTTTCAGCCAGGTGCATCTCTAACACAGGGTCATTTAAAAAAAGTTAAATTGATTTTATTGCTCACCTTCCAATTTCACAAATGCCTTTGGGGGGTGATCTCTATTCATTACTCTAGGCAGGTAAACTTCCTGAAATGTTTTTTCAGCATTTTCTCTGGCTCTTTCCCACATAACCTCTTCATCTTCCATGTTAGTAAGCTTACCCCACTCTTGTATGATTTGGCCATCAAACTTGGTGAAGACCAGCACCAAAGGAACTGTATTTCTGTTGATAAACTATGGTTGGAAAGATTGCTGACTTACCTCCAGTCCCCTTGTTGAAAAACTGAAGCTCTGCATGTGCTAGGGGACAAGGACTATCCATGGGTATACAGTACCTATGGAAGCATACATCAGACAAGCATAAAAACATTGAACAAAATGTAAATGTACCAAATTGCATGCAATTGATCTTCAAGATCAGTTGCCATGGATTTTTTCTCAATAAATTTCCAAACATCCTCCACCTCTTCCTCAGAACCAGCCTCAAAGCCCTGTGAGTCATGGAAGATGAAGTTGCTGCCAGGATATGTAATCTGGTGTTCAATATCATGTATACCCTGCTGAAAGGTGGTTCTGAAGTCAATGACAGTCAAAGTGCACAAACCACCCCACCTCTATTGATGGCTTCAAATGAGTGCCAGATTCCTTTCTCTGAAACAATTGTTTCAAACGTGCCAGCCCCTTGGGCTTAAGCAGGACTCCATCCTGGTCATATATAATGGGCTTTGTACCCTGTGCTACACCACAAACTTTCTCAAGAATAGTTGTCTTGCCTGCATTAGCCCTTCCAATGACAAGGATGCGGAAGTGAAGGCATGCATATTGATGCTTGAGTATATTCATTGTTTCTGGGTCTTCAACTATTGTAATTATAGCCAGAAATCTACTAACATTCAAACTCACCCACTGCATGTGCATCTTGAGGATGTGTGGACTCAGACATGGCTGAATTGATAGTGGAGTGGTATGCAAAACAATATCTGGCCTGGGAGCAGTTGAGAAGGAGAAATGTTTATAGACTGCGGATATTACTTGTAATCACAGAAAGTCAAGCTGTCGAACAGCGTGATGGTGAACTCAGCCAAGCCCCTGGTATCGGAATGATGTGCGAAGAAACAAGCACCTAGTACTAGAGCAGTGTGACAAGAATACCAAAAGTTGTGTCGCTGAAAGACTCTGAAACTGGTACGTCGAATTACGCGCCGGGTAGGACTGGATGGAGGCGAGAAAGCTGTGCCAATCACGGTGTCACGAATTCCACACTCGTGACTTTGGTCTGCTGTCACGCTGTGTCCTCCTCTTAGTTGCACGATGCTTGTTAAGCAAGGGGCATATGCTTATTGATCAGCGCACCGCCGTAAGTTGCCTATATTTCAGACGACACAATGGACATAGTGCCATTTTTTTTAGGAACATCACGATGAAGCGTTTCCCAAAGGCAGGATTGTCAACCGCAACTGACTTTCTTGCTCCTACTGCAATCAAGTTGCGTAGCCAGTACTTTTCTTGTTTGCAGCTGGCGTCCAACGCCCCTTCAGCGGGCATACATATACGTACCACTGCTTGGAGTCTACCTCATGCAAAGAGATCCTTCATACCAGCGGCATCTGATGTGTAGTTACACAGAATGGGAAGAGCGTCCATCCTCAGACATGGCTTAGAATGGAGCTACATAGTGCGTGCATCGTCATCCTACATACCTGCCCTACAGCTGCCATCCCAAGGGAACGGGATGTCCTCATCGTTAGGCACTGGTTGTCAGATACCAGTGCTAAAGAGTATATATATGTACCGAGATGAATATCGTGCCGAGGCTGGCGCGACGCCATATCGCAAAATGACGCGCTTTATTGCAGATAGAGAGACTTCCGATGAGCTGAAGGACGAGGAGGTCAAGCATTGTGCAAAGCACTCAAACGAGGCAGAAAAAAAGGTATCAAAGATGTGGATTCTGGAAGGTCTCGGTATTCATTACATATCGCAGAAGCTTATCAACATATCAACAGCGATCCTGACGTTCTATTTAAGTCTGTCCTCCGCGAACGTCGTCTTTCCTTCCAAAATATCCTGTCCATGCTCTTTCAAAGTGGGCTGCCTTGCTTCGTCTCAGTTATTCGTTTCCGCTGGGAAAAAGCGTTACCTTGCCAAGAACCTAACCAAAACGCGTCTCAACAATCGCCACTCTGAACACGCAATTTTTCACACTTACGTACCCCGCGTTTTCTGCGCGTATCCTGACCGTGTCGCAGACGTGTTAGCGTTATGTATGCGCTTGTCTCGACAAAATATACCTATAACTTTCTCCTTGAATGGGATTTTGGGAGATGAATGCGGCTGATCTGTGCCAGGACTATCATGCCAGTGCACAATGCGACCGGTTCCGGGAGCTGTCGAAGCTACGACCAATAAGCAAACGACGTGATCCCGAAATTGGTACTAGTACCTTGTTGCGGGGCTTGGTCAACGTTAGTCGGGGGCACTACGTCCGACGGCATGACGGTAGTATCTGGAGTGGTGTTGGTGTACGACATGGTACAGGGAAGTAGTGACCGCACCACAGCCAGAGTTTTATAGTTGGTGCAGAACTGCCACTGACGTCATTTACTCCTCCACGCAAACGCCCTAATCGGCGACCCATCGGCCTCCTCGCCCAGATACAGCGGCACAAAACTGGCCACCCACTCCCCATCCAGCAGCTCTTCCACGTTGGCCAAATTCTCCACAATCAGCCCTCCACTTCCCAATATTGTCTCATGCACTCCAAATCCTTCCTTCCCACTCGCACCTTCCACAGGCGTCTCGTCCGGACTCGCCATATCAAGCCCTAGAATCTTGACTCCCCGCGCGACGATACCCTCTGCCGCGTCCCGCGTAAGATAGGGATGCGAGAAATACTCGGCCGTACACCACTTCTTTGACCACCCCGTATACAGCACCAACGCTCCCCCCTTTTTCATCCTCCCTTCATACTTTTCCAAATCAGCCCACGTAATCCTCTGCCTTGGATTTAGTAGACCGCTCGTACTAGTCGCAGTAGTAGTAGTAGCAGCAGCATTCAGCTGTGACAGATCCACCACCGCAGTTGGAATCGCAACCAGTTCATCGATCGAGACCTGCCCAATATGCTTGCCGTCAACGAAGAAATGAGAGGGCGCATCGATGTGCGTCCCGGTATGCGTACTGAGGGACAGGCTATGCACGCTGACGCCATGTTTAGGGATCGTACATGTCGGCGTAGAGACAAAAGGGCTGTCGCCTGGATAAACTTGCGTGTTCGATGTAAGGGGATGTGTGAGATCGATGGTATGCATGATGCGGTGCAATGCTGCTCTTCGTCCGTGACTCTAGACTCTAGTATAAACAAGCCACTATCCCAAGTAACTAAGAAGCTCTATATTATAATGGTTTTTAACGTGCATTTGGTTGACCACGAAGGTCTAAGCCCGAGGCCCACGACAAGGGAGCACGAGGAAGAGAGGCTGAAACCGCCTCCCCACCTTCCTTGGGAACTATCTACTGCTATCCTACTAAAGAGAAGCAAAGAGAAAACGAAAAAGCATGGGTCAAGGAATCGTTGAGCACCAGTCTGGCCAGGACTGACGCTCAACGACCCCCATCCTTCCCGTTCGGACGATGAGCCTGGCCAGGGCTCACGCCGAACAACCAGTGACGGTCCTGGAGGTGTCGTGCGATTAGCGGTTGCGCATTGCGCTGCGGATGTGATTCAGTGGACCTTGAGAGAAATGTATTTAGCCGTAGGCCATGCAAGAAACGAGGAGATCACAAGCCGTTTGAAGATGTGGACTGAAGCTTCGCCTTTGATTTCCATCTCATTCGTCGACCAAAAATGATAGACGTTTCAGTGAAGGGAAGCAAACACTAAAATGAATCCCATACGCCCTTCAATAATCGTTCTTGAACTTGCATAAACGTCTATTAACGCTTGTTAGTGAAAGGAAAAGATTTGAGGAAAGACAGTCGGTGTCACGATGGTTCCCCGTCATTTCATCCCAATCCACTCTACTCGTCCACCCCTTCGCACCAATAGGAAATCTACAAACGTTAGTCACGCCACAGGTGAAGAACGCAGGCGACAGTCCAAAAAATGATAATAAAGAAAATGCGCATATACTAAAGCTCTTTTTCGTTTTTTCGTTTTTTTTTCGAGTTCATGCATTTTTGACTTTTTTTTTGTCGATTTTGGACTGGGAATAGAGAGGTATCTTGGGATTTATCCCGCCCCGAGCCCGGAAAGGAAATGAAAATAAGAAAAATGAATGCGGAAAGAGGAATGGAAAAAATACGCCAGCGTGCTCTATTTTATTTTCTCTTTCTTCATCTTGAATATTTTGTCGCCTGGTTTTTGGTTGGGAGATTCATCTCCGGTATCGTTTGGCAAAAGACGGAGAGGGTAATCCAAGGAGCGAGCAACACGAACTTGGTCAGAGTTTGTGTCCTACTCTCGCAAAGAGCATCAGGTGACAGCTTGACCAGAGCATGTCCCCGTCCGACTCTCCGCTAGCCACGAGTTCCCCCCGTACTCATATGAAAAAGGCTGATTCGACTATTAGGTCCTGTTCGAGGGCAGCACCGGAAACTCACTCACAAATAATTCTATGAACGAGAAAAAGACTTCAACTCAGCGCAGCGATTGTCAATTGCTTGGCCTAGACCTCGCGCAACAAGATCAAGTGGAGAAATGAAAGAGAACTAGAACGGATTAGACTCACTTTCTATGGTCGCCCGTCGCCAGTGCCACAAAGATCTGAAACTGACCAAGAGACATCAGAGCAGCACCAGCACCAGAATGCGCATATAGCCCATCATTGCCAGAAATCCATGTCGACACAGTGAGAGCACAGTAAAGAATCAGTCCAGAAGGTCCAGAGGTAAACAGAAACGCCGCTAGAACTCCAAAGAGAGCAAGAAGAGAGATTCGCCAGCTGTTGGTTCCCAGAAAAGATCTAGGAATATTAGCAACGAGAGACTCGAAGGAGAAAGACAGGAAATGGATCGAGAGACTTAGTGGAAACACATTTGTGAAGCACCGCAAAACTGATCTGCATAGGGCAACTGAGAAATTGGAATTACGCTCAAAAACACACGTACCGTTGCTTTGAATGGGATTGTCTGCGTCACCCACGGAAAAAGCACGGGCCGAGCCACAGCCTATGTCGTGCTCTACAACTGCACCGCTAGATCATCGGGGAGTTTTGGAGACATGCCGTGCCAAGGTCATCATATCCTTTCCCGTCACGCGATCCATCCCAGCAGTGCGCGTTGTCACTCGACGAGTTTCGGAACCAAGCTTTGCCAGAGATTGGCTCCTACGCTCGCGGTGTTCCGGGGTGCTCGGTTCCGGTTACTGAAGAATTTCATTTATGTCGCGGCTAGCATAGTCCCAGCGGAAAACGTCGTCGTCCCCCTCGTCTTCTAAATCCAACTCCCATTCATAATCTTCGACAATCCGCGCTGGGGCACAAAATATTAACGTCCTCTATTCCGTGACAATTGTGAGTGTGGAAGACATCAAGCAATGGGAATTTGACGTACGCTGGCCAGTGAATGTGACATCCATTACGGTATCATCGTCATCATCCTCGTCATCGTTATCAACTGTGGACCATATTTGAAATTCAAGTATCAACAAGAATGGTTGGAAATCACCTTCGTCGACGAGAATCACATCCTCGAAGAAATCAGATCCGTCTTTATTTATTCCATGCAGATCATTATCAAAGGTAATGTCTAAATTCGTTCTGATAAGCATGAAAATCACAAGCACAAGAACTGAACATACCGTCGAGTGCTATATCTTTGAAATGCTCCGGCTCATCATCATTGTGCTCGCATACGATGTCTTGTGAATCCTCAAATAGAATATCTATTGTACTGGCGCGTCAAACTCAAAACATGAAGCAAAATCAGATAGGCGTACCTGTTCGTGCAAGCTCTGCATTTTCACAGGTGTTAGCCTCACAAGCAAGGTCGACCTGCTTATCTTCAATCGCAATTTCGTCCAGAGATTCGTCTCTCTCTTCCAAAACCTCTGCAATTTCGTTAGCCTCTACAATAGGGTGAAGACCTACCTCTTCAAATTTGTCAACCCACCACGGTGTCGGCTTGCGATACCAGCGGGAGACAGGGGCAATGAGGGCAGCGGAGAGATCGTGCTCGGGGGTGCGGGAAACGCGATTATTAGGATGGATGATGATGGTGTTCATAGTGTCAAGTGTCAATATGGGGGTGTGGTTATGGGATATCGCAGATATCACAGTGGGATGGTAGCAGTATTAGCTGAAGAGCAAAAGTAGAGTGGGCGAGCCACAAGTAGCGCTGGCTGACTACTATTACGATCGGGGCTGACTCCTTTGCGTGTTCGCTCAGGGCGCGAGTTTCGTCGGGCTGCGTGTTAAGCTTATGGACGGCATTGAATAGAGATCATGATACAATTAGGCATGCTAATGAATACTAAGAACGATGTGAAGAAGCAACGCTCTTAGCTGAAGGCATTACTCACGTA
Organism: Amanita pallidorosea; assembly: GCA_023014475.1. NCBI lineage: Eukaryota > Fungi > Basidiomycota > Agaricomycetes > Agaricales > Amanitaceae > Amanita > Amanita pallidorosea. The sequence continues at coordinate 127,721 of JAEBUS010000061.1, forward strand.
TATATCACTGATTCTGTAATGAGAACTCTTCGAGTGCTAGTGAACATTCTGAACTGTGACCGAGTGAGAGCCAGGATAATAAATCTCCGACGCGGAAAGTCGCGCTCTGCTCTCTGGCGTTCCCGTACGCGTGTGCATGATGATGAGGAAATTCTCGTCACACAAATCCTTGCGGCTGGCGGCCAATTCGATTAAAAAGCACTGTCCTACAAACTACACCATGAGAGAGAACATGATATTATATATACACGAGAGTGAGGGTCCCAAGCGATATCTGGCGATCTACGAAGCGGGAGGCTGCGTCTGCTGTGGTGGCTGTCGTCTTGGTACCACCGGCGGTTTAGCTGGTACATCTGCTGCAGGTCTGATACGCTTAGCAAGCGTGTCATCTCCTGCCCCAGCTTGTTCCTCGCGAGGCCGTTTACTCGCGCCTACGATGTGCAGGGTCCCAGGCTGGCTGGCGGTGGCAGCAGGAGTGGCAGCGGAAGCAGCAGCGCTTGCGCCAGCAATAGATAGTCCGGTAGCAGCAGGCCGCGTTGGAGCACCTCCGCGAGGAGGCAACCCACTCGCCCCGGGACCTCCGCGGGGTTGACCGCGGATGGAGGCCCCTCTGCCAGTACCAGCGGTAGGCCCTGTGGGCACCTGTGAAGGCCTCCGCACCGCGGCTGCACCAGGGGGAGCACCGGCGCTTCCGGCTTGCGGCGGCGGCGTGGCAGCTGGCTTGGCGACTGGCGGAACAGGAGCTGGAGCGGTTGTGGTGTTTGACGTACTCGTTTGCTGCTCATCCACTGGTATATATCCAGCATCTTTCCATTTCTGCACTTGCGCTTCAAGTTCTTTGACACGCTTTTGGACTTTGACCAGTTGAGCATCCTTTACTTTGCTCTTCATCGTCTGTTCCATTCTTCCCCTCTCCATTGCTGCCTCGATATCCTCTGCATGCTTAGACTCGAGCGATTTCGTATGCTCGGCGACAGCAGCGTCAATAGCCGCTTTTCTGTCTGGACCAGCGGCCAAATTAGCTTGCTCTTTGCGAGCGTTCTCAACAGCCAATTGCAGCTCTCCGTGATGTTGGGCCTTGAGTTTCTCTTCAAGGGCACGCAGTTCCTCGGCATGTCGTTTGGAGTCCTCAGAAGTGGTCCCCATTCCAGCCTTTTCAAATTCAGCTTTGGCCTTCTCCACTGCGGAAGTAACAGCCGCTTCACGATCAGAGTCAGCTACTGATTTGGCCTTTGTCATGTCCTGCAGCCTCTTCTGGAATTTTTCCTGCATGACGAGATCAGGGTGCGTCATTCGAAAAGAATTTAGTGTTCAACACACGTTCTGGAAGCGTATGTTCTTTACATCTTCTGCCGCCTTATGCGCTTCTTCTGTTGCAGCCTAGCGAGAGTCTGAGGATACTTCTCGAGGTACAAATCAAAAGCCGACCTTAAGTTTGGTCAACGCGTCGTCGCGAGCCTGGAGCAATTCATTTTTTTCTGTCTCCCATGAACGCTTGGCTTCTTCAATGTCGGTCGCCCCAGTTATAGGAGCCGAAGCTCTGCTAGCCTCCAACGCTGCCTTTTCCGCAAAGAGCTTGTCTCGCTCTGCTTGCAGGGTAGCCTATCGAACGCAAATAAACAGCAAGCGATGTTATTAGCAAGCGGACGCATACGATGGTAGCACTTTGGTCTTGTGCTGGATGAGCGCTGGCTTCCGACACCTTACTTTGTGCCTCGCTTAGCTGTTGCTCAAGTGTGGTCACTTTCGTCTCGAGTGCACGCTTCTCTTCAAGTATCCTACCCTTCTCATTATTGAGCTCGCCAATCTGCGTTCGGATTCGCTGATTAAGCCTATTTTGATTTTCCCTGCTGCCACGGATCGTACTCTCCAACGCCTCAACCTAGCGAACGTTAGAGAGAATCCTGCTGTTGCTTGATAGCACGTACTCGACCCTCAACCTCCTTGCGGGAATTCTCGATGTCTACTTTCTGTTGTTCCACTTCAACCTTTTGGGCCTTGAGGGATTCAATTTCCTCTTTAAGAGACTGAATCTCGGCAGGATCAACGCGATCATACTACGGAGTGTCATTAGCTGGTGGGACAAAAATGGAGCAAAGATAGTCACTTTGCTCAGAAGTTGGCTATTACGTTCCTGCCATCGGCGATTCTCTTCCTCCAAGCGAAGTATGTGGGCTTTGGACGCCTCCAGCTCTGCCTGGGCAGCGCGGGATTGCTCTTTTGCGGGCTCGAGCTCTTGCGACGACCTTTTTAATCTATTTTCTAGATCCCTGGCTCGCTTGGCATGATTCTCGCAGTCAGCACGAAGAGTGGCATTGCTCTCTCGAAGGATATTAAGCTGATTAATCCTTTCAACCAGTTCCGCATGTTGTGAAGCAGAGGCCGCCGTCTCGAGGGCCCGTTCACGTTCCTTATACTGGTGAGCATCTATACGATAACGTGTCTAGATTTTTCATACCTCTGACAATGTGGCTCGTGCGACATCCAAGGCATGAGAGAGGTGATCTACCTGACCCTTGAACCGAGCATTTTCTTGCTTGCAAAGTTCCAGTTGCAGATCAACAATCTCTTTCTCCTTTCGGAGATACTGCACAACTTGACGCAGTTCGACGAATTTGTCTTCGGAAGTGTCACCTTCCACTTGCGTAGAAGCAGAGGAATCGGCTGCTTGTCTGATACGTGCAGCCTGTGAGCTGACGGACTCAAGGTGTTGATGAAGAAGCTTGTTCTGGTCCGAAAGGTCCTTGCACCTAATTCAGATAAGCATAGCACATAACCTGAAAGCGAAAATTCTTACCTGGCATTGAGATCCGCGATTTCTTTGTCAAGAGCCTCTTTCTGTTGTTTCCAGCTGTTTTCAGAAGAGGCAAGCTTAGTTTGAGCAGTTTCAACGGCACGGAGGTTATCTCTTGCAGTACCATGTGCGGTGGCCAGTTGACGTTTCAAATTCTCGATGGACTTGATAGAATCGGCATGAGAAACAACTTCGTTGGAATAACGTTCTTCAGCAGTCTGTATGTATCGTTCAGTATAGCTGTGCTGGCTTGATGAGAGGCTCTGACCTTGGCTCGGTCCTCCAATTGATGAATCTCGCTCTCGAGAGAGGAGCGGTCTGTTTCCGCGTTCTTCTCAGAAGTGCTCAAGTCAACAATAGTGTCCTCCAGCGTCTTCTTGTCACTAGCCCAGGCGGCGCGTTCAGTGTCAAAAGTCATTCGAATTTCGTCGTGCCTGCCCCGTAGTTGACTCAATTCTTCTTGTACTTCCTTCAAACGCTCTTGCAGAGCTACATATTCGGCCTGCGTGAAGCTATTGAGTTAGGCTTCTTTGCGTATGATAGTTATTCTCACCTCCTGGCGAGTAATTTGACCCTCTGTCGAGATTTTGTACTCATCATAGGTTGAGTTGAGGTTAGCCAAAGCCTCCTCGCTCGCCTGACTGATTTCCTTGAACTGCTGAACATGGCCCTTGGACGTGGCAAGATCCAATTCAGCCACCTTCAGAGCGGACCTAGATAATTTGACTTTCAATGTCACAACTCGGATGAGTCTAACTTCGACATTACCTGAGCTCCGCAACCTCAGATTCCAACTGTTGCTCGCGGCTGAGATCCTGGTCAACATTCTGCGAGGTGCCACTGGCCAAGGTAGGCCGGCGCTCGTAAACAGCAAGTTTCTCTTCGCTGCCTTGTACTTGGCGATTGAGGTCCGCAATACGCTCTTCCAAATGCTTCTTGCTCGTCTCGGCACCGACAAGTCCTTCCCGCGTCTTTGACAATTCTTGGGCCTAATATGTGTAAGTATACTCAATCGGTACGGAAAACGAAGGTTGCATACATTCTTATCAAGGCGGATCTGAAGTTCCTTGAGCTCAATCTCCTTCTGAAGATTGACATGCCGAATAGTGTCCCTCTCTTGGACAAGTTGGGCCCGCAGGTCTTGCCTGGTCGACGGTGTGGATTAATGAATCGTTGTCCAAGCTAGGAAGAACCACTCACGTTTGGCTTTCGAGCATCTGCAACTGACTCTCCAAGCGACGACGATCGTTCTCGCCAGAACGCTCGAGATCGCCATGCATCTTCTGTACGTTTGTCATGAGGTCTGATAGGTGAGCGCGCTCTAATGCAAGAGTTTTGTTCTCCTCAACGAGACGGCCTTGTACACCCTAGGGTGGTTGATTAATACACAAAACCATGCAGCATGAGCGACAAGGATGGCGAACCTCCCAGATCTTCTTCTCGGCACGCAAGTTTGCACATTCATTGCGCAGCTGCTCCATTCTACCATTTGCGATCTGCAGGTCTTCAGTTGCTCTGCTGCATTCAATGTCAATCCTTGTCCACTGATCAAATAGTTTCTGGTTCCGCTTCGTTAAATCATCTATCTCCTTGGCATGGAGAGCAAACTGATCTTGATGCATGCGGTGGCGATCTGGTTTTGCCATGGTTAATATCATCATCAGTGATATACTGGAAAAACAGGGCGCACCAGTTAGATACTCGATCTTCGCGTTAGCCTTGGCAAGAGCAGCTCCGAGCTGTGCAATTTCCCTCTGTGACCCGACAAGATCCTCCCTCAGACGGACCGAATCAATACCCATCTCTGTCCTATAGGCGTCGAACTGGTTCTGTACCTCAGCCAGCTCCTTGGCCAAATCACCCTGTCCCTCACCACCACTCACGGCTGCGGTGTTGCCATTGACACTAGCCAGTGAGCTACTCGATGCCTTCTCGGCTCTAGCCAACATAGCCTTGAGAGCATCTCGTTCTTTCACATAGGCCTGAATGACGTTTTCGCTATTCTTCTTCTGTCTCTCAAGTTGTGCTGCCAATTCTTGCATAGCCTCGTGAGCCTCCCTGATCGCCTCGCTCTGTTCCCTCTCCATAGCTTCCTTGTATTCCCTTTCTTCAGTCTCCATCTTGCTCGAAAGCTCCCGTACGATTCTTAGAAGTTTCTGGTTCTGTTCTTGTAGACCTCTGATAGATTTGAAAAGAACGAGATTATTGGTAATGAGCGTATCAGTGTTTTCCGCGGCTAGAGGTTGTATCTCTTCGTCCACGGTATTCACCAACGTCGGGTCATCGCGCCGGGAAACCTCACGGAGTAACGATTGCACCTGCCGACCAAGATCCTCTAGCTGTTTCTGCAACAAGTCATTCTCGCGGAGCGACTTGTTCAGTTTCTGCGTATTGTCCTGGGCAAGATTACTTTGTGTTTCGCGTTCAGTGATGGCCTGTGCGAGTTGAGAAGCAAGTTCAGAGGCTTCAGACTTGAGTCTCTCGTATTCCGTGCGTTGCTGCGAGATAATGGGTGCCTGCAACTTGCTTCAAACAAGAAGTGAAAAGTTTTCGCCGAAATGACTTACCCTCTCTTCAATCTGAGCAAGAACGGCTGTCAACGTGCGATCCATATGATCGTATTCGGCGCATTTCTGAGCGTATTCATCTTGAAGTCGGACGTAATCCGCATAGACTTCTGTGAACGTCTTGCCGCTCTTCTGTGTCTTGCTAGCCATAGCCACGGTAGGGCTAAGACCCATCATAGCTTCCGTTGCCGCATCTGATGTACGAGGTGTCCTGAGAGGTGTTGACGGTGCGTTTCTACCAGGTGGAGGTAGCTCTCCGCGTCCCATACGATCCAAGACAGTCTCCAGGTGATAAATCCTCTTCTCAGCGTCTTCACGCGCCCTCCGTTCCCTTTCTATTTCGTCCTTCAGAACAGCCTCACGCTTCTCTGCCTTTTCGCCAACACCTGCCCACTCCTTTTCAATGCTCTCCACAATCTCCTTTGCCTGGTGTTCTCTTTCCTCCATCATTGCTACCAACCGCCTTAACCCGTTGGCTTCGCTAACATACGTCGCCTCTTGTTCAGCCAATTGGCCAGTGAGGTCCTGCACCTTTGCAAGTGCCTGCGTCAAGTGGTGGGACTGCGATGTATGGGAGGCCTGGAGTGCTTTCAACGACGCCTGAGCAGATTCGTGACTCTGCTTCAGGGAATCGTACGAAGCCTGCAAGCTGGATAGCTCGGCGCTCTTGCTACGACGATACTTGGAATATTCTTCTGTCTTGGAACCAAGTTCATTAGCAGTACGGTCGGCTTCGGTTTGCGCCAGCTGTAGTTGTTGGTTGAGCGTTTCAACCTTGAACTATAACAGGAAGAACGACTAAGTGGTACATCATAATCAAGCAGTAGCCGTTACCTTTGTTGATGCGTCCATGGAGCGAAGCTCACGAATTTGGCCCTCCAGGGTCTGGTGTTCCTGCCTAGCCTCTTTCAAATTGGCACGCAAGGTTTGTATTTCCTCTGAATCCTGTGGCATCAGAGCTACCCACATATAAGTGACGTAGTTCATACCTTCCCTCTGCTCACTTTCTTGTTTCAAGCGACTGATGACACCTACCAAGTCGCGTTTTTCACGCTCCACGTCGTCAACGCGAGTGCGCAACGTATCCACTTCAGTCGTCGAAGAATTTTGTGAAGCTTTTAGAGTCGTAATTTGTGTCTGCAAGGCAGATTGTGCATTGGCTTTACATTAAGGAGCGTATGAGCCACAGGTTGCTCATGGAAAGAAATCAAGATACGCACCCAACTGGTCCTTTTCTTGCTTGGACTTTTCTACGTCTGTCCTTGCAGACTCTACGGCTTGCTCGAGATCCTTGGACATAGTTTCCCGGTCTTGCAGAGCCTGGTCAAGCTCGACATCCTTCTTTTCAGCCTCAGCACGCGCCTCATCCAATTCTCGTTGAGTAGCATTCAAGTCTGTGGCATGCTGAAGCAGCAAGCGGTAAATCGATAGAACGACATCAGAGTTAGGCGCAGAAAAGTCTGCGTCTGGTACGAGAGAAGAAAGGGCGTCGACATCGACATCTTCGGGAATGACAATTGTGAAAGGGTGAGACTCCTCAACCTGTGAGGCCTCTGCACTCGCAGCCGTCGCTGCTTTGCTCCTGCGACGTGTCTTCATCATGGCCAGGCTTGACGGATACCGTCGTTGGTGTCACTAGCGCGTTTGGCGGACTGGATCTCGGCCACGTGGAATTACATAATGATCTTCCACGCTCTCATTGCTCAAACCTTAAATCACGAAATCATCAACACAACTGCGAACTTTGGGTGCGTATGATTTGGGCTTGGACATCTCTTTAAACCCTCAGTGATTTCCTGCTTTCAGTCACCTTCTGACTCGAATCAACATGAGTTACGTCGCCAAAGGAGAAAAGGAATACGATGCCACAGGCGCCCCTGTTCCTGCCGCCAAGATACACAAAATCAGGATCACCTTAACCAGCAGCAACGTCAGAAACTTGGAAAAGTGTATGTGATACTCCAAGGAACCCTTTTTGCCTCATTGTTAACCCCACATCGAGTCTCTGGCGACTTGATCAACCGTGCCAAGGACAAGCAGCTTCGTGTCAAGGGACCCGTCCGTCTCCCTACAAAGGTCTTGAAGATCACCACCCGTAAGACTGTGAGTAAAAGATAGAGACGCGATTGACAATGTTCTGATTGTCTTCTTTTCTAACGTAGCCTTGTGGTGAGGGTTCCAAGACCTGGGACCGTTACGAACTCAAAGTGCACAAACGCCTCATCGACCTGAACGCCTCTAGCGAGGTCGTCAAGCAAATCGTTCGTTTATTTTTCCTGCTCGGATCAGGTTTTTAAAACTGACTTTGTTGCCACAGACGAGCATCAGCCTGGAGCCTGGTGTTGAGGTCGAGGTCACCATTTCAGCTTAGATTTTTGGCATTGTAGATACGCTTTGCAATATCTTTCAACGACGTGAATGTATTTAGTATGATATATTGAATATCTGCGCAAGGCTCTGATTGCGCGGAATTCGCGGCTTGCGCCGGCTAACTTATACGTCGATGGGTCGAAGCGCCAAACTGCACAAACGCGTCGTATGTCCCGTCCTTATTATATTCACAACAGCTCACCTGACCGTCACTGCCAGTCCAAAAAGCTTAAGTCGACCTCTGCTGCTGGGACTGGCACCACACATACACCATCGACCGCGACCGGGACTACTATAGCGGTAAAATCAAAAACTGAAAGCGCCAAGAAACGCGCGGATTTGAAGGCTAAGGCGGCTAAATCCAAGTCGTCCACGACGTCGGCGGGGCAGAAAGGAGGCCATATACTTGGCGGAGCCGACTACGTTTCTCTGTTGTTGGCTGGGAGGAGAAAGGCAAAGGAGGAAGCAGAAAAGTTGCATAGAGATGACAGTTAGGTGCTTCGTTCTCAGGACGTCCTCTTTTATTTCCAACTGAAGACGGAACGCCAGGATTAGTGCTATCACTAGTTCAATTATGTACGATTGCCACTGTTGGCTACATGAATGCCACCTCTCCATCGTTATGAATACTCAAAATATTCAACCTGGACCGCAAACACGCAGCAAATGCATTTTGCTCTGAAACCTGATAGTGCCCATATCCTCTCTTCTTCCCCGCCAACTACCATCTCTGGCAATTCCTTCCGTCGGTCCGTTCTACAGAAGTGGCCATCAATAACGAAAATAACGCACATGCCAGGGAACCTCACAAGTTTCGTGACTCTTCAACTTGTCCTCCACAAGTCCTCGCCTCAAACGTCCTACCAAAGTGGTCAAGAACGGAAATAGCAAAAGTAGAATCCTTACTGGTTTCACAGATTGTTGTACAGTTTCCCTCAAGCAAGCTTCCTGCGCCCGACTGTCCTACCGGGATGTTTAACAACGCAAATGGCAAAAGCAACATCCTTACCTCCATCTCCTGACGAGTCAATTCCATTGCCTTGATCGCCCTGCCCGATAGCATCTTTTCCCAAGTCTTCACCATACCATTGTTGGGTACCTGACCGTCCTTTTGAGACTTCCAAAACGGTGAACAACGGAGATGGCGAACCTGGCATCCCACTCAAAGCTGTCAGAAGAGATAATTTATAACCGCAGCGGTAGACACGAGATTCTTACCTGTTTTACAAGTCTTCAACTCATCATCGATAAACAACAAACCAGTTTCATCCCATTCAACATGCTACAGAATGCCCGTCAACAGTGGAAATAACGAATATCAGATCCTTACCAAAGTTGTTGCCAACGCCCTTCATGCCGTATGGCATCCAACGATGCTAGAAGACAATGATGTCAGCTGAGGAACAAATGGCTCACAATGCGTCATGTTCTGTACGGCCTTAACTGAACTGAATGTAAAATCAATCGGATATCTCGAGAAGAATAAAAACACATACTCGTTTTTGGTCCCAAGCGTTGACAAGTACAGCAACCCTTAGTGCCGCCCCATTGCATCAACTACACAACTATCTCGTTGCCCCTGAGGAGTGATCACACTACTACTCCCCCTCGCATCCCACGACCAGTCACCGCCGGACGCTGGTGTGGCGTGGAATGCTCCTTAGGAAAGCGGGCAACAACAGCGCCCACCCTCCTTTCGGGTTTGCAATGGGGCCAAACAGGTATAAATGTACTTGTCCTTATCCATTGCTGACAAGACGATGTTAGTGTCAAAGATAGGCGTGACAAACCCGCATCCCCTCGTCATCGCTCGGTCCTTCCGCAAGCAGGATGCGTAGACTAAGAATATCGGTGAGATGGTTGAGTGGGTGACGAATGGTGAGCAATCAAATGCGAAACGATAACGCAAACGATGGAATAGAAGAAGGTGAGGAAAGATGTGGCTGACAATGTTGGCGAGCGGAATTTATACCCTGGATCGTCTTTCCATTTTTGTATGTACAACGCGCCCTTGTCGTTGGTTAGCGCGGGTGCATATACAGATAGGAGGTTGTTTGATGGTCTACTGATCTATGTTTTTCATTGCTGCCTCCTGCCTCTCCTTCTCATCTCATCTGGCAGCCACGTACTGGCAAGTTAGTAAACATTTATCAGATTGGTTATCATTCTATGATGCCATACATACGACTACTATAAGGAGTTCTTTTTCTACTCTGCCCTTAGATGACATTTTCCTCCTAATACAGAGATTAGAAACACATTAAGGGTGTGCGTGTGCTATTACTTACTGTGTCTGGGCTCAGCATTTGCTTTATCCTGTGCAAGATTTGTGTGAGGGTAAGAATGGTTGGATGGTGAGGACCCAAAACTTGCTCCAACAGCTCAATGGCCAGAGAAAGGGAAGATACTGCTATGTCAAGTTTTTCTTGTTTCCAATAGCTCATTGCCAAGAGTGCCATGATTTTAAGAGTGTCTGGATGGTCTTGTCCACCCATTTCTTTGTACACTTTCAACAATTTCACTAGTAGTTTCTCTGCATCCTCCCACTTTTCTTTCTTGATGTATGTTATTGTCAATCCAATTGTGCCTTTCAGAGTGTCTGAGTGGCCTGGTCCAAGCATTGCTTCCATGGCATGTACTCTTAGCTTCTCTACATCATCCAACCTCCCTTGCTTCACATATATTGCTCCCAGATTTCTCAGGCTTGCAAAAGTGTTAGGGTGGTCTGCCCCAAACATAACTTGCCAATGCTCCATAACATGCAGTTGCAGTTGCTCAGCATCATGCCATTTCCCCTGATTACTATATATTATTGCCTGGTTGTACATTGCAGTGAGGGTGTTTGGGTTGTCTGATCCAAACCTTGCTTTCTGGACCTCAATCACATGCATTCCCAGCTTCTCTGCATCATGCCATCTTCCCTGCCTGGTATATATTGTTGCCTGATTTTGCATAGTGGTAAGTGTGTCCGGGTGATCTGACCCAAACATTGCTTTCTGATTCTCCATGACATACATTCCCAGCTTCTCTGCATCATTCAATTTTCCCTGTCCTGCATATGCAATCACCAAGATGCTCATGCAGTGAAGAGTCTTAGGGTGTTCTGGACCAAGTTTTTCAACAATATGCATTCCTAGCTTCTCTGCATTATCCCATTTCTCCTGATTTATATATATCTCTACTAGGTTTATCATGTGGGTAATAGTATTGCTGTGGTCTGGTCCAAGCTTTGCTTTATATGCTTCAATAACATGCATCCTCAGCTTTTCTGCCTCATTCCACTTTCCCTGCTTTGTATATATTATTGCTAGATCACCCATGGCATTAAGAGTATCCATGTGATCTGGCCCAAGCTTTGCTTTCCTAGCTTCCATAACTTGCATCATCAGCTTCTCTGCATCACCATATCTTCCCTTATGTCTATATGTTGTTGCTAGATTGCACATGCTTCTAAGAGTGTCTGCATGGTCTTGTCCAAGCTTTACTTTCAGAGCTTCCATAGCATGTGTCAACAACTCCTCTGCATCATCCAATTTCTCCTGATATATATATATCTCTCCCAAACTTACCATGCTGTCAAGAGTGCCTGGGTGGTCTTTTCCAAATTTTTCTTCCAGCACTTGAATAACAGGAACCATAAGTTTCTCTGCATCATCCCATTTTCTCTGATCTTTATATATTGATGCCAGATTGCTCATGCTGATAAGGGTGTTTGGATGGTACTGGCCAACTTTTTCTCTATGAGCTTCAACAACATGCATCCCAAGCTTCTCTGCATCACCATATTTTCCTTTCTTCTTATATGTTGATACAAGATTGTTCATGTTGGCAAGAGTCTCTGGGTGATCTGGTCCAAGCTTCATTTTCTGAACTTCCATAACATGTAATTCTAGTTTCTCTGCATCATCTAACCTCCCCCAATGTAAATATATTCCTGCTAGATTGCTCATGTTAATAAGGGTGTGGGGGTGATCTGATCCAAGCTTTGCTTTCAGACTTTCCACAATATACACTCTCAGCTTCTCTGCATCATCCCATTTCCCCAGATCCATGTATATTGTTGCCAAATTTTCCATACTGATGAGAGTGTCTGGGTGCTCTGGCCCTAACTTTGCTTTCTGAATTTCCATAACATGCATCCCTAACTGCTCTGCATCATGCCATCTTCCCTGAGATCTATATGTTGCTGCCAGATTGTGCATAGTAGCAAGTGTCTGTGGGTGATCTGGTCCAATTTTAGCTTTCCTAGTTTCCATGACATGCATCAACAGCTCCTCTGCATCTTCATATTTCCCCTGCTGCAGATATAATCCTGCTAAATTCCCCATATTGATAAGGGTAGCTGGGTGATCTGGACCAAGCCTTGCTTTCTGAGTGTCAATTGCATGTATCAGCAGTGTCTCTGCAGCATCCCATTTTCCCTGATTTGTATATATCATGGCTAGATTGCCCATAATAGTGAGGGTGTGATGGTGGTCTGATCCAAGCATCACTTTGTAAGCTTCCATAACATGTGTTCCCAATATCTCTGCCTCAGGATATTTTCCCTTCTCTAAATATGTTGATGTCAAATTGCCCATACTGGCAATAGTTTCTGGGTGGTCTGGACCAAGCTTGAGTTTCTGAGCTTCCAAAACATGTACTCCCAGTTTTTCTGCATCATCTAACTTCCCCTGAATTTTGTATGTTGTGGCTAGATGACCCATGATGACAAGGGTGTCTGGGTGGTCTGCTCCAAGCTTTGCATTCAGAGTTTCAATAACATGCTTCTGCAACATTTCAGCATCATCCCATTTCCCCTGATTTCTGTATGCTAGTGCCAGTGTACCCATGATGGCAAGAGTGTGAGGGTGGTCTGATCCCAACTTTTGTTTTCTGGCATCCACAACTTGCACACTTAATTTCTGTTCCTCCTCCCAATATCCAAGCATGCCAAATACACCTGCAAAAAAACACCATTCATTTTCATAATAAATGGTTTTTAGTTTCAGTTCTGTGGCATGGTTATCATTTGCCCTAATATGTGGTGCAATCACTGTACAAAGTATATGATCTGGGGAAATTGAGCATGCCAACAAAGCCCTTGTCTTATGGTAATGATCATGCTGCTCATGCTTTGACATCCTATTCCTGCTCCAAGAGTGTACAAGAGGATGGATGGAATAGATATTGAACTTATTTGTCTTCTTAATGAGAGAAAATGACAGTAATGTTTGAATGCCTGATTGGAATTGGAATTGGTCCCACTCTCCTTCATCATCCAAGAACAATAGTTCAGCATCCAGTAATCTGATTGATGATGGGAAACCAAATCTTTCCTGGGCTTCAATGTTTATCTGTTTGTAACTTTCAGCTGCCTTCCTAATCAACTCTTCTGGTACATTTTCATGATGTAAGAATGCAAATATTTTCTGAATGGCTATAGCACTTTGAGCTGCAATATCATTTATAGCTCTGGCTTCAACTTCTTGCATTGAAAGTTCCCATGTGCCATATGTAGAGGACCCATAGTCTGATGCACCAGTGAATCCAGTTCTTGACATCAGTAAACCTTGTTTCTTTTTGTATAGTGCCAAATAATCATCAATGGTACAATTACAAGAGTGGATGTATGCCCCAGCTTGATCAATGGCAAGTGGAATGCCACCTAATTTTGAAACAAGTTCTTGAACTGCAGCTTGGCCCCAATGTATGTCACTGAGCATGGTTGACTTTGAAAATAAATAAAATGCCTCTTCATTTCCCATTTCAACAACTTCAATTGAATTTTCCTTTGATGTGATCCTCATCAACTCTTCATTTCTGCTTGTTATCAAAATGTTTCCACCATTTCCAGGTGGGAGGAACCTCTCCACCACTTGACAACCATCAGCATTATCATACACAATGAGCCAGTTGATTTTGTTAGAAATCCACTTCAAAGCAGATGCAGCAGATGAAGAGGCATCAAGAGGGGCATTATCAGCCTGGACAATTTGTCTGAGCCTAAGATCAATATCTGAAGAAGCATCAATCCAGAATACATCAGAGAAGCTTGGGCCCCTTCAGTGTCATCTTACACAGCTGACTTGGTTAATTCACTCACAGGTTTGCATAAGTTTCTGTAAACTTGAGGCAGATTTGGGTCTTACCAATACCACCCATGCCAAACACAAGAAAATATTTCCTTTTCTGATTGGAATGGGAACCAAAGAAATCCTTTAACCTTTGCAGGTACTGATCACGACCTGTGAAAAGATGACTAGACTGCCTTGGGGGAGGTAAAGAAGGCAGGACTGGGGCAGAGGATGAGTTATTGATGATCTGGAGTTGTCATTGTCATCAGGGCCTTGCAACAGCCAATATCGACATACATAGTCGCCCTGTACATCGATGAAAGTTCCCATCGCAACAAAATGATGGGCGCCAGCAAAAGCACCAGGGGCAAGACCAGTGGCCGGGAGTTGAAGTATATGATTTTCGAGGGACGAGTCACTTGTCATGATGAAAATTTGATCACGCTAGGAACCGCAGTAAGGGATACTAGGAGCGCGTCGTGAGATATGGATATGTGCGTACCGAGGTCAGAAATAACACGGTGGTAACACATGTCACGCCTAGATGTGACTGCAAACTATCAGCAAACGGCGAGGGTTTCAATATGCATTTTTGATGACCACAGAGTGGGTGTCTCGAGGATCTCGCTTGAAGTTGCTGATGCGATTGCACCTCAGTCGAACAGGCCACGACGCCTCGGACAAACGGGCGAATTATTATACCATGCTTTCCTCCATGCCAGGACCTTGGAAAGACGACCGCACAGTGAGGCTATCATGACACTGGCGGTATCACTTATGTAACGATGTCCATCCGTTCAAACTCCTGTTGGCGGTACTACACGTTAACCGTTTATCTCACACATACGTTCAGGTTTCTCCCTTGCTGACGATGGATAGGTTCTTCAATCACAGAGAAAAAATGTGGTTCGAGTCTTTAAACAATGCATACATTCTTCACTAATAAATATGAAAAGATGCCAGCTTTACGATTACAAATTCTTCCGAACATATATCTGGTTATAGCATTGATAGAGGGCCAGTCTACTTTCTAGATCGGCCCTCAGCACGTGACGAGCTTGGCGGTCTGTCGTCGAGGCCTTCGAATGGCACGGACGTCAGATTCAAAATTCGACCGGCAAGACTCGAACGGGCGACAGAACCGGAATTGAAAGATTGCCGGACGGGCGTCATGTCCTTCGGCACGTCCAGAGGTGAATGTCGACGGAGAGGAGGGAGAATAAAAGGCAGTCTATACCACCGCGCTGCAGTTGGTGACACGATATCTTCACCCGAGTCTGGCTCGGTAAGAGACGGAAAGGAGGATTGGGGGCTTATTTCGGGATCGTCGTGGTTCTGGTAAGGTCTTGAAACGGACGCGTAGTCGGTGGAGGCGCGGTCGAGCATCCGCTCGATGTCTAGAGAGCCGACTTGGAGCGACGTATGTCGTGCACCTAGGTTGGATTGGTTCCAAGAATCGAACGGGGTCACGTCCTGCGTCGGTGCGGTGACGTATGTTGGGTTTGGAATGGGTAGTGTATACGTGGAAGCAGAGTCGACAGGTAACTGCGGTAAGGGCTTATCCCTTTTCTCGTTTTTCAGCAACACAGAGATATCATTCGTGCTCCGTCTTCCTTTTTTGACGACGAAGGTAGCCATGGAAATTCCGATCAGAATGATGATTGCAATACTGATAGACACTCCAATAGCGATGCGAACACTGAAGGAGGGTTGATTGGGAAACACTTATTTAAAGAAAATGCAGGAGGTTACCTCATAGTTTTCGTAGAACGCGCCATCGATGCTACAAAGCCAAAACATGAGTAAAATGGGAACAAGAACGACCAAATTCGTACCACCGCTCTGAATCGCTGAAGTTTGCTGCAGAGTGCTGTTTGCTTCAACAGAGAGTATGAATTTGCCAGGTATAGCTGGTAATATATAGGTTGCATTTCCTGCGACAGAGCAATTTGCTGTTATAGGCGTCGGGATCCGATTGGGTTGATACAGTCGTACGGTGGGAGCACAGTGTACAAGAGAGCTGTTATAGGATATCGAAAATGGCTGGGAGGAGGATAGGTTCTGGGTGAAGTGGTAGATGTCAGGAGGGGTCTGTGTGGTGGTTGGCAAGCATGAAGTGTCATTGGAGGGAGCAACGGTCAGAAAGTCTGAGACGGGAGCAACAGAGGTAGCCGCGCTGCGATCTAGGGAGACAAGGAAGGTCGTATTTTCGGGAAGAGGAATAAAGCTGACACCAAGTCCGTTGGAAATGTTTAGCGCAGCTGGAATGTCGATACGCAGAACCTGTGCGTTGGATGGAATGACAGAAATCGTGGTGGGGAAGGTGTTGGTGTCCAGGGAACCTGAAAAAGAGAATGAGACGGGTGCGCACTGGGCGACTTGAGAAATTGCGAAAGAAAAAGAGATGCTCGACGAGGCGCAGGCCTGCAGCGCAAGGACGAGCAGGCAGACGGCGAACAACATCGACAGCGACGTTGGGTGGCCGTTCGCAACTGCCGATCCCGACAACGTCGATCTTGCGTGACGCGTGACGGCAACACTCCTCACCATGATCCGGACCTCCGTACGTCGTCTCCTCCAGCGCTCCAGGCAGCTGCACACTGCCGCGGCTCCCTTCAATGCTACACCAGAGCTCAAGTTCTTCAACTCCGTCAACGACGGACATGGGACTATCCCTGCCTTCCGCATTCTCGACGGTGTTGGTCAACCAATCGAGGGCGCCCAGGTCCCAGATGTGCGCACGTCTGTCCTCGTTGTACACCGCATGTCCTGACAGTCCTCTAGATAGACCAGAATTATGCACGGAAACTCTACGAGCACATGCTACTCCTCCCAACTATGGACAATATCTTGTACAACGTCCAGCGACAAGGCAAAATATCCTTCTACGTCAGTTCATCATAACTATAACATTGTTTGGATACTAACCAACCGTGTTTAGATGACTGCCGTAAGTCATCGTGTAACTGCGACTGGATCGATTTACACAAGGTTTAGTATGGGGAGGAAGCTGCAATCATCGGCTCGGCTGCAGGGCTTGCGAATGATGACGAGTGAGTTTCTCTATTGTTCGTTCGTTGGCTTGCTAACTGGTACAGGGTATTGGGTCAGTATAGCAAGACAGCTTGGACATGGAATTGACTCATCACTCCAGGTCAATACCGGGAGATGGGCGTACTCTTATGGCGCGGTTTCGGAATCGACAACGTCATGGCCCAGTGTTTCGGAAACGAAGAAGACGCAGCCGGTAAAGGGAGACAAATGCCAGTCGTAAGTGTTATTCTACCGGGTGTGTCGAGCGCGTCTCATTCCCTATGATAGCACTTGGGCTCGCCAGCACACCACTTCGTGACTATCTCCTCGCCCCTGGCGACTCAGATACCCCAAGCAGCCGGTGTCGGATATGCATTGCGCCGGACGCCCGGGAGACGTTCCATAGCAGCTTGCTATTTTGGCGAAGGGGCTGCATCTGAAGGAGGTCAGCCTGTCAACGATCCCGTCCTCACGTCTAACTCTGCTCTAGATTTCCATGCAGGTCTCCTCTTGGCATCGACGGTCCCATCTCCAACTTTGTTCTTTGTCCGCAATAACGGCTTTGCCATCAGCACTCCGAGCACGGAACAATATCATGGAGATGGTATAGCGGCTCGTGGTCCTGGTTATGGTATAGACACCATTCGTGTAGATGGAAACGATGTATTAGCCGTTCTCACCGCAACAAGGGAAGCCAGGAAACGGTGTCTGGAACAAGGACGTGCCGTCCTCATGGAAGCCATGACATACCGGTATGGCCGTAACGCGTAACTCACTCGCTCTCATGCTTCTCCATAGAGTTGGACACCATTCGACTTCTGACGACTCCTTCGCGTATCGTCCACGGTCCGAAGTCGAAGACCGCAAGCGAATCGATAATCCTATCACGCGCTTCCGACTCTTCATGGAATCTCGTGGCTGGTGGAATGCCGAAGAAGAGGAACAGCTCAAGTCGCGACTCCGCGGAGATGTCATGAAGTCATTCAAGCGCGCAGAGTCTCTTAAGCGCTGCGAACTCAAGGAGCTATTCACTGATGTATACGGTGGAGAGGAGCCATGGAATATTGTAAGTTATTTGTTATTTGCTTGACAGTGACATATCATTTCATATTCTTGTTTGGTTCAGAGGGAACAGAGGGAAGAACTAGCAAACCTGCTCAGAAAGTATGGCCAGGATTGGGAACCCTGGAAGCAAGAGCTTGTCAAATTCAGGAACAATGGGCAAGAGCTGATCCAGCAGTGATATGTATATACCATCTCATACAGTTCATGCAAGCATATTGTTGCACTACTTGTAGGCCTACCAATTATTGCATGTATAATGAGTGTTTGAGTGTCAAGATGTGGGCAGGGTTGAACCTGACAAACCACTGAACTTCTACACTACAAGTTGAAGGCAGTGACAGTATTTTCTACAGCATCACATTTTTGCTCACTTGATAAGCTATATCACTGCTGGCAATAATGGACAATGCTGGGAAATAACCAAGGTTGTCCTTGGCAGTGACTTATTAATATCGCAATTGGTAGCTGAATAGAAGTGAGCAGTTGATGCACAGCACACATGGTGTTGTTTTATCATTCAAGGCATTTCTAGAAACATATAATTAACACATCACACATTGATTTGTTACTATGCTGGGAATACCGCAAATGATTTTCAAAATCATAGACATAAATTTGACCACAATCCTACTTTTGGGCAACATTCTCGAAATAGCAGTCAGAGAATAAATTGGAGAAAGATATCACTCACTATATTTAAGCTCAGTACATGCCTTAATCTATGTAAGATGTGCATGAGGATGATTACAGTTGGATGCCCAGTCCCCAAAATGTCCTTCAACTTGTCAAGAACTACAGGAAGTGACAATGCTGCCAATTGAGGTTTTCCTTGTTTCCAGTAGATCATTGCCAGAAGTGCTATGATTTTGAGAGTGTCTGGGTGGTCTTGTCCAACTAATGATGTAAACACCTCCAACAATCTCACCTGCAGTTTCTCTGCATCATCCCAGTTCCCCTTTCTCATGTGTATTACTATCAATCTGATTGTGCTTTGCAGACTGTCTGGATGGTCTGGTCCATGCTTTGCATTGTGAATTTCCACAACATGCATTAATAGCTTCCCTGCATCTTCCCATTTTCCTTGATGTAAATATGCTGAGCCTAGATCACCCATGGTGCCAAGAGTGTCTGGATGATCTGGTCCAAGCTTTGCTTTCTGAGTTTCCACAACATGCACCAACAGCTTCTCTCCATCTTCCCACCTCCCCTGTCTTACATATACCTGACCTAGATTGGCCATGGTAATGAGGGTGGAAGGGTGGCCTGGTCCAAGCTGCACTTTCTGTGCTTCCATAGCACACATCAACAGCTTCTCTCCATCTTCCCATTTTCCTTGATGTAAATATGCTGAGCCTAGAGTGGCCATGGTAATGAGAGTGGAAGGGTGGTCTGGCCTGAGCTGTGCTTTCTGTGCTTCTACAACATACATTAACAACTTCTCTCCATCTTCCCATCTTCCCTGTCTTACATATACCTGACCTAGATTGGCCATGGTAACAAGAGTGGAAGGCTGGTCTGGTCCAAGCTGCACTTTCTGTGCTTCCACAACATGCATCAACAGCTTCTCTCCATCTTCCCATTTTCCTTGATGTAAATATGCTGAGCCTAGAGTGGCCATGGTAATGAGAGTGGAAGGGTGGTCTGGTCCAAGCTGTGCTTTCTGTGCTTCCACAACATGCATCAACAGCTTCTCTCCATCTTCCCATCTTCCCTTTCTGACATATACCTCACCTAGATTGGCCATGGTAACAAGAGTGGAAGGGTGGTCTGGTCCAAGCTGTGCTTTCTGTGCTTCCATAACATGCATCAACAACTTCTCTGCATCTTCCCATTTTCCCTGAGTTAAATATGCTGAGCCTAGATTGGCCATGGTAATGAGAGTGGAAGGGTGGTCTGGTCCAAGCTGCACTTTCTGTGCTTCCACAACATGCATCAACAGCTTCTCTCCATCTTTCCATCTTCCCTGTCTTACATATACCTGACCTAGATTGGCCATGGTAATGAGAGTAGAAGGGTGGTCTGGTCCAAGCTGCACTTTCTGAGTTTCCACAACATGTATCAACAGCTTCTCTCCATCTTCCCATCTTCTTCCCTGTCTTACCTGACCTAGATTGGCCATGGTAATGAGAGTGGAAGGGTGGTCTGGTCCAAGCTGCACTTTCTGTGTTTCCACAACATGCATCAACAGCTTCTCTCCATCTTCCCATCTTCTTCCCAGTCTTACATATACCTCACCTAGATTGGCCATGGTAATGAGAGTGGAAGGGTGGTCTGGTCCAAGCTGTACTTTCTGTGCTTCCATAACATGCATCAACAGCCTCTCTGCATCTTCCCATTTTCCTCGAGTTAAATATGCTGAGCCTAGATTGCCCATGGTAATGAGAGTGGAAGGATGGTCTGGTCCAAGTTGTGCTTTCTGTGCTTCCACAACATGCACCAACAGCATCTCTGCATCTTCCCATTTACCTAGACATACATATACCCGGCCCAGATTGCCCTGGCCAACAAGGGTGTAGTAGGGATCATCTGGTCCATGTTGTTCTGTCCAAATCTCTATAAGGTCCACCCATAACTTTTGCTCTTCATCCCAGCATCCAAGTTGGTTAAATACATAGGCAAAGGAAAGATATTCATTTTCATAGGAAATGAGCCCCAGCCTTGTGAAATGATTATTATTTGCTCTGATGTGCAATGCAATCAATGCACTAAATGTATGATCCATAGACACTGAGCATGCTAGTAATGCCCTTGTCTTATGACAATGGTCAGATAATTCCTCTTTTGGTATCCTGCTTCTACTCCAAGAATGGACAAGTGGATGGATGGAATAGATGTTCAATTTGTCACTTTTCCTGATCAGAGAAAATGAAAGTAATGTTTGAACACCAGAATGGAATTTGATTTGATCCCACTCTCCTTCATCATCCAAGAACAAAATTTTAGAATCCAGCAATTTGTATGATGTAGATTCTTCTGCATATCCAATGTTTTTTTGCTTGTAATTTTTGCTTGCATTCCTGAACAACTTTTCTGGAATGCTTTCATGATGTAAAAATGCAAAAACTCTCAAAAGAACCATAGCACTTTGAGCTGCAACATCATGTATAGCTCTGGCTTCAATTTCTTGCATTGAAAGGTCCCATGTGCCATATGTAGAGTTCCCATAGACTGATGCACCTTTGAATTTTTTATCTGACATCAGTTGGTCTTGCTTCTGTTTGTACAGTGCCAGATAATCATCCACACTAGAATGACATGACAGTATGTATGCTCTAGCTTGATCAATGGCAAGTGGAATACCACCTAACCTTGAAACAAGCTCTTGTGCAGGTTTATCCTCATTCTGTATGACATTAATGACTGAACCCAAAAGCAAGGAAAGAGCCTCTTCTTCTTCCATTTTAAGAATTTCCACTTTCTCCTTTGTGATCCTCATCAGTTCCTCATTCCTACTTGTTATCAAAATATTTCCACCATTTCCAGGTGGCAGGAACTTTTCCACCACTTGACAATCATCTGCATTATCATACACAATAAGCCAATTACTCTTCTTAGAAATCAAGTTCAAAGCAGTTGCAGCAGAAGAAATAGCATCAGGCACATTATTGGCTTGTGCAATTTGTCTAAGCCTAAGTTCAATGTCTGAGGAAGCATCAATCCAAAATATGTCAGAGAATCTGAGCCAGTTTACAATTTTATGCTGCTATGACTTGATTAACTCACTCACAGATTTCCATGATTTTCAGTAAATTTGAGGCAAATTTGAGTCTTTCCAATGCCCCCCATGCCATGGATAAGAAGAGATTTCCTTTGGCCATTGGATTTGGAATCAAAAAAGTTTGCCAACCTTTGCAGGTACTGATCACGACCTGTGAAAAGGCAACTAGAATGCCTCTGAGGAGGCAAAGGAGGCAAAGGAGGCACAGAAGAGGGTAGAATATTCAAGGTCTGGGATTGTCAAAGTTGTCACTGTTTTACGAGTGGAAATATTGACATACATAATTGCCCTTTACATCAATGAGATCCCCTGTTACAGTAAAATTGTGAGCTTGAGAAAAAGCACCAGGACCAATTGCTGGGATTTTATTTCCAAAAGTCAAGTTGTCCATCATGACAACAATTCAGATAGGGAACTCGATTCTCGAATAACTACTTGTAATGAGTTTGGAGGTAAAGTAGAGAATGGGTGCACTTACATGGTGGTCGAGAAGAAAGAACAACCGTCACATATGTCACACATTGAGTTTGACGTGACAATGACTTCAACCAACGTTCCACCACCTTGCAGGTGACCGGTTCGTACGCGCTGCACCTGCAGGCGGATGCCGTCAAACGGTAACTAGACCCGATTGGTTGACTCGATACAGTGACAGAACTCGAACTAATGGATATAGGCGCCAAGCTCTTAGGCACGCGTGGAAATGAAGGAAAGGGCGGTTAGTGAAGTCGGTTGGCAGAGGCGAGGCTGAGCATTTGCTCAATATGTAAGTATATAGCCGATGAGAGCACCGCGTGTCATAGATCTGATTCAAGGGCATAACGAACTTTATGGGTGTACATTGTCCGTCTACGATCAGTCACAAAGATCCCGATCATGCAGAATTCTTAAATTGACTACGGCACCAATACACTCCGATGGGAATGACAGGGAAACGGATTAGAAATGGGAGGAGGTTACCGTCGGCAGGCTACGAGCATCACTGCTTTGCACTATGGTTGCTGCAGTCGCTCGTCTGAGAAGGGGCTATGGCGGGGAAGAACTATGACATATTCTATGCATAGTGAATGAGTTGGCAAACCTTCTCTGAAAGTATGGTCAGGATTGGTATACTGTTCAAGAACAAAGGGCAAGTGTTGAGCGTTGAGTAAACCGTGGTACCATATTTGATGCAATATTGCATCAACATCATCCAACCATACAGGTAATGCAACGATATGATCATATTCAGCATGCTACTTTCACGCCTGTAGCTTGTGTATTCATTATAAGTGCAATAATCAGCCTGTGAAATCAGACCGGATGGTAGATTCGACAATTGAAACGGTGACGTACCCATAGAGCCCCAGCACCTCCGCAAAGATCAGTATAAGCACCATCGTCACAAAGACCTTTGATTCTTGTACATATGCTCGCACACACTGCCGTTTGGTCAGAATCGCCGTCGCTTCCCGAAACAAGAGGTGCCACCTACCGAGTCCCCGACGTGACCTATTGCGTAGCCCGCGGCGAGACCTGTGAAACCACACGCCAGTCCCGCGCTAAGATGAACCACTCCAGCAAATAGAGAGTAGTCCGTCGGTTTTACTGTCCGACAACGTTCAAAATTCGGAACCGTGGCAGAGGTGAATTCGACGTACTCGACCCTGCAATGAGGACAGACACCACGAGACCATAAACGGCGATAATACCGGACATTACGACGGGTATCAATGACTAGCAAGTCGTTTATCAGTTTGTAATGTCGCAAGTTGCATGTATATGTATATACGCACCTTCATGATGAGTTCCGGACGAAACTGGCCCATGCCTGCGATCCCAATCCCTGATTTCAACGTCCCAAATGCTGCACCAGCGGCTGTTTGAGCAGCGCAAACGGAAAGGTTAGAAACCACAGGTATTATATGTGTGACGTACTGCTGAATATCATCTATGCACGCGTGTGGACCCGATCAGAAGGAGAAAACAATCATGAGACAACTCACTGCAGACGCGACGCCCGCAAAACCGAAGAACGGCGAGTAGGGCGGACAGGCGGACATTGTTACTTCTTGGCGAACAGAAGAACAGGTGTGACGCAGAGCGTGACAGCTGCGGAGAGAAATGTTTGTGCCGCACGAGGCTCAGACTGATCTCACACCAGTAACTAGCAAACGCGTGCAAGGCCGAGTGGTCTAGACGGTACGACATGCTCTGGCTGTTGCTCCTCATGTCGGCCTTGCTGGCCGCTACAGCCTACTCAACAGGGATGGTGCCTCTGACGTTTTCGTCGTCGAGTGAGTTCTGTCGATGTTGCGTTACTATGCTCAAGTAAGTTTACGACGTTCCCTAGGGAATATACTCGACCAGTTTTCGTTGTTAGGCGTGGGTTTGCTCGTGGGCACGGCTCTCGGAGTGATTCTGCCAGAGTAAGCGATGCTTAGTTCTTCTATTCCACATAGGTTAAACGCGTATTTGTAGGGGCATTGAGACGCTAATCAAAACCAGAAAAGATGGAGATCATCATCTTGCTCCAATTATTGCATTACCCCTGCTTTTTGGATTCTCGCTCATGTTTCTTATGGATCAATTCATCGCGCCACACGCGCATTCCCCCGGTGCTCATGCCAAGCTTTCTGCTCATCCGCCGCGTAGCGCGCAGGCTGACGTCACTGTGGACTTTGATGCCGAGCTAACCGAGCTGGAAAGGCAAGAATCTGGTAGTGCTGGCCTTAGGGAAGAAAGCAGTCGGCGGACGTCTCCTGTTGCTGCTGTTGGAATTGGCAGCGATGTCACGTCAGCTAGAAAACAGGCGATATCTCTCACGTTTGGTCTTACAGTTCACTCGCTCGCCGATGGCATGGCGCTAGGGGTATCATCTTTGACAGATTCAGCTTCGACGTCATTGTCTATGGTGGTCTTCCTAGCCCTTGTCATTCACAAAGGTACGACAGGATTACACCTTGGAACTTTGCATGTTATTAAGCCCCACTTTAGCGCCAGCGGCCCTCGCACTCGCCTCTTCCCTGCTCGCGGCTGGCGTGCCACGAGGGGAGTGTAAGACGTACATCTTCATCTTTGCATTGGGAACGCCTGTCGGATCAATTGCATCTTTCTTTCTATTTTCCTTTCTAGGCAGCGACAAAACCAATTGGCCAGCTATCGCATTACTCGCATCTGTAAGCTTCGAGTTCGATTGTGCATAACGAACTGACAACCATTTGTAGGGAGGAACGTTCCTTTACGTCGCAACCGTCTTACAGTCGCCTTCGTATCAGGCTGCTTCGGAAGCTACGCGATTGGGACGTGTATTATATGTTATTGCAGGCATTCTGATACCTTTTGTGTTGGGCACTTTATTGGGACATCACCATTAATTAGGTGTACTTCCCACATATAATTAGACCGAGATGTCATTTCCATCAACACATGTCGCTATACAATATGTAAAAATTGACAGCCATAAAGTCCTGTAGTCTTTCATCTCCCCCATGCGCCATGTTCAGCGTCGGCGATGGGCTGTGGTTCGCCATAAAGATCATTGTCTATTCATCTCTCTTCATTCTCGTTTTTTCTCATCTTGGGAACCCAAGTCCTGAACGAGCAGCGACGAGGGTACGGCCGCCAGCCCACCTGGCAGAATACAGGGCAGCTCGTACTCTCAGGGAGGAAAAGCGTCGCATTCGCCAAACCATTCAACCGTTTCCATTCGGAAACCTTCCAACGGAACTCCGCCTTGCCGTGCTATCATACGCTGTGGGGACTGATAACCGAAATCTCGTCTCTCTTTCATCAGTTAGCAAGAATATTCGAAACGAGGCGTTTCGCGAATGTCTGCCGCGACTCGCTATAAGACTGACAATAAGACGGCAATTGCTTTCATTCGACCGCTTTTGCTTGGACAATCCCGGGCTTGCGCAGTTTGTTCAACATCTGTGGATTTCACCTTCAGAGGAAGAAGATAGGTTTCCATCTCATAGGGTCATCGCACATTGTGTCAACGTCAAGTCACTCGCATGTGACACATGGCTGTTGGTTAACGGCCTTTGTTCAGGAGAAGAGATCAAACATACGAATTGCCGGAATCTCACTCTGTTAAGGAGTCAGAGCATACGAGGACGCCCTCTTCCAGTACAACCGCGCGCACCAATCTTTGACCAACTCACGCATATGCGAGTAGTTGACGTTGCGATACCCAAAAGTCTCTTCAGCAACCTGACGCACTTTTCGTATGTGTGTGCAAGAGGCGAGGAGGCTCAATGTACAAAGATAATTGGGAAGATGGTCAGGAGGAAAGAGAAACGGTTTCCTCAGCTCAGTATGGTGGTTGTTACCCAGGAAAGGCAGGGAGATGCACAAGCGGATTCATTGGTCCCGAAGGATCAGAATTTTCGGGTGGTTGTGTATTATACACCTGACAAGGAGACGGATATCTGGAGAGACGGTGTTTTAGGACAGTCTGTATGGGACAAGGCTGAGGCGGCTTCATAGTATTTTGGATAGCTAGTCGTGAACTGACGACTGACGATGACCAGTCCTGCCGCGATCGCATCAGGCCTTTCCGGCAAAAACCGGAAGAGGTCCGCTATCGCAGTTAACGACCCAACTCGGATCCCCCCCACGACGGACAGCGGCGACCCTCGCTACAATAGTGTTCGCAGGTCCCTGACGGCGGCGACACGCGAGCCAAAGGTATGGCAGCGCGCCGGCGCAAATGGACCGCCAACAGTATGATCGGCAAGTCGCTCTACTCGCCCATTCTCATCCTACTGCTGAACAGATTGTCCAGCTGGTGCAGGGGGCGGGCTTGTCTCCAGTGTCGCTACCTGCCCCCTTGATGTTATCAAGACAAAGTTGCAGGCACAACGGGCAGTGGTAGGGCAACCAGGTTACCTCGGGATTGGCGGTACGTTCTTCAGAACGTGTTTGCTCGAAAGTCGTGGTCTATTCAAAACCTATAGACACTGTACGCAAAGTTTTGAGAGAAGATGGAATTCGCGGTTTTTACAGAGGCCTCGGGCCTACCATCCTTGGCTACCTTCCCACATGGGCAATCTACTTTGCAGTCTACGACGGTATCAAAACCTACTTTGGACAAGTGCCTCTAGCCGGAGCGCCCCCGTCCTACTCGGAGTCAGATACCCCAGACAGATTATATCCAGCTGCACAAGTAAAAGGCTATCAGCCCGTTATCCGTGAACATCCATGGTCGCTACACATCTTATCTGCTATGGCTGCCGGCGCAACAAGCACGATATGCACGACACCTTTGTGGTTTATTAAAACTCGTTTCATGGTGAGCCCGTCAATCCCATGACCAATCCCTTTTTACCACTTTCCTCCGCTTTCCCTTCATAGACCCAGTCCCGCGACGAAGTCAGATACCGCCACACGCTAGACGCCGCGATAAGAATATTCCGCACGGAAGGGCTTGGCGCGTTTTATCGCGGGCTGCTGCCTAGCCTTTTGGGCATCCTGCATGTCGCCGTTCAATTCCCGATGTACGAACAGCTCAAGGTCATGGCCCGTAAGTGTCCGTCATCCGCATCAGAGTGACATGTTGACACTCCCAAAAAAGAACGTGACTCGAACAAGCCGCTCTCAAGCGAAAAAATTCTCATGTGTTCAGCCATTTCAAAGATGACGGCCTCGATCGCAACATATCCGCACGAGGTGATACGCACCCGACTGCAAACCGAAAGGTGGCCCCTGTCGGACGTGTCGTCGGATGGGATGATCAAGCCCTGGGGAGGGATCGTACATAGCACACGTAAACTGGTAAGAAAGGAGGGTTGGACGGGGCTCTACAAAGGCCTATCCGTCAACCTTTTGCGGACGGTGCCCAACAGCGCCGTCACAATGCTGACGTGAGCGGGTCTCTTAAACCAGCACAACAAGGACTGACCGACGTTTTTTTTTCTTTTTTTTTTCCATTTTCCCCTTGGTTTTTTCGTTCCTGAATCCCACGTGGGCAGTTATGAATTGTTGATGAGGCACTTGTCGTACTACCGGCGATGACGTTTCATTCGGTCCCATGTCGGGCACCGTGGTACACGCCGCGCACGCGAGTGTATACATACATATATCGTAAAAACGTCCTCGTCGCAGCTGTCTTTTTCTTTTTTTCTTTTCTTTTTTTTCTCTCTTTCTTCTTCTTTTCATTCTTAGATTATTTACTCGAACAACCGGGAGTGGGGGGGATCCCAAACGTGTTGCGAACGTAGAGCGGCCGCGATATACGCAACAAAAAGATGCACCGCACCCGAGTCGGTGCCTTTTTTTTTCTTTCTTTTCCCCCTTCCCTTTCTATTTCTGTTCATCACCGTGACGCCCACCCTTGGGCCGCCACTTGCATCGACCTATATATATGATAGATTATGGCCTCTCTCACTACAAGCATATACTTATATGGATGAAAGGTTATATATTCTTCGGAGTAGATGACCGCCCACCTTAAATTTTTTTTTTTTGGTTCTCGACGACTCGCACGATACGTATGAGTGTATATTTTTTTTCAAATATCATTTTCAGTGATATGGAGATACATCTCCAAACAGCCAAGCTCATACCATGGCGATGTCTTTTTTTTTTTTTTCCCATTTGGTGTATTGAATTCCACGTTACGGTATCAGCGGAGAAGCTTGTTACATGTGCTGCACTGAAAAAGCGCGGGGAACGCGGAACGGAATGTTCCGCACACCCCGGATGCCTCATGTGGGACCCATGTCAAGCTTTGTGTTAAATAGGGTATTCGATATGTACCGCGGATATACTTGGCAATCAACCCACTCGAGACCTAGACAAAAGGAAAAAATAAAATAAGGTTACGTAAACATCAAGTCCAAGAATCACTGTACAAGCAGACTACTGTCTCTTATCTGTATCTGCGAAAAACGAAACAATGAATCCTTCAAGTCACCATCAACGCCCAACGTTTGATCTATAGAGATTGAGTAAAAAAAAAAAGTGGCATAATACGTATTTAAGTATGGAGAAAGGACAGGACGGAACAGAAGGCCATGTTGCTGCAACCAGTAGTAAAGGAGCGGACGGGCTAGCATGTGCTGCACCTAGCAGTACGGAGTAGTTAGCGTCGGGTCCACCACGGGACGACGTGATAGGAAAGTATAAACACTGGGCGAGGAAACAAAGGTTCCGAACCGCAAGCCCAATTAACAAACATTAGGAAACGCACCATAAAAGTATGTAAATGCTTTGGAAAGATAAGACCATGAAGGATAAGGGCACAATTTACCGATTGCGATATTGACGCGGCACGGCATGGTATATGGCACTTGAGGATGACGACAATGACAGTTTGCGATGGCATAGGTGGGACCAGCACCGAGCCTCCGTAAGTACCAGGTCAGGTCATCCACGCTCGCACGTACTGCGAAGGCCTTCAAAAGGTCATTGCTTGAAATGCACATGAAAATGCTAAAAAGTGGAGTGGTCAAAAAGGTATACAACGAAACAAGGGGGGATCGTATGATGAGTATACCAAAGAAAAAAAAGTGTAACAACGGCTTGATTCATTTTTGGATTCCAGTTAAGAATAGGAATGGATGGAGCGTCGATGTGGTTGAATGAAGATATAAAAAGGATAAAGGAGTCCATATTAAGCGTGATGTAAAGCTTGATTGCGAGCGTGGGTGGTTGGAGGATGCATGTGATGCGATGGGGTTGGAATTGGCAGGGGACACAATGGCAGGGTGGGTCTGGCAGATTGGCGTCAATCTTGACAGCGACGTTGATTCAGAGTGTGAATGATCGATTAGATTGCTGACCCAAGACCAAAAGTTTAATAGTCAAAGAAAAGCAAAAAGGATGCAATGCACCAGCGAAGCCGACGAACGCAAGGGGCCACCAAGAGTGAAGCACATTTTATCCGACGACGGTAAGTGGGGAAAGGAGGGCGGGCAATGCAAGGACGACGACAGTTGGATGGGGAAGTTGACCGGATGGCAAGATGACTGGACGTACGGCGGCGCCGAGGGTCACGGATGAGGTAAAAGGCGGTGGCAGTAACGTAGAGGTGGCAGGTGTGGGGCAGCATTATTGGGTCATTGACAACGTGACAAAGGTATCCGTTGATGGGGGGGGGGAAAAGAGGGGGGGAAAAAGGTATAAGCTACAAGTTCCAGCAAGAGAGAAGAAACGTAGCGGGACGGAAGTCTGTCGATGCAAAATAATAACGTGGATAGCGAACAACAACGACAAGACAACAAGAAGGGTGCGAGCAGCAATTTTTGGTTACAATGGCGTGGTGTGTGCAAGCGTTCGGCCTGTGCAGGCGTGTCCCGGGAACGCAAACGAATCACACTCACCAAAAAGAATATACACACAACCAAGAGAGAAATAATGAGAGAAACATCTCTCTTATTCTCTTTGACGTGGACGGTCTTGAGTGTTGTCCCCATTGTCGCTCAGAGTCTCCACTCTGACCCCTCTTGATGAACTGACGCTCCGGATGTCCCTTCCCTCCTCGGCCAACTCCCGTGTGATCAAGTCTTCCTTTACTTCTGGTTCGTGTATATCTTCCTCCACTGGTCCTGTGAAGTCGGGCTTTCGCAGCATCTTTCTAAACGCATCTGCCATAATTGCCGCATCCGCGCCGCTGAACGGGCCGGCGTCGGCAGCACTACCTGGGCGGGAAATTGTCGATGCGCCGTCGTGAAGAACACTAGGGGGAACGCCAGCTTGATGACCAATAGAACTATGGGCCTGTGCTGAAAGTGGAGCAGCAGCTACGACGGGTGATTGTTGTTGTACGTTTGCCATCATTGGAGATGCAGAACCCATGGAATTTCTGTTTGAATCCATTTGTTGGCGCCTACGTAGTCGTCGAAGGACAAGGAAGATGAGTAGGCAAATTGCAGCGATAGCCAAAAAGCCCAATACGACAATGACGGCGATAGCCCAGCTATGAAAGCCGGAGCTGCCGTTAGCGTTCTGCAAGTGACCGGAAGGATGGGTGGAGGTGGTGGTGGAAGCGGCTGTTAGAGTGGCTGTGAGTGAGGATAGCGACGCGAGAGAAGCTGATGCGCGAGAGGCAGATGCAGCGGATGCTGACGCACGTGAGGCAGATGCGGCGGACGCAGACGACGATGCGGCAGCGGCGGATGAGGAGGATTCTATGGAGGCGAGGACAGAATCGGCGTAGGTCGTTTCTATTAATGGGGGGTCAGAAGGTGTGGATGATTATCAGGGCTCGATCACATACGGACTGCAGAAAAAATAGCCTGCGGTTGTTGACTGCCATTGAGAGGTTCATTGTTGGGTGATATGATCCAATAGAAAGGATATGAGATGTTTGAGCCGTTCCACTTGGGTCCGTCGTCGCCCCACCAGGAATCGTCCACCTGAGCTCTCGTAAAGCCAGCCTGGCCAAATGGATTTATGACATTTGTTTTGTTGAGGACTTGGCGGAGGGAGTCTGCGCGGAAGAGGTATATGTCGACCAGACGGGTGTACTGATAGTTGGGCAGACGCGAATTCCCTGTCCAAGGAGCGAGGTAAAAATTTTAAAAAAATAAGATAAAAAAGAAAAAGAGTAAAGGCGAGAGGAAAAGAAGACGTACAAACGAAGGTGGCCCACTGGTGCTGGGGTATGATGGTATCGTTTGTGGGAAAGCAGGAGATGATATTGTTCCCGGAAAGCAGCTGGCAGGCTGTCTCTGCGTTTGCTGTGTGAAGGGGATAAGGAAAAGGAATGATTGGAAAAAATGAAAGCAACAGACCGACTTGGTCCTGATCAGTGACGACCTGGCGAGCCCGCTTTGAGGTGGGAGCACTTGGTTGAAAAGAAGGAGCAGGGCTGTGATCCCGGAGTTTGCGTCGCTGGCGGGGCAGAGAGGGAGGGCTTGTCTGGACTGGAAGGTGATTATGGGGCGAATGAGCCGGCATAGCGTAGGATGAGCAATTAGCGGCGGGCAACAGAGGGCATGGAGGGCGATGAGGGAGCGTGGCGACCAAACAGCGACTTTTTCTCACACGGATCACGCCCCCAGCCACCGCCGGAGTTAGGCCGACCATCATGATTCATGATCCCTGTAACGTGTCAGCGATGGATATATTACACCAGCCAACACAACCGCAATCCCTTCCTGCAATCTCTGCTCGCTCAATTTCCAGGTCTTTCCAACTGTCCCCGCCTCCGACCCAGCCCGCGCCACATGCCCTTGCCAAACATGGCCAAATATTCTTCCCATGATTCGACGCCGCAGAACCCCGCCCATCGTTATCGACAGCGACGAGCACCAACCCCATGTCGCTGCCACCGGAAGTCTGTGCCCTCATCTGCAGGCAGCCTCAGCTCAACAGACAAGACTTGCGCACTCTATGCTCGGTCTCTGCTGCTTTCCGTGCCGAGGCCGAACGTCTGCTCTACACCCACGTTTGTCTCCGCTCCCTCCGCCATATCCGCTCATGGTGCGTATCGCTTGCAACTCGTCCTCATCTTGCTGCCCGCGTCCTCTTTCTCTCCTTATCTATGCCTTCCTCCCTTGACCTCGCCGCAGCCGATTATTCCCTCCTTCTCTACGCTCTGGGTGCTTGCTCCAACCTCAAGGAACTTCAGTTCCTCTGCGACAGCCGCTCGCCAGAGGGCGATGCCAGTCAGATCTTTTTCTTGGAAGGCCACCCATGGCAACTCTTAAAATTCACCAATTCATATTTCAATCCCGCTTTGCTTCGTTTCTTCTTTGAATCCCAACCCCACATGCAAACCCTCGTCATACGAGCTCGGGAACACGAATCCCCAAAACCAGTCTATCTTCCTCGCAATGTAACAACCTTGGACACCTCCGCGGCTGTTCTCAGGTCCGTCGCAAATGCCTCTGGGCTTAGGGTCAGGCGATTGCAGTACCATATGGCCCATACCCGTGGAGTCGATGAACTTCCTACCTTTGTGGCGCTCGCGAGGTTGAGCCACTCTCTCACTACCCTGAGTATTGTACGTCATGGCATCGATGAAGGAATGGACGTCGCTGTCGTCGCAGCTTGCATAGCGGCCCAGTTGCCTCAATTGCGTTACTTCAGGTTGATGGATAACACTATCAGAGTACGTCAGCTCCTCCTTCATACCAACCACTCACTCCTGTCTTTTCAAGTCCGAGGACTCTCTCGTCCCCCTCCTCCCTTTCACCATCAACTTTGAACGCATCGAAACCTTCATCATAAAACCAGCCACCAGGTTGGACGAGGATGATGACATCCTTCGCTGCATTTACCGCGAACTTGATACAGAAACTGGGAGGTCAGGTGCCGCTATGCGCATCATGCAAAACCTCCCAACTCTCAAATTCCTCTCTTTCGTCTTGGACCAGGATTACGGGTTCGAGAGAGTTGACGATGATGTGATAATCACTCTCGGCGTCATCAACATGGATTCAAACAACTGGATGGAGGCTTGAAAAAGCTTGAAACGTTAGATCCTTTTTTCCCATGATCATACAATATAATACCCCCCCCCCTATGCTGGTGTCGAAAGTACATTACTGTAGTGATTAATTTATGTCTTCCGTCGCTTACGTCTTCCCCGCCCTTCTTCAATCTCCGTTTCTCTTTTGGCTTTCTGCCCAATGACTCTCATTACCTCTTTCTTCCTTTCCTTTTCCTTCTCACCCTTTATCTTTTCTTCCCTTTCCTTCTTTTTGGCCTTTTCAGCGGCTTTTTCCACCTTTTTTTCTTTCCTACGGACTACCTTATCTTTCCGCAGTGCCCGCATTTGTTGTAGCAATGCTATAGCCTTCTTCTCATCGGGTTCCATCACCACCGCTCGTTTCTGAAGATATGTCTTCTTCCCTTGTGGCCTCATAAGTTTGGGTTTCGACCCATAAGGTAACGCCGCCTGCAGCTTCTTGGGTATTACCAGTGGGTTGAAATGACGCGCCGGCCGCTCAATTTTCTTGTATACGGAGTTGATGTTCGTGGGCGCCTTTAGCCCTTTCGCGTGCCTGACTTCGCCGGTAAGGCGCATCCCCGTCCAATGTGCTTTGTCGGAGAGGAGGAGCGATGTGACTGGGTTGTAGAATTTGCGTGGGACGATGGAATACCACGCTCGCAGGAATATGACATCTGTCGTATGATTCCGTCAGTGCGTGTCTTTTGGAATGTACGTGGGCTCGGCATACGCACCGCTCATAAGCACCTTATCCTCAAACGTCGCCCTGAACGCTCCATCTGGCTTCGACAACGCCTTTTTGACCTGCCCCCGGATTCCAGACACAGTCCGGATATTAGCGCCTTCAAATTTGGCAACCTCCAGAGCGCTGGAAAACATATTCTTAACAAACGCCGTGTTTTTGAAAATCTTGAACGGGTCCCCAGTCAGCTTGATTTTTTTCACAATCTTCACTGATCTATCAATATCTAGAACCACGCCCGTCGCGCTAATCCGGAATCCAGGTATCTCCCCCTTAAGCGAATTAAACGCGCAAAAGCCCGTATTAGGAATAGCGGCCGGACCATAAAAGGTGGCATAACAATGCATGTGTTCAGGCGTGTACTTTAGCATGCGCATCCGGATAGAGTGATCGTCTAGCCAATATATAGGCATTGTTTGGAATCTCCTCCACCCGAGGGAAAAGATCAGCGGATCATTTGTCTTGAGCGTCTTTGCGAACCATCGATGTCTCTTGATGCGAACTTGCACGTACCCCATTCTCTCCTCAGCAGCTAACAGACCACCAACTATCACAGGATATCGTGCATCGAAGTGGTTTATGAATTCGCATGGCACGTTTGAAACTTCGATCCTCACATATTGACCAGGTCGATACCCCTCCACAAGAGCACGTGCCGTTTTATCAGTGATCGACTCGAATTCAGCGCGGTTGAGGGACAGCTGACGGGCAATCTCCTCTTTCTTTTCCGTATAGAAATCTGTATTGGGACCAGAATCGGGATCATCGTATTGCTCATCAAACTTGCGTTTGAGGGCTTCCTTTTTGGCAGCTAGAGCGGCCGCGCGCGCTTCAGGAGTGTCCTCAGCGCCATTCTTAACTCGTTCATCTCCACCATCGATAGATTGTGAATCATCACCGGCATCGCCTCCATCTTCAGGCAAAGGTGAACCTTCTTCCCTAGTTGGATCTCCACCAGTGATGAAGAGGTGTCGAATAGATTCTAGCATTTCCTCATCTTCCCACTTGTTTAATTCATCTTTATCCAGCGGTTCCTTGCTCATGTCCAGCTCCTCTTCTTCAGTTTGAGATTTAGATTTCTTCAGGGTGAAAAAATCATCATCCCCGTCCATCCGCTCATCCTCCCCAGCAGGATTCTGTTCGATAGAGTCGCCGAGAATCTGCTCGGGCGTCAGGACCGAGGTGTAAATCAGATTTATCCAGTCCTTCCGCTTGGTATGCTGGGAAGAGAAAGAGGCTTGAGCTTTAGCGGCCAGATTGGCCTTCCACCGCGGAGCATTGTCCTGATCGTCGCCTTCCATATCTGGCTCCCTAGCGCCCCCATCACTAGGGACATCTACATCCTCATCTCCATTGAAATGGACGCGTTTGTGTTCACTGTATTGATCTTCATCTTCGCCGGCATCTCCGAGATCAGAGTCAGACTCGGCGTATTCGACAGCATCCCGTGCCTTTGACGAAAGGGAAGGCAAAGTACGTGTTGGTACCCGCCGTGACGTACGGCCAGTATTCTGTAACCTGGAAGAGGACCGGATGTCTTGATTTTCGTCCTCGTCCACTGGGGGGACAATCCCAGATTCTTCCTCTTCTTCATCCGCATCGGAGCCGCTCCCTTCCATATCCAGATCCTCATCTTCCGAACCGCTTTCATCTTCTTCGTCTGGTACAAGAACTTGAGGAGATTCGACGGTCAAGCAGTGAGAAGAGGAGCCCAGGAGGCGGATTTGACTCTTCGCGACGGCATCTTCGAGTGTGGCACCCGCATCCTGCAGGTCCATCACCATCTGTTCACCCTCGCCTTGCGGAGCTGCGGGGCATGCTTAAGGGGTCAAAGATGTATACATAACACGTGCTGCGCACCATCGGCGTTTCCTCTTGTGAAACTGCCAGGGACGTTAATCCATACGGCATCCTTGTCGTACATGATGCCACCCACGTCGCTCATAGGAGCATGAATTAATAGCTTCTGCTTCTCACTCAGTTTACGGCGCTTCTCGCTGTCAGCGTCTGGGAGAGGACAAGGGTCTCCAAGGATCTCGACAGAATTCATGTCTACGTCTCCGACACCTGGTACGTGAATTTTAGTCCCAATACGGAGATGAGTCCCCCGGAGGTAGCCATAGAGCGTCACTGTTCGGTCGCATTTCCCTTCGGACAGACGGACATCCTCACGTGGTGTGAGATCCTCCACGCGGTCGGCAAGAAGGTATGGATGGGAATTGCGGAATATAAGGGGCCGAAATTTCATGACGGAAATGAAGCGGGAGAGGTTGAGAATCTCCGTATCCGGATATCGGCCATTGAGGACGCCGGAGAGATAAAACAGTTTGGCACCCTGGTATATTTCTGCCCAGAAACGCTTTTTTAAAGCCTTTTTAGTGGCTCGGACGATAGAAGCTTTCTTAATCAGGTCGAGGTGGGTGAGGACGCCGATGACTTTTGGAAAGCCGTGGGCCTGGAGGACATTGAGGAATTCGAAAGTCTCCTGTTATTTTTAAGCGTGGTTCAACATGCTGGTCATTTATCATCGCACCATTTCGAAACCAAAGGAGCCGTCGATCATAAGCAGGACAAGGTCTGCGATTTTGCCAAGGTCGATCATGCTATTAATGTCGTTATTACATTCGATGAATGTGAGACGACGTTTCTTGCCGCTGACAACGGTGATGGGCCCCTTGGCGTCGGTCAAAGTTTGTTTGGTATATCGACGGACGAGAGTCTTCAGTAATGTTGTTTTGCCGACACCTGGAGGGCCAACGATGACCACAATTACAGGTGGGGGCTCATCTTCAGGTGTCCGGTTTACCAAAGGAACATGAAGCCGTGTCTGGTCGAGCTCTGCCTTCCGACGGCCCTGCTGCTCAGCCCGACGGCCTGATTTCGGTGCAAAGGCCTATCCCAGAGTGCATCAGGAAAATTGATAACTGTTCGATGAACCACTCACCTTTTCGTTGTTCCCTTTCTGTTTTTCCTTTCCCTTGGCCTTTTTCTTCTCCGAAGGCCTATGTGGCTTGTGCTTCTGGTCCATGGTGAGAATTAAGCCCCAGATTAGGGTCACGGGACGCGGTCACGTGAGTGGACGCGGCGAGGCGTTGATTTTCCACGTAAAACAAGACGCAGAATGGACGCCTCCATCCACGAGGACGAGCTTGAGCACGACCGCATCCTTCTCGAAAGAAATCTCCAGATGCAGCATACAGAAACCTCCTTTCTTTTCTCCTCCACTGGTGGCGATGACCGCGACAACGATCTCGAGTTTGCCAGACACGATTCTGCCCCATCGCCAGAATTCGTGGCACACAAATACCATGAAAGGAATGCGTACCCTGACGATGCGACTCATAGTCAACTTCACTCATGGTCGTACCGCACGGGTGAAGGCGAAGAGGGCGTTTATCCATATGGGGAGACCGTTTCAACAAGTAATCATCACGCCAGTGGTGTCACATTAACTGCAGGGCTGGCAGGGAGTCGGAGCAGAAGAGGCGCAGAAGCTAGTCTTAGCGGTGCAGAATATGACCCAGAACGTCCTATAGACGCCATGATCGCCGGCGTTGAAAAATTGAGCATGTTCAATGTCACTGAGCCTTCCAAGGCTAAACACTCTGTCAGTGGCCTTTTCTCTGCCTTTGCGCTACCGTTGACATCGGACAAGAATATTACATTTGACCCACTCATTGTCGACAGTACTGCAGAGCTGGATCGCATCCTTGAGTCGGGTCATCAGCCACCACATTCTCTCCGATCGCGCGATAAATCAAATTCCCAACATTCCCGCTCTGTTCGGTTGCGCTCACCACCGCATTCTTCAATCACGACTACCTCCGACGAAGAGAATCACCACGCACATAGAGAAGACTCTCGACCAAAACTCATGGATGCACTTCGTCGCGTTTCTTTTTCACCCAAGCGACCTCGCAGTCCGCATTCTACCCCTCGTGCCTCTTCTTCGCAACTTCCAAAGAGTAACACTTCGCCATTGGCTCGCGTAACAACGAACTATGCTAGTCTAGACTTAACCCAAGATATTCCAACGCATAGACCTACGCGACGGCCCTCCTCTTCCTCTTCCCCACCTCCGGGTGTAGCATCTTCTTCAGCCAGAGTTGTCCGTCAGCCTCCGCTTCGACTTGCGAAATCTCTGCGCGGAAAAGTTGGCGAGTCAAAGCGCGAGAGCAGAAGCAAAATTCGTCAGCGTATGAATGAAGATGAGGATGAGCGTGATGGAGAAGAGGACATAGTTGCACGGCCATCATCCGCACATCCCGTTTCCCGCCATATTCCAAATCACAGGCAGGCGACACCCTTGCGAAAGTCATCTTTGAAATTGCCTGCAGGAACACCGCGCTTTGGAAAAGTACAGTTGCCAGATGTTACAGGTCTAACGAGCGCTGTCGAGTCACCTGCCAAGATGGGAATTGCAGATGGCAACTATATGGGTATGGCCGCATTGCGCTCAGATGAGAAAACTGTAAGGGAAGTCGAAGGTGAGCAAACACTGTAATTCAGCTCTGCGCGACTCAGATGTCTGCCAGCTCGCCTCATAAGGACCCTCAATGCTGTGCAATCCCGCTTAGAACATCTTGAGGAAGAAAACGGCGTCTCTCGCCGACGTGTACGTGAGCTAGAATACGAGCTGGATGAGTGCAAGCGAGAAGTTGTGAGAGAACGCACAAAATTACTTGAGGAAACTGCAGAACTGTCGGGTGTGATACAAGCTGCGAACATTGTACGAACTTTAGGAAAGAAATCGCTGAAAGGAAAAGGGAAGGCCAAAGAAACTGTAGGAACAGATTGTTTTTGGTTCTTGAAGTCAACTGATTGCCAATGGTAGGCGGTCACAAACGCGGCGAATCTCAGCGCGGCAGAGGAAAGATACCGTGAAGCCGTTGAAGAGAAAAAGGGTCTGTGCCACTCCATATTCCGTTAAGTAATTTGGCTCATATCATCAATAGCTCTTGAGGCGTTGATCACGTCACTCCGCTCCCACTTGACGCGTCTTACGTCGGAACTCTCTGAGCACCAGTCTATGCTGATGGAACTTCGCTCTTTACGAGAACAAGATGCTACTGCGTTACGCGACAAGTTGGCTGAAGTGGATAACCTCAGAAATGAAGTTGAGCGTCTCGCTGGTGAAGTCGAAGTACTGCGAGGTGTCGTTGAAGAAGGTTTGCGCGAGCGACGCAGGCCAGGAAGGGACGTAAGCATCGATGCTTCCATTGGCCCTGAAGATCGAGGCATGTCCAATGACCAAGAGGGCGAACCAGTCAACAACGGCGCTTGTGATACCGAAGATGAAAGTAGCAACAGTAGTGATATGGAAGACAACCGTCCTGATATCAATGCCAATGCGGCTACAAACGACGACGATCCATGGTCCATCGATGGGTCCTCAAGAGCCAATGCCACCGCAAATCCTAACAACACTGACATGCACAATGACAGCGATGCGCCAGCCGGTATTACACGTCCTGATCATACCATGCGAACTGACCGTGCTTCGCTCGGTTCAAGTGTGCCTACCCTCGGCATATCAATGGTCTCTAATGGGTCTGCCCTCCCAACGCAAGCGAATGCAGTGCGGGCCAACACGACTATTGATATGGGCGATGACGGATACTCCTTTGGTGAGGCAGAGAGAAACCGTATCGAGGCAGAGATCGAGGAGAGAAGATCTTTCCGTAGCTCTTTCGACGCATCGAGGTTGTCGATCTCTCCCCGTCCAAAACTGAACTCACCTTCATTGCAACGGAGGACCATGATTAAAACGAGACATGCAATGGTTGAGAATGCCGACAGCGACGATGAAAGAGAGGTGGTTGATTTAGGACGGGAGATGAGAACACGACCTCGGCCAGCTACACCCACGTCACAATCACAATTGCCTGAACGGGCGCCAGCTCCTACCCCTTATCATGCCATGGCTGGCCCAGATCCAGCTCCCAGACAACACCCTCAAAAGGTCCTCTTCGACTCTCGTCTCAAGGATGGTGCCGAATTGCTAGACACGCCGTTCCCCAAGATTCGAGGGGAGCATCTCGAACGATTGTTTTTCTCTGCGCCTGAACACGATGCTCGTACTTGTACGGCATGTTCCCGGCGCAGAAGGCCGGCGAATGTGCACACCCTTGCGGGGGATAGGTATAATTGGGCGGCAGAACGATGTGGTGATGAGGCGGAAGAACAAAATGATGATACAATTGGCCAACTGTTACCCTCGCGATACGATCGATTCCTCAAGACGCGCAAAGAGAAACAGAAGGAGGGTGAGTCGTATAAAATCGCGAGTGGTTCCGGCCAGAGAAGGGACGATCCAGTGGACGAAGGTTTCGCCGAAGGGTCATCAGAAGATGGCATGGCTCTCCGTGGTGGAAACAGAGAAAAGGGCAAGCAACGCGCTGTTGGATTTGAAGAAGTGAGGGAGATGACGAAGACTGCCGGACAGTCGGGTTTGCCACCTCAGACTGTGGTGACGCGCGTGATCAGAGAACTGGAAAATGATTTTACTCATTATAAAAGGTTTGTGATTCATCTCATTTCCGAGGAAGGTTGCTAATAGTTGCGGTTGCTTAGTATCTATTGTGAACTTGCGGATAGGTATAAGGAAATGGACACCGTATCTGAAGTGCGGAGAAGAAATATTTTGGCGCAACATCTGAAGGAAGTGATAAGTATTTTGGAGCAAAAGGTAATGCATTAACATCCTCGCTGGGAAGATGACTTTTGACGAGCAATATACAGGGTGATCAAATCGCATCTTTATATGATTTATTATCGTTCAAAGACAAACCAGTCACGGAGTCGGTTGTGCCTAGCAAAACCGGGTCGTGGGGGATAAACATGTGGTCCAAGAAACCATAGGACAATGTAGCATATCTTGTTGTTTACATTACTTTTTGAAATCGTTACTCGGAACGGATCAGATCAAACATCAACAAACAAACGCGACACGGTTGAACTTGGCCATACGTGTAATACTGGCCGCAAGACCAGACGACATGGCCTCCGTCGGTACAGTAACAAGACAAATTGCGGCTCTGGAAATATCAGCAAAGAATCAGACAGCTAACAATATCCCGACTGACACTGGGACCTCTCGCCCTCTAGGTCAGATCAAGCAACCAAGCCAACCCAACGTCGCCAAGCTACTCACGAAATACGCCGCTCCTATTCCATATCCGTCAGCCAAACCCACGAACCCATCATCCTTGCGGAATCACGTCAGCAATCCCCCATCTTTAACCCAACCACGGACACACGTGCTTCAACCATCACAATCCCAGTCAGTAGTGGGCGTTACTCATCCTAGCCTTGACATCGGTAACTACGATGGCGGCTTAGAACTCGAGAACGAGAAACGAGGGGAGAAAGTATACGGAGAGGCAGCGCAGGACTTGGCATTGGATTCAAGCGTAGCTCGGTCAGTCGTCCATCTCGCGTCAGGTGCCTCGTCTGACTCTTATCTACAGTAAATCGCCTACCCGAGAGTGGAGCCTACACAACTTTGATCTGGGTCGGCCGTTGGGCAAGGGCAAATTTGGACGCGTCTACATGGTCAGGACAAAGTGCGAAGCAAAGTACATCTTAGCTCTCAAAACCCTCTACAAATCTGAGATCGTCCAAGCCAAAGTCGAAAAACAGATCCGCCGAGAGATCGAGATACAGCAGAACCTTCGGCACCCGAATGTGTTACGGTTGTATGGCTACTTCCACGACGAGAAGCGGATTTTCCTTATGCTCGAGTTTGCGGGCAAGGGAGAGTTGTACAAGCAGTTGAGCAAGTACGGGTGCTTCTCGGAGAGGAGAAGTGCGAGGTACATCGACCAGATGGCAGACGCGTTGATATATCTTCACGGTAAACATGTGATACACCGGGACATAAAACCGGAGAATCTGTTGCTCGGGATCAATGGCGAGCTCAAGATTGGCGATTTTGGATGGAGCGTTCATGCGCCTGGAAATAGACGAAAAACTCTGTGCGGAACGTTGGACTATCTCCCACCTGAAATGGTGGAGGGGAAGGAACATAGCGAGAAGGTTGATTATTGGGCGCTAGGCGTGCTGACATATGAGTTCCTCATTGGAAACCCTCCGTTCGAGGATCGGAGCAGCGTGAACAGTGCGTACAATTCGTCGCAAATTGAGCACCCCGTAATTGACAATATATCTAGACACATACCGGCGTATCGCCAAAGTTGATCTTCGTTTCCCTGCCACGATGTCTTCTAATGCTCGGGACCTAGTATCCAAAGTGAGTATTGCCATCCGATATCAGGACGGAAGCCGACGAGATGATTTTACTAGCTTCTCCAATACGAACCTGCAAAGCGGCTTCCGCTTGATCAGGTTCTCAGACATCCTTGGATCGTGAAATATCGCACAAAGGGTAGAGAGATCAGCGTATGACGTGACAGCTCTTCCGATTGCTCCGCCATGACATCTTGTCCAACTATGAATCTCAGCTTGTATTGTTTCTATTGTGTTCTGAATTTGTTTTATTTAGTGTACAAGATATGAGCTCGAGATTATCTGGATAATTTACAGAGCTTGGACTTTTGAACCCCTGCCCACTGTCTCGTTTGTTGTAGGTATTGTAACAGAAGGCAGAAGAAGCTCTTGGAGCGGGGAGGTAAACGTTTTTTAAAATCATATCACGATGGGTGGTGCACTGTTTCCAGGGTTTGACAGTTCGCCAGCTTTGTCAACAACCTCGTAAATAAGAGAGAAAACGGGTCGGCATCCAGGCTGTTTTATGTTTGTTCGTGTCACACTGTGTGACAACGGCTCTTAACCGCTACCATCGCTGATCCTGTAGTGAAATTCTACTGTCTTCTAGACATCAAGTATGTCGAACATGTTTGAGAATGCCCACCACTTCGCTATGCATGGTGCCACATTCAATGATATCAAAGGCAATTATGTGTGTACATCGTTTTGTCGTTCTGTACATTACCTGACACGACTTTCATTAGACTCAGAATACGTACGGTTCGTGATGCCTTCGCTTCTGGAATGGACGAGTTATTTAAGATGCGTTCGCAGTCAATGCTGACGATGCGCTTGGTATGTACCTATTTGTAGTAGTCGCACATACTGAGATGGACATGCCACTTGGTACGATCAAAGGTATGCGTTAACACCAGTTTAGGGAAAGATAAAGTAAGATAATTTCCAACAGAGAAATACAGGAAGTGGTTATCTGCTCCT
This sequence comes from Amanita pallidorosea, assembly GCA_023014475.1. NCBI lineage: Eukaryota > Fungi > Basidiomycota > Agaricomycetes > Agaricales > Amanitaceae > Amanita > Amanita pallidorosea. The sequence continues at coordinate 170,656 of JAEBUS010000061.1, forward strand.
GATCCTTCCATCAATCATAATATTGCCAGAGATAAATGGCATGAAGATAGTGGAAAATGGCTTCTTGAGGATGAAAGATATGTAACTTGGAAGAAGAGCAAGAATCCATTCATGTTTGTCAATGGAATATGTGAGTAGGATGTTTCAAATAATAGAATTAGGCTGGGCAGTGACCATTTTCACAGCTGGCTGTGGAAAAACCATCATGTGGTATGTTTATTATTTCATCATGACAATTAAATTACTCATGGATTATCAAGCTCCACTATTATTGAAGATCTCAAATCTTTTTGTCATTCCCCTGAATCAGGCTTAGCCTATTTCTATTTTGATATCAATGATCAGAGTAAACAAACTACTAAAAGTCTCCTCTGCACTCTAGTTCTGGCACTAGTTGCTGAATCTGGAGCCCAGAATGCATTCCTTGACCTTTATCGCAAGTATCGTGAAGTGTATAGTCCTACGACAGCTGATTTGCTGGATATACTGCTAAAGCTGATGAAAAGCTTTGAAAGAGTCTATATTGTTATTGATGCTCTTGATGAATGCACTGAATATGATCACTTGGACAAGTTTCTCAAGAAAATCATTGGAATATTGTCACCTTTTGGTTAGTGGCAGGAGGGAACAATACATTCTTGCAGCTCTCCAGCCATGTGCTCCTTTGGAGATTGTTTTATCTGCAGATCTTGTCAAAAATGATATTATCAAATATGTCCATGATGTATTTGAGGCAGAGCCCAAAGTGAAGAGGTGGTGTAGTGTTGGAGGGGAAAATATCCAAGAAATGCTTGTACATGGTGCTAATGGAATGTATGTGTTCAGGATTGCTCAAGTTGCAGTGCCTGATCAATTACAAGGTTTCGCTGGGTTGCCTGTCAAGTTGATCAACTTAGAAAGTGTCGCAGCCAAAAGGCTGTTTTGATTGCCTTGCAAAACCTTCCAAAGACATTAGAGGAGATATATGACCAGATTCTTCAGAGAATCAGTGAAAGTGACATCCCCAATGCCATAGTGCTCCTTCACTGGCTAGTCTTGGGCATGCAACCTTTGACATTTGATGAACTCAGAGTTGCAGCCTCATTTGACCCAACCACAAAAACTTTTGATCCAAGTCTGACCTTGGAAGACCCTGGTGATGTAATAGAGATTTGCTCAAGTTTAGTAACAGAGGGTGCAAAAAATACAGTTACTCTGGCACATGCATCTGTGAAGGAATACTTTTTGAAGGCACCAAAAATCCTGGGTGATCAGCAATTGACAATCTGTCACACCCATCAAAGCCATGCATTGATCACAGAGTCTTGCATAACTTATCTGCTGGAACTGGACCACAGCATGTATCACACAATACTAGCAGAATACCAGCTGGCTGGATATGCTGCTAAATTTTGGTTCAAACACTACAAACTTTGCAAGGGAAATGCTAACCTGGAGAAATTATTATTGCTTTTGTTCCAACCTGGTGGTGAACCCTTCTTTAGTTGGGTGAGGTTGTATGATATTGATGCTGATGGACGAACTTGGCTCCAGAGACCCCAACAACATATTGCAACATCTTTGTACTATGCATCCCTGCTTGAGCTTGATGAAGACATTGTTGCCAATATTGCTACAATGACTGATGACATAAATGCTTCTGATGGAGGAAAGTATGGAAGTGCCTTGCAGGCTGCAGCATATGCAGGTAACTTGAAACTGTTGCAAATACTTTTGGATAAGGGTGCAGATATCAATGTTGAAGGAGGACATTATGGAATTGCTCTTAAAGCAGCTGCATGTAACAATCACATTGAAGCTGTTAAGTTCCTGATTGAAAATGGAGCAGATGTCAATGCAGAGGGTAGAAGTGTTGAAGAGACTTCACCACACTATTCATCTCATGGATTCACATTTGTCAAGCTCCTGAAAAATGTTGTGACTGATGATGATGTGGTGTATGGTAGTGCTCTTCAGGCTACCATAGAGTGTGGTCATGTAGAGGTTGCCAAATTTCTTTTGGACAATGGAGCAGATGTTAATGCTGAACGAGAAAAATGTGGCAATGCATTGTATACTGCTTCCAGCCATGGTGATGTGGAAATGGTCAGAATACTCCTGAAGAAGGGAGCTGATCCCAATGCTCAGGGTTGGGAATATGAATTCAGTGCTTTACATGCTGCAGTGGCTCATGAGAATGAAGAAATTGTTGAGGCACTTGTGGCCAATGGGGCAGACATCAATGCTAAAGGTCCTAATATGAGGAGTCCATTGTATGCTGCATCCAAGGCAGGCAGTGTTGCTATGGCCAAACTACTTTTGGATTTGGGAGCAGAAGTGAATGCAAATGAATCAGAGTTAGTGGAGAATATTCCATTAGAAGGTGCAGTATTGGGTGGAAATGTAGAAGTTGTCAGATTGCTTCTTGGAAGGGGAGCAGATATCAACCATGCACAATATAAAGGGTGTGCCCTGGGACTTGCATGCTATATGAACATGTTGGAAGTGGCCTCAGTACTTTTAAATGGTGGAGCAAATGTCAATGCAGCATGTGGGGCACATGGAAATGTCTTACAGATTGCATCATCTCATGATAATACAGATCTACTTAAGCTGCTTCTGGAAAATGGAGCAGATGTTAATGCTCAATCTTCTGCATATTATGGAAATGCTCTCCAGGCTGCATCATGCTCAGGATATGTAGATTGTGCTGAGCTGCTGTTGGATAGAGGAGCAGATCCAAATGCCCAATGTGGATACTATGGGAATGCCCTTCATGGAGCTTCACACTGTGGCCATCTGGAGGTTGTCAAGCTACTTTTGACAAGGGGTGCTGATGTCAATCTCTATGCTGGATATCCTGCTGGTAAATATGGGACTGCCTTGAGTGCTGCTATTGAGAAAAACAATGTGGCAATTATCAACCTGCTTTTGGACAGTAGTATTGATGTGACACACCACCAAAATTCTGTTCTGCCAATTGCCATAGCTCAAGGCAACATTGACATTGTCAAGGTGCTTTTAGACAAAGGAGTAGATGTGAATGGCCCAGATGAGAAGTTTACAAGTCTATTGATTATGGCAGCTTGTAAAGGACATGTGGAGATGATTGATTTTCTACTGCAAAGTGGAGCTCATATCAATGCCAAGGGGAGTGGAAAATATAGACATGCTCTGCATGCTGCTACCTACCATGGTCATATTCAAGCCATCAAGCTCCTTTTGGACAGAGGAGCAGATCCCCATATGAAATATGGAAAATATGGCAGTCTCTTGCAATTTGCAGCAGCCCAAGGCAGAATGGACATTGCTAATGTATTGCTGGACAAGGTGGATGTCAATGAACAGGGAGGAACATGTGGGAATGCCTTGCAGGCTGCATCATATGGAGGGCATGTCAAGTTAGTCAAGCTGCTTTTGGACAATGGAGCTCAAGTCAACATCAAGGGTGGAAAATATGATAGTGCATTGCAGGCTGCATTGTGCAAGAATAATACAAAATGTGTAAAGATGCTGTTGGGAAAAGGTGCATCTAAATGAGTACAATATTAATAGATACTATGATAACCTAGAACTCGACCTGGAACTCATCATCACTGTCCATATCCTTGTCGGAGTAGTCGTCCGAATCTGAGCCGTCTCCTGTCCACGGACGAACATCAAACACATTCGCAACACCCTCCTCCCGGAGAATGCTGAAACTGAGAGTTAAAGGATATAGATAGAAAGAGTGCGACATACTGATCGAACATGCTGATAGTCGCGCTATCAGGATCGTCCGCCTCACCCTCCATTGGGGCACCGCGCAAAGCGCGCAGATAAGTTACACGATCAGACTCGCTACCGTCGCTCAAGACCCTCGTTTCCGTTGGCGTCCGTGCCAAGTTTTGTGTGCATGGCGACGATGGCGTGGGGCTGTGCAGGATGACGTTACGTTCAATGCCAGCTGTCGCGATGTGCAAGAGATAAGGATGAACTGCGGTGGCATTGACAATTGACCGATGACCTAGAAAAAAAAAGGGTAAGCCTACCCGTACGGAAAGCCGTTACGGAACGGAGACACCAGACAGATGGCACAGTGGTCGTAAGATCTGGACAGGGACGCATTTATCGTCTTGGCGTCCTCGTGTGAAAGCTGATGGGTGGTGGCACGTTGAGTGAGCAAATAGATAAGAGCAGTAAAATGTGGGCACCGATTGTCCCCGGCCGTGAGCTTGATTCCCAGCTATGGGGAGAGATAATCTCCCTTTCGCCCAGAAGGTGACTCAGGGGTGGTATTTTCCACACATAGCCACGAAAATCATCGGAACCGCCAACGTACAGGTTGTCTGTTTCCAAACCTGGACCGCCAAACGCACCATGCTGATTTGAAATTTGTTGAGCGTCCCACGTCGTCTGGGTGAAACTGACCTTCATCGTACACGAGTTTGAATAAGTGCGTTCTCCTGGAGGTACAGGAGAGCCGTCTGGCAACTGATTTCCACTAAGAATGGCAATTGGGTGTGGGTCTGATAACGTATAGATGGTTGGATAGTAGTGCTACAGCCATTTTTAATACTGTCCGGGCCGCACACCTGTGATGACGCACAAGAAGGGTCACCGCTAATCTGCTTCCTACACTTAATGAATAGTTGGTCGTCGTGGATTGTTATCAGCGTACCATTGCGGTCAAAGACTACGCTACTAGATTCTGGGTTGCTCATCCGATTTGAAGATTGCTCGCAAAGCCTCGTGTTGTACTAAATGGATCAGGTGACGGCATGAACATGTGCTGAAAATGACTGACCAACCTGAAGCACGACGCCATTGTGAGATCTGCGAGTGGGGGGCCCAAACGCCATTCGCTCGTCGTGGAGGCAGACCGAACCAAAACTGTCACTTGTGACAAAGAGATGGTCGATGTGAGGATGATAGTCGATTCCCGTCATCTCTGCGCTGAGTTGTAAGGTGTTCTGGGCGCGTCTTCTGGAGCGGTCCATGGATGTTTCGCGTCCATCGTGTCTTACAATGGTGCCATCTTCGCTGGTAACAAGAAAACAGGGCGCATATAAAAATATATGCATATATAAATACTGGGCTGAAACAAAGAAGTTTACCTTGCACTGAGAATGACTTCATCGAGGACAGGGTGACATGTGATGCCCCGCACCGAGTCCTGAGAGCGGCTGTGAGCCGGGAGGAAGAAGCGGATTACGTATGGATACCTGATGGACGGTATAGCGATCGGATGGACGGTACGTAAGTGAAGCAGGCGAGGCGAGGTCGTATTTGAGAATGATGTTGTCCGTTCCTCCACTTTTGAGGATGGATATGAATAGTTGGATGTGAGAGAAGAAGACATACGAGTAAATGTAGCGGTTAGAAGGGGAAATGGCTATTGTGAAGATGTTGCTCTAGAAGAAGTGGTGGGATTCGTAGGAGTAGAGCGGAAAGACGTACTTGGGGGCCGAGACACTTGGGGCCTGGCGCACACACGTCGTCCTGGTGGAAAAGCCAGAGACGGAGCTGGAGGTCTATGGGCGGTGAGAAATGGAATGTGGGCCAAGAGAAAAACAGACCATCGCCTGCAGATATGAGAAACCGGCCGTCATTTGAGAAAGCAAGGGCGTTTACGCAGGACTTGTGGGCGGCAAGAGGAGTGGAGAAGGGAAAGCCGGAGTTGAGCAAAGCGTGGATGGAGGCGGCTCTTGAGCGGCGCATGGCTATGCGGGGTTCCCCACGCTTACTTATACGCCCCTCTCTTCTCCTCCCCCCCATGGTCGAATACCACGACAAGGCCCTTGCTCGCCCCTACAAGTGTCCCTACGCCCTTTGCGGCAGGGCTTTCAGTCGTCTCGAGCACCAGGTATGTCCTCTTCAATCGCTCAGTCCTGGCCCTCCAACCCCCCAATTAGACCCGCCACATCCGCACACACACTGGCGAAAAACCCTTCCTATGCTCATTTCCAGGCTGCGAAAAGCGTTTCTCTCGCTCAGACGAGCTTACACGCCACTCACGCATCCACAATAACGATCCCTCTGCTTCCTCACACACGAAAAAGGCCACTCGCCAGCGCGCTCACTTCGCCATCACAGACGAACCACGCGGTCCAGATCCTCTCGACCCTTCCGCCGCAGTTAGAGTGAAGAAGAAGGCAAGAAGCAGAGCCAATAGCGATGATGAGGTACGCCCCCGCATCCCTATCCGATAGCCTTCTCACTCGTCGTTCCACTAGGCAGACTCGTATGCTCGACCCACTGCAGTCGGATCGCACGACGCCCCTCATTCTCGTCGCACCTCACAACAGCATCCCAATCTCCAGCCCCCAAACCCCTCAGCTTTTACTACTTTATCAAACGTAGCCATAGATGAGCTGCAAGCTTTGGAGCGTGAAGAGGCTCAGCGTCGTGCCGAATACGAGGCAAAACATGCCGAAATCCTCCGTCGCGCCGAGTTGGAAACCAGGCATAGACAGTCCATTAACACAGGTCTACGGATGAGCAAAAGCGCCACCACCAGCCCCACCGCAGTGGGAAAACCACTTCCATCTGAGATAACCGTGGATGAAACTACTTCACATGAACGCGGCTGGCAACCGTCCGAAGATATCAAGACAAAGAGAAGGCTTAGCGGGCCGGCTGGTGGCGGGTCCAGCCTCGGGCACAAGGTTGGCGGAAATGGTGCCAACCATACCTCCCATCATCCATCACCTGCCTGGCCCCATCCGTACCATCGTCGCCATCGTGGATCAGATGGTTCGCCCTCACCTCCGAGCTCAGATTCCGAATCGGCTCCATCACACGCTCTCCAGTCTCCTTCTCACCTCTTACACCGTAGCATGACTCATGGACAAGCACACCATTCTCCACCGCAATATCCCACCGCAGTTCACCCAACTACTTCCGAATTCGCTTACACTCCCTCCACGAGTCCATTCCTTGGTCCCTTACGTACCCTGAATATCGACTCCGCGGGTGTTTCTCGTGCATCATCCCCGGTTCCACTGCCTTCTCCGCATTTCAACCCCACCCCTGGCGACGCAGTTGACGATGGGAGCGCAAACCGACATACTCGGAGCAACCCCAGTAGTCCCTCAAATCAGCATTCCATGTCGTCGAAACCACACAAGCTCGGCAAACGGTCAGCGGACCTGACATCGCATTATACATCGGTGCACCACCACCAACACCAACAGCATAGAACTGGTCTAAATAGCGAAGGCAATAGCCCCCCGTTGCCCTTGTCGGCGCAGCATCCTCACGCTACTCACGCCACTCCCACATCTCTTGGGTCCACAACAAGCTCACGTGCACCTTCGCCTCTTCATTTTGGAACACGAGACTTTGGCGGCCACCCCTCACCACCCCAAGTGCCACCCGGGCCCAGTCACCATCACCACTTGGCCCGTTCCGTGCGGGCCGCGTTTGGTATGACTCCGATACACGCGCACTCCCACCATCCTCGCACCACCAGTGCTACGACATCCTCTCGACCACGCTCACCACCGCCCCGGAATCCCTCGTGGCCTTCGCTTACTACCTTGGGTTCCCAAACGGTACCTCCCAATGGCACCCTCTGCGGGCCCGAGTACCGTAGACGACTTGGGCATGGATTCGGATTCGGATTTGGAGACGGCTTCCACCACGAGTTTGCACCGCCCGCTGTCATGTCTATGCCTGGATCTAGATCGAATTCGCCCCCGATCAAGCTTCCCCCGCTCAAGCACCTGTCATTACCCGGCCACCGGTGTGGCTCTGTGCCTGGTGCGAGCTGTGAGGCAGACAAGAAGAGCGAGGCGGCGAGTGGCGTCAAGTCTGAAGTGGATGACATACAAACTATCCCCGAGAGGGTTGAGCTCCCCAGTTTCAGTGAGATTGATGCTACGACGAGGAGGGCGCGGGAGCAGAGGTATTGAAGACGTATGGCTGGCCATGACGACAAACGATCCCGATTCCGCCCTTCCTCACCGTTTCTGTTCACAGCTCGCACCAACGATAGAAGAGCTCCCTCCCTAATTCACGCTCCCCCTCAATAGAAATTTCCCTATTTTCACGTCATTAAATATAGAAGGTTTTGGCATATTATTTGTATACTCTCTCTCAATTTTGTTGATTATCCTGACGTCTAGACATCAGCTATCTCTCCTCTCCGTTACGATTTGCTTCACCGTGTTCTCCGGGCGTCGGAACCCCGCGGGCTCCCTCCTTCATTCCTTTACGTGTTCGCAATAGAGATGGGACACTGACTACTACTTACTGACATAGATATAACACTACCCTTTTTTCATGCAAATGACCAGAATCATGCATTGATTACATTTTACAATTTTGGGGATTAGAGATAGACTTGAATCGCAATTTTTTTTTTCTCGTAGCCTAGGCGTCATGTCTATATGCCGTTGACTCCGCCGACGTAGCCCGTGGGGCCCCTGGTACTGGTGAGGTACCTGTTTCTTTTTTCGGTTTCGTTTCGTCCACTGGCGCAACCAAGTTTCTTCGTTTGTCAGACTCTGTCCACCAGCCATGCACGGCCTTCTGCCAGGGGTGCAACGTTAAGCGCTCAGCGCCAGTCCTCCGACTCATCTGAAACTTGGACGGTCTTTTTTTTCTTTTTCGATTCATTCCATTTCAACCATGCGTGGCCCGCGGATTCGGGACGTGGCGTCAGGAACACGAAACATTGTTACCATTTCAACCGCCGGTATGTATTCAACTAAAAGGAATAATAAAAGGAACAATGCTTTTTTTCATGGGCACTGGTGACATAAACCTGATTCTGTCCTCGCAACCGGAATCATAAAGTCGTTAGCAACGCCATCTATTCAATTCATCGTCACGCTTCAAGCTTCAAGAATAGCTCAGTCCTGATCATTGCGTCCTTGCGGTCAGGGTCATGATAATAATCGAGATAGCGAGATAAGTAGCAATCAACCACTCAGAATCTTTTCGCTTATCTTGACCAGGCCATACTCGGTCGTCAACTGAAACCATGGTTCACTTACGACTACATAGCTAGGCCCGTCGGACTTGACGCCGAATTCCTGGTTGCACCCTCGAACATGGCTCTTATCATAGTGGACTTGAAACTAGTCCCCCATTCTAATGCCTCTTTGACTTGTAGTAAATACTTGAAACTGCATTCTCTCCGTCGTATCGGGTACACTCGGATCTCACATCGCTCTCGGAATGAATACCATCCAAATACCAGTGCACCTACTGAATTGAAGAATATACGTGGTAAGGTGAGAGATAAGTTAGAAACACAGAAACACTATCGTTACCGCCGCCTGGCCCGCGTCGTCTGAAACTTGGATGTTTCTCTACGCAACCTCCTGCAAAGCGCGTCAACTCTCGCCCCCACAACGGCATCGCGAAAACGACATACCGGCTCGAGCGCTCTCTCTCTATTTCCCTCCTTTCCACCTCCTCTGCCGTCAGTTCTTCAAACTTGGTTCTAAATTCCTCCGCCTCGGCCCAGTCTCTCCAAACACTCTTCAACAACTTTGGTCCCCTTCCATCCTTTGGCGCTCGGCCCCAGTTCAAACCTAACCCCGTCTTGTCCTTCACCACACCCCATCCGCCCTTCACCGGTCTGTCGGCACCGCCCGCCCCTGCATTAGTATCATCTCCCATGCACAAATCACTACCAATGACACCCCATTCTATTGCATCCTTCTTATGCTTCATAAGCTCCTCGTGAATGGCGTGCGCGACTAGCGGAACCGCTTCCCCAGATAGACCAAGTTCCATGCACAGCTTCCGAGCAAAATTTTCTGGCGTGAGTGGAGAAAGAAGATCCCATTCAATGTGGTCCATTAAATGGTAATTTGCTATTTGGACGTCAATCTGGGGGTAAGATAAGCCTCTGTCTATACGAAACGATAGTAGAACGTACGCTGAGAATGACCCGACACTCTTGCATCTCTTCTCCGTTCGGAGGGACGGTGTCGAGGTCCAACGCCCCATCCAGCCCTATCTCCATCGAAGCAACGCCCTCGTGTTCCTCCAACTGGGCTCGAATCTGATTTGCAACCGTGTCTGCCCATGGTGAAAGTGGCAGATCCAAGTCACTGCAGAATATCACCGCGAAATTCTCAGGTGTAATAATGGTCTCGTTGATGTTCCAAATAAAACAATCACGTATTCTGTGTGTCTCTGTCTCAAATTCGACACGGATAGGTACGAGCGCTGTTCGCTTCAGGGATTGTCTTTCCATGATTTCTGGAGTGCTATTCGATTATGTTACTTTTTTAAAAATCATACATGCAGAATCCGGAAGTATTACTCACGGATACTCGTCTGATGGCGGCGTTGGCGGGATCGGTTTCGCTTGGATGAACCTAGACGGAGGTACCATGCCCAAGTAACTTTGGTCAATTTCCGCCTTTTCAATTTTTGGGGTCGAGGACCGTCCAGGCGTCGATGACATGCCCGTAGAATTAAACACCGTCATACCCGCCCCCATTCTGCTTCTACTTTGTCGTATCGATGTCCTCGTCCCGCCACTCGCTACGAAATCTGAGTCGTCAGAGTCAATAGCTCCTGCGTCTGGTAGGTCGTCTCCAGATCCCGGATCGGCGTAGTTAATGACTCTCCCTCGTGTAGCTGTGCGTGTGTTGACAGTGGTGGATGAGGATCCGATGATAGGTTGCATGAGGAGCGAGACGCCTGTGCGCAGGCGGGATGCATAGGATGATTGGCAGGCTTGTGGAGTAGTTGGAAGCGGTGGCCGCGGCGGGTTTGGAGGCGCAGGCCGAGGAGGGGGAACGGCTAGATTAGGTTGCTGGTACATGGGTGCAGTATACGCTGCCGTCGTTGGTGTTGCTGAGAGATTGCTGGCTCGTCCGGCGCGGGCGCGGGTGCTTCGCGCATTGCCGGCGTAGCTTTTAGGTGGAGGGGTGGTCGTCGTTGACCATGTTTGTAAATTCTTCATATACGCTGTTCCGAGATGTGAATGTGCCACACGCGCGGTTCTGATAACTGACCTTTTGAATGTGCCGACTGTGGCGCAGGAGAGGCATAACCGGATACACCGGCGACTGTACTATGCAGTTGCGCAAGATTGTTTTTGAACTGGATGTCGGTCATATTGCTGTAGGGCTGGTAGGCGGCGCCCAAAGTAGTTGCTGCCTGTCCATCTGCCATGGCTGAGGGCCGTGAACGCCTGTCAGACGAACGGCAACTAACGACGAGTAAGACGCGGACGTCACACTCAGTCACGTACTTGTGACACACCAACCAATTTCATGCTGAAAGGCGCTCTGCGAACATGCTCGCGCGCACGTCCGGGCATGCTGAGCCTGCACTTGCAGAGCTATGCAACTACATCAGCTGGCCCTAATGCCGCTATTGTTGAGGTGCTCAAGCACGGTGAGTCGTCACGTTACTTCTTTACTAGCAAGTCTGAACGTCCTTCAAGAACGCGATGGATACAGCAAAGAAGTCGACGCTGACGGCTACAAAATTCGGGCATTCTCAAATGCTATCAAAGTCATTGAGCGGCTGGAAAAACCCATCACGTCCGCCAAGGAAGCTATGAGAGTGCGCGTTCATTATCACGTTGCACCACTGAACCTCAAACGTGCATAGCTAAAAGGCATAGGTGTAGGAATTGCAGACAGGATAGGCAATTTTCTGGAATCCCAGCATGTCCGTATGTATTCTTTCTATCTAGTTCACGCGTCTCCTAATGACGTGGCTTTCAGGCTGCCGATCTTCCACGCCCCTCCCAATCTGAAAAGCGAAGGACTCTTGTTCGAGAACAATTAACGCAGATACCAGGCCTTGGGTATCTCATCTCATCTACTGCCTGGCACAACTGCTGACGCGACTGGACTAGCCTGATAAGGGTGCAAGAACTGATCGACAAAGGCTGCAGAGGCATAATGGACTTGCGTTCTCGCAAGTTCATGCCTATGTTATCAAAAAAGCAGCAAGTATTCGTAAAATATTTCGAACATTTGAGCAAAGCCTGTCACACGGGAAGAGGCTGAGATTGTTTTGGTAGGTCACCATGCCGTTCGTGTTCGTGTCGTGTCTACAATCATTCATCAGAAATTCATGCAAGAGAATTTATCATCCAAGTTTGAAATAATCATAGCTGGTGACTAGTAAGTGTAATTCGTCAGTTTCAAGTTCCACCTGAGTGACACCCGAATAGCCGCCGGGGCCTCTCATCATTCCAAATCCTAAATATTCTCCTTCTCCACTCCGAACATGTCCACGTACCTATCCCAGACCCACCTCGTTCACAATCCCAACGTCTATCCAAGTCCTCCGCCATTAAGCAGAAGTACCTCTCCCTAAAGGATAAGCTGCCCAATCCCTTGCACGGTGATCTGGTTCCAAACTTAATCAACCGCGGGTTGATTAGCGACACAGCTATGAGTGGGGAAAGAAAATGGGGAGGGGTTATACGTATACCTGAGCTTGTGCAGGGCACGAGCACGGGCGGAGAACAAATCCTAGTGTGGCGCGGCAAGCATGACAGATTGAAGGATATCGCGGCGACCGTAGGAACATTTAAGCAAATGCACGTCGTGTGAGTCCCCAACTATCCTTTTAAGCATCCATGAACTCCGCACTCGTCAGCCTTGCACCACAAAAATCCCGCGCCACGGCTCTTCTCTCCATGACAGGTGATCCAGAGTTTGTCCGTTACCTCAGACATAAAGCGCTGAATCTTGGCCTCCACCTTGACGAGTTCGGACTCTGGAAATGGCATCCTGTCGAGAATGGAGAGCCGGCAAAGGAACCAGATACACATGGTGAAAATATCAACGGAGCGACATCTGGCGGTTACTGGGAACTGCTGCAAGCCTCGTCAGAGAAGGATATATTTTCATTGTTGGGGATGGAGTATGTTCTGCCACAGCGTAGAAATTTCGCATATCTAAGAAGCGGAAAAGGGCGCGTAGATTAGCTTATACGTTCTGCATGCTTAACAGGTTAATATTACTTCAACTTTATGCTTGAGAGCTACCCATATGTATATATTCCCTTCAGGGCAGCCACTGGCATAATCCTCAGAACAAAATGGATACTTTTCGTTGGTCGCAGAGATGTAACATGTGAACAAAACATGAGTTTCAATCAAAAGGTATATAATTTCTGTCAAGTATGGTATATGATGGCTTTGACGTATCGCCTATTGCCAGTGGCGTTTAGCTGTCGACTGATGTCAGCCGCAGCGTAAAACCTATATAGTTGCCTGTACAAAAATGGAAAGACGATCCTCTCACGACGCAAATATAAATTCCGCTCGCCGACATTGTCAGCCACATCTTTCCTCGCTTTCTTCTCTTCCACCATGCGCGTCACCGTTTCGCGTTCACTTGTTCGGCATTCATCGATATTCGTCACCCAGTTGACTATCTCACCGACATTCGAATTCCCACCGGGCGGGTTTGTCATCTTGCTTCTACGTACTCTATCTTTGACACTAACCTCGTCTTGTCAGCAATGGATAAGGACAAGTACATATATACCTATTTAGGCGCCATTGCAAACCCCGGAAGGAGGGCGGGCACTGGTGTTGCCCGCCTTTCCTAAGGAGCGTTCCACGCCACACCTGCGTCCGGCGGTGACTGGTCGTGGGATGCGAGGGGGAGCAGTAGTGTGATCACTCACTCCTCAGGGGCAACGAGATAATTGTGTAGTTGATGCAATGGGGCGGCACTAAGGGTCGCGGTACTTGTCAACACTTGAGACCAAAAAACGGGTATGTGTTTTCAGTTTTCTCGAGACAGCTATTGACGTTACAATCACTTCAGTTAAGACCGTACAGAACATGAAGCATTGTGAGTCATTTGCTCCTCAGCTGATTGAGCATCGTTGGACGCCAGACGGCATTAAAACCACTCATTGGCGGTTCGCAAAAACCGGTAAGGATCCGATATTCATTATTTCCATCGTTGGCGACAGTTTTTGTAGCACGGTCAACAGGATGGAGTTTATGAGTCGACGATGAGTTGAAGACTTGTAAAGCAAGTAAGAATTTCATGTCTGCTACAGCGGTTATAAATCATCTCTTAATGGGATGACTGATAGAAGGGACCGAGTTGTAATTTCAAGGACGATCAATGGGATGGAATTGGTTTGTCATTTGTCTGGGATGTGTTGGAGGCTTGCGAAGCAGGTGATGTCTGTTACTTCAATTATAAATTATCTTGATAGGATGACCATGTGGAAGGAACTGGGATGCCGGGTCCGATATCACCGTAGTTCGCCGTTTCGGGAGATTTAGAAGGACGCGGAGATGTGTGTAAGAAATTTGCTTTTGCCATTTTCGTTGTTGACCATCTCGGTAGGATGGTCGGCCACAGGAAGGGAAACAATACAACAATCTGTGAAACCAGCAGAGGGTTCTGTTTTTGCTGTTTCCGTTCTTGACCAATTTGGTGGGACGCCAGTTTGTGGAGGACAACTTGAAGAGTCGCGAAATTGGTCAGGTTCCCTGGCATGTGCGCTATTTTCATTATTGATGGTCACCTCTGTAGGACGGAACGACGGAAGGAGGTTTCGTGCTCGTAAATTCGTTTTCCACGGACATACCGCTTGTTCGGCCCTCCAAAATTGGTATTCTTGCATGTTCCTGACCTTAACGTGTGCTGAGCTGTGCTGCAGCCTGTGCACCATCTTGTTCTCTCGGGCAGGACGGTCGAGCGAAATGTCGGATCGGAATTGGCCCGGAAGGCGGTACGAATTGAAACACGTGGTGTAGTTAGTCCTTAAATATGACGTCCAAAGAGCCCGGCTGCGACCTATGGCACCGTTTTTCAAGGCAGTAAACGTACAGCCTAGTACATTGGCCTCGGAGGGGGCAATCTACACAGGAAATATTGATCCTGAGTGGTCGGTCGCAGCGTGCGTAAGCAAATTGTCTGCCTGAAAGTCCATTAATTGTCCAGCGTCGATAGAGTACCGAACGGAGGTCTGTTTCCCCGATATTTGTCAAATGCATAATGAAAAGTCTGTACGCTGACAAAGGAGTTTGTGGCACAGGATATGTCTTGGCTCTTCTTGTAGAAGCGTGTATCCAATATCAATCTACAACGACACACAAGGACCCTCTCCATGTCACAGCTCATTTCCTGCAGGCTTCTTCTGTAATACCGTTTGTAATCCACATACGGGTAATCAAGTCAGGTAAAAGTTTTACAAACCTCACGGCAGAGTTGACGCAAAAGGCACGTTGTCCCTCGTCGAATATACTAATACTTATCCACCACCTAGGGAAAAACTCGTGTTACAACCCATATGATCTTTGGTACAAACGCACCATCTCCGACACAACAAATGCGTGTTTCCATCGACCCTCCTTCATCCTATGCGCGACAGATACCCCTTCATCTACACCCATCTAAATCAACGCCTGCTCCGCTACGTGACGCGTTCAAGTTCAATCGTCATATCAAAACGACGACCGATTCTATTATACAAGCTCGAAATGCGGTTGGCAGCCCAACGCGGACGACAAGCTCAACCATCGGAGGGGGAGGGTTGGAATGGGGAGGGTGGTTGGAATTTGTGGATATGGACGACAAAATTACGAATTCTTCCTTGGCATTCTTGGTGGATATTTTCATGAATCTAGTAAGTATCTTGCCGAAAGAGGCAGGGGGAGATTTTTTGAATAATTGGTATGAATTCGCGATATCTTCACTTTGAACTGATCGCTTGAATGGATCAGCTGGGTCCCGACATTGGTCCTCTCCGTCGAATTCAAGAATCCTATACGTTCTGATACACATGCAGATCGAACAGTGGGAATTTACTCCAACGGTCGGTTTTTAAGCGACCCTGATCATCGACATGATTCCTACGTAGAGGTCTGGTCAGCGCCTACGAATATTGGGGAAGGGGTGGATTCTGGGGAGTGGAGAAGTAAAGCAGTGTGCTTGGCAACCGCCACGCATATGTGTTTAGCATTGCCCCCGGAAGTGAATAGGTCACTGGCAAAGCGAGGTGTCAAATTGTAGTTCATGGTGACAAACAGGCTGTAATGTCACCATGAACTACGTATTACAGCTCACCTAACAACTCACTCTGAAGCTCTAGAATATATAAGCAAACGAGACATAGCCTAGATAGTATCGAAACAATGTTTCGACGCGGGTACATCACGGCAGGGTTGAACGTTGATTTCTAACAGGTGGAGTGATAAGATGAGGATGTCGCTGGAACCCCGGTCTTGTGCGACTGCATCCAGTACCTGCCAATGCCCAGCGCTGAGAGTTGCCAATTCGCGATCCGGATCCCGACCCCTTGGCGTGGTCACCCCTTCGCAACACCAAATTTCCCATTGATGCTCCCACAGTTGTTGCGCGTGGAAAAATGTGTTGGAACCAACTGGTCTCTTTCCTGAGCTAACCACATTTATTGAATATGCATTGTCATCGTAGTAGAATGCTACAGAATCTCCCCCTCAGCTGGTCCACAACACATCACTTTTTGCGTTGCTCTTTCCCAATCATTCAAGACATTAAGCACAAGATCTACATTCTTCAGAACACCTGTAGATGAACTGTCTGCGCAAGCAATGGTGAGTGCACTGCTGAAGGAATTCTTGATCTGGATTTGGAATTAGAGATGTAGTGAATTGGAATGTGGAAAGCATACCTGACGACCATTGATGGGGTAAGAGGCAAGGCGACAGAGCTCCTCATCTGAAATATCAGTGGAGCTCCGCTTGAAGAACGTGGCCCAAATGACCTTGCGCGAGTCGAAATCAAGCTTAGGGTAGTTGATGGAAAAGTGGATGCGACCTGTATCACGTATAAGCTGAGGGAAGGTAGCATGATCTTGACTGGACTACGCACTTTCGAAAGCAGGATCACAGGACTCCGGCATGTTCGTGGTAAGGAAAAGGATGCCCTAGGATAAAAGGTTTTCAGGTATGTGGTTGATGAACGGGGCGAAAGCCTACTTGGTAGTATTCGAGTCGACGGAGGAAGATAGATACGAGAGCATTGCGCTCTAGGTCTGAAAAATTCCGCCGCATAAGGAAGACCTCTGCCTCGTCAAGCAGAACTACCGCATCCCACATCTGAGCAAGTTCAAAGACGCTCACTAGCGTGCTCTCCAATGAAGTCGGTGTTATGCCGAGTTCACCCGCACTGAGACTGTACAGAGGCTTATGGGTTACTTCCGCCACAGCTTCAGCTGTCAGTGTTTTACCACAGCCCGGAGTCCCAGCAAGCAGACCAATGAGGCCTTGTCC
This sequence comes from Amanita pallidorosea, assembly GCA_023014475.1. Classification (NCBI taxonomy): domain Eukaryota; kingdom Fungi; phylum Basidiomycota; class Agaricomycetes; order Agaricales; family Amanitaceae; genus Amanita; species Amanita pallidorosea. The sequence goes on from JAEBUS010000061.1 coordinate 187,835, forward strand.
CTTGCCTTTGATAATGTCGTCGAAGTTGGTTTCCTTTTTAGCATGCTGGCGCACCAAGGAGTGGATAAGCTTCTTCTGCTTCTGACCGAGGACAAGGGCATCAAAGGCTGCATCGTTCCAATCCACGTCGCGCACGTGCGTCAGAGCGAATTCCCCTGTAAGATATTAGACACAAAAAGTGTAAACATATTTGAAAGCACACCCCAGATCTTGCAGTCAAAGGCAAACCCCATCAGAATGGGCGAACATATGGCATACTGATCGTCTGTAAGACTGTCCTTCTCCAAGGCCCGATGAACCGTTGGAGATATTGTTGAATGAAATCGCACGTATGCCAATGGACTGATCATAACACGGCCGTTCACCTTCGGCTTCCATTAGGACAGGAGTAGGAGGGGATTGCAAAGGAAAGACGAACAAAAAACGGTTCAGTTTCACCGCGATCAACTCGATGAGAGGCGCCAACCTTTGGCTTTAATTAGGATAGGAGTAGGAGGGGATTACAAAGAACGAACAGATCTTGGTTCCGCTTCACGGCGATGAACTCGACGAGAGGCTCGTCCCCTGATTTCGCGGAAGCTATGGGTAGGCAATTGCACCAAACGTTTCCCAAGCTCAACGGCCCGTGAATAAACTCCATGGCTATTGTCATGGTATTGCAGGGGGTAGACAGGGAGATTCACGATGGGCCGGGTGCCAAGATACGTGTCGATCTCGAGGATACGCCTCGCAAAGCCAAATTCTTGCCCATCGTGGTGGATAATATCACAGACAACCTCCAGGTATTTCGTCTTCTGGAACAGGACTACTCCGTCTTCTGCGTCCTCCCGAGTATCGCGCTCAGTGTATCCTGAAGAACGAACAATGAGCACGGTATCCTGATCTGTGTTGGTGTGATGACTGTAAACGAGGGTATTTGGGAAGAATAGAGCCCAGACTGTATCGAAGGAGATCTCGCGCTGAGAGACCATCTGCTTCACATCCTTCATTGTGTTCCCCAGATATTCGTCGACGTAGAATATCCCGGTCTGAATATCACAGATCAGCAGTTCATCCCTCTCCTCCTGTTCCTGTTCTACGGCAAGGCGCTCAAGGAGTCCAGGGTACGAGTAGTACATGAGCTCTTTCGTAGCCTGGTAACCAAACAATCAGCTACGTAGCGGGGTGTGCAAAGAACATACCTCTGGTTCCTTCCGGCTGAGTTCGAGGTCCTCCACTCCTTTGTTTATGTCAAGCAGGACATTGCAAAGACGCGCGCTGTTGATGTCAATGATTGTGCGATAGTGTCGACCTCGATCATCAATAAGCCGCCTGATAGTGATGGCATATTTGTGCTCCCGCTCCTTCTTCTGTTGCTTGACCGACTTGCGAAGCTTGGTGGAAAACGTGCGACTTGATCCACATTAGTATGACGGCAAGAAAAGCGAGCGAGCGCGAGTACCCACACATCATGACTGTTGGAAATAGTCAGATACGGCCAAGCAGCTCCAAGCAGAGATGACGAACTACTGGTCAAACTGTGCAACACGTTTATTGAAGGGCAATGCTGTCAAGTTCAGCTCAGGAGCAGTATCAGAAGGTTCAGCCATGTTGTTTGAGGAGGTGAGTTTGGCCGTCTCGCTAGCAGGCTTTGAAAAGACTATGAGGGCACAATGTCGCCAAGTTAAGTCATTTTCGCTGGGCTGTGTGGAAAATTTGAAGGTTGTGTCAGTGGGGTGCGCGCTCAAGACATGAGGCAAATCTGGAATGGAAGTTGCAACATAGCCTCAACATGGGCTCAATGAATAACTCAATGAATAACTCAATGAATCGAATCATCCATCTATTAGGTCAGCAACGGGAACGCTGCATTTGTGGCGTCGCAACATAGCCTCAATGTACACCTTCTGTACACCTTTTTTACGCCTTTGGATTCTGTGGAGTTTGTGCTGTGGGCTGTACTAATCTCACTCTGGCAATTTCTGGCCTCCCATCATTCACAGGTCAGGATGTAGGCGCTTCCAATCATCAATGATATCGGAAGAGGAAGGCTGGGCGCTCCTCGCTAGACTTGTATAGTTGTACTGCACTCCCACCGCACCTTGCCTTCCGATACAACATACTTTTGGTAACTACATCCACCCCAAACAATGATTGGAATCCTGACCGCAAACGCTTCAGATCATGGATGAACCCCATCCCAGTCCCGCAGAGCCTACGCCAGAGACATCTGTGGAGCCTTCGTTCTCTACGTTCAACCACGCTCTCGAGAAATATCTTAAGGATCTTGAACCCAAGGACAAGAAGCAATTCAAATTCATTGAGCATTGTCGTGCTTCCGGTAACGACGTTTCACCACAAGCCATCAACAAACTTTTTCAGGGTGGGGTATTAGTCCAACACAATGGACCCGTACAGAAAATAGTCCGGCGAGTTATGAAGGCTTTGGGGGAGTACAGCAATGTTATTGATTCACTGGGTCCGTATGATCCAATCTATCATTCATTATACTAACTTGTGGATAATATGGCATACAGTTTCCCTTCACCCCGTTCCGTGCGCAATCATCTGGGGAGTCCTCAAGGTCATCATTGAGGTAATTTTTCCTCTTGGATTTTCCGCATCACTGGCACTGATTTTTTCCATAGTCTTCAAACCGGTGTGACAGCATGTTTGAGAGCATGCAGAAGGAGCTCCAATCGCTCGCAGATTACCTGCAACACATAACGGTGTACGAGGATCTATATGGTGATTCAAAGGAGATGCAGAGTCTCTTATTTGCTTCATACACCAATATAATCCATTTCTGGTATCGTGTACATGAGGAGTGCAAGCGCAAAGGTACTTTACTCAGCTATCTTATGGCCTTTAGTACTGACGGTTGTGCAGGTCTCGCCACATTAGGCCGGGCTATGACCTCATCTGCCCTGAAGAAGATGAACTCGGCCATTTCTGAAATCAAATCTGTTTCCGAAAGAATCTCTAAGCAAGCTTCACTTTGCCAAGGCCAGAAGGACGAACAGGAATATAATGAAGCTCGCATTGAGCGTGGGCTTCAGGGTGAGTGGCGCCAGAAGCAGAGCAATGCAACCCATCGTGAGGACCAGATTCCTTGCCTGTTCAAATTTGTTCTGACCACTGAATGAAACAGTCAGCCTCTACACGCAGATCCGAGATCATCTCAACCCCCCAGATAGCACGGTCGCTCACCCAAACTTGCGCCGTCACGAAAAAAATGTACGATGCCTACATCCAGAAACGTGCCAGTGGTTGGTACAAGAATGCCATTACAATACCTGGTGTGGCCCGAGATTGGCAGAGGCTCGCCGTCTCTTCTGTCTCAGCGGTCCTCCAGGCTACGGAAAATCTATGCTCACCTCGTTCGCCATTCGTGACCTGCGGTCCAAGGGCGCAGCTGTGGCGTACTATTTCTGCCAGTTCTCTCAGCAATGCGAAGACCCCATTGAAATTTTACGTCTATTTGCGTTCCAGCTCTTTGATGTCTACTTTTCACCCCATTTACCCCTTGACCAGGAATTCGCTCATCACATGCTCCGGAGCCGCACAGAGGAGGAGGTTCAGGATTGCATCAATGACCTTGTCTCCAAGTTGCTTCCTAAAGGTGGAGTCTACTTCTTCATTGACGGGCTCGACGAAGCATTACCCGCCGGGATATCCCCTGTGCTCAAGTTCTTGAGTAACTTGCTCAAGAAACGGGCGACTGAAAGGGTTTGTTGTTGACGATTAGTGAAACTGTGTCCAGGCTCAAACTTGCTTAAAGGTTGGCCTCTGGGTGACCAAGCAACGACAAGCTCGTGTTCCCATGTACTTTGCGAAGCATATTCAACCTGATCTAGGCCTTACTCTTGAGCTTGTCAACCACGCTAGTGCTGACGTTGAGCGGTTTCTAACAGCGAAACTGCACGACCTCGAGCAGCGATTCTGCTCACAGCAGAATGACACAGATATGAAGTCTTTCCTGCAGTGGGCAAAGGAATACTTGGTGAAGCGTGCCCAAGGAAACTTCTTGTGGGCGCAGGTCATGACTCAGCGTTTCGATGGGGTAAACAGGGTGGAGGACGTACTCCACATTCTCAGCGATACGCCAAAGGAGTTGGTCGACCTCTACAAGAGCTACTTCGACCGCCGCTTCGGGCATTTGGATCGAGAGGATAAGAGAATTGCAGTGTACGTGTCGATGACCTTGGTAGAGCAATGTGCTAACATCCATCCAGCAATGTCATGTCTCTTGTTGCCTTTGCCCGCCGTCCTCTGCGCCTCGAAGAGCTACAAGAGGCTGCCGCTATACTGACCAGTCACAGAAAAAGAAAGAAGGCAGCATCGGATGCTGCTCACTCGATCAGGACCCTGCCACTGAAAATCTTTCTGGAAATGTATACTACTCTTGTCGAGGTTGATGGGAACACCTCGGATCCCACTCCAACAGACACATGCCGTCTCTTCCATCATAGTGTCCTTGAGTTCCTTAAAAACAATCCTGCGACACTGGACAAGGACTCGACAGACCACCAGCTACATTTCAGCCCCTTCGCCCTTGCCAATGCCTGCCTCATTTATCTGACTCGTCCAGTTTACACTAAAGTATTGCAGAAACAGAGTGAACCAGATGGGACCTACACCTGGGTTGACAGCACTGGGGAGACAGTCGACAAGCAGGTCTTTTCGCTCTATGCTGCCAAGTACTGGGTACGACATTTGAATGACCTCAAGAAGGAGGACCAGGACCGGATCCGCAAGCGTGTGGAGGACTTCGTGTCCTCCAACAACTTCCAGACCTGCATGCAGATCCAATCCATCTGGGTACAGGGCTGGTTCGACGTGTACGCTGTTAACCATCAACTGAGCCTCCCACGCGGTATACCGGAATTGCTTCCCCGTTTATCGGATAGCAAGTGTCAAACCAGCAAGAAGTATCGACCAGACTATCAGGAACTAATACATGAGTGGCGGACGCTCCTCAGCTGTGGGGGATTGCCATGATTCCGACCCAGACTGTTCCTACCTCACACTCAGAGGAGAGTTGGATCGTATTTGGTGGAAGACCTTTGGGCCCGATCACCTCTTCTCCGGTTTCGAATACCGGTACATATCCTTCAGGCTCTCTGGGAGAACATACTCAGAACGCTTTGAAGCTCTTAATGTATCCAAAGAACAGATTGTCGCAGTTCGACTCGAGTAAGTGAGCGTAAAATCCCGAGAATTTGTCACTAACTTCAATCCAGGAATTGGAATCGCGCAGACGGTTCACTACGATTTGTTTGCGAGCATTGGACGTTGTCCGACCATGTTTCTGCACCGACTCTGGGGAAGAAACAGGTTATCACGACGACTGAAGCGGCAACAAATTGGTTATTATACGCCAAACCTCCCTCTGACTCGAAAGATCTTCCGCGTTTAGTGGCCAGCCCAACAGCTCTAAGCGGCAATGCTCAGATATTGCGCTTAGGTGCACAGTTATTCAGGAAAGGCGAGGATAACGAGTACCACATAGCGCCTGGTGGAGACGCTCCGGCATATTTTGAAGAGGTTTCTGGTCGCGGAGCGTTGGTTGTTATTGGGAGCAGGTCACATACCCTTGCTGCTCAACTCCAGGAGCCCCACCGCCTTTTTGAAAGGTTGGGCAAGGATTTCGCTCATCTAGAACGGTTGGAGAACCCTAGCGATACCAAGGATGACCTTTGCACCATCTCTGATGAAAGTGACGATGAGTGGCTCTCGGAATTATCGTCAGATTCATCCGACATCGAAATGGAGGCATACGAGTCATGGAGCGAGGCATCAACGGACGAAGAGGGCTATGTTTCCTCGATCTTTTCATCAGAGTCAGAAGTCTCCGAGCAGTCGACTTCAGATATGGGGTCAGAGGCCGAGCCAGAAGAGGATTTAGCATCCGGTTCCTCTGGCAGCAGATCAGACCTCGTAGGAGCTGACGCGGCTTCAGGCAAAGACACGCCATCCGTGCTGTCCCGATCTGTGTTCCTGAGATTAGGCGGATCTCAAGACAGCGTCGCCGAGGAAGAAACATGGGGCAGAAAAGTTGACACTCGACTCCGTGCCACGTTCCACGGCCGTCCACTAGGCCGAACCTACGAGGATATGCGGTCATCTAGCGCACGCGAACCCACCGTCCTGCTCACTGCTCTTCAATACGACGACAACTCAACACCAATTAAGTTGTTTGCGTATTCGTGCCCCTTACGGTTCATGTTGTACAACTCTCCGCCAGCTGTTCATCCCCAGGAGTCACTGGTCGTCTGGCCATTGGGTGGCGGCGATTTGTTGTTCGCAGATGTTGCCGCCAAGACGTACTTTACGCGTCAACTGCGTCCGTCTGCTTCACACGGTGAGCAAACAACCCTCAAAATTCATCATTTAACATTTCATTTTGCCTCAGCCCGACAGATTTCAGTAAAGACCCAGTTCTCGCCTTGCGGTCACTACCTTCACGTGGCTTCAGTCGAAGTGTGCCTTACAGCAGTCGAGGGTGATCAGCGCTGCAAAAATAGGCGCTGCCCCATCCACTGTCCACTCCATCTCTATCTGCTTGTGTTCACATACCGCCTTTCGGCCAGAAAACCCACGCGTAGCCCGCCGGTTCTCAAACACCGCGTGAAGGTCGACCTGGGAAGGCATGGGGGTCTGAGCGTTTCACAACTCCCATTCATATTCACCTGGACACCGCGTTACCTCTTCCTATCGGGGCGGGAAATCGACCTCAAAGTCTTCCGGATCCAGCTCTTCAGCGAGTGCACCGGCGACAGTTGTCTATCAGAGCAAAATGTCTTGGTGCCGATGAAGAAAATGCTCCTACCCGATAGCGCCGCCTTCCGGGATGTGTATTTTGTCCCGCTGTCCGATGATCCCGACGGAGCATCCATGGTCGTCGTCGGAAGCGAGTCGCAGATGAAGGCTGCTTTGGTGAAGAAGTTGGTACAAATAGGGCTGCTGGATAAAACCTCTGAGAGGCGGACTTTTGCACCTTCCATCGGGGCAATATTTCAGGCAGAGGACATAGGGGGGTGGATTCGAGCAGAGGGCATCCCGGTTCCCCAGGGGCGTTCGACGGGTAAGCTCGACATGCGCAAGGAAAAATTCCATCCAGAGGAGGACTGCCATGGTTAGTCTGTCTTTGCTTGGTGATTTTCGTGGTCACTGCTGATCAAAAAACAGTGGAGCCTTATCCTATGTTTGTGTAGTAATAAACCGCCGATGATTGTTGGCCTACTGGCGCTGGTCTAGTGTATACTTTGTAATGCGAGTATTCATCCGCTTGTAATTATGTGCCATGACTGGTGTGTGTGGAGTTGATGTCGTGATTATATCGTATCTTCGCCTCTTGTCACCTCGCATTTCACCTTGCGACTATAGTCTCGTACCCAGCCGTTCTCTGAAACACGTAATCTCTCGTGGGTACTGCAGTAAACTTGATGCTCGACGTCGTCGGGCGGTTGGCTAGGGATAGTACTCAACTAAGACTGGAATGGCGAAATGAGCGTGATGAGCATGGCTTTTTCGACACATACAACCAAGTCAGGTTCGCTTGCAGTTGCCTGCAGACCATCATACCCTGCATTTCATCCACTGATAAGAATGAGCAGGCTTTCTCCTACCTTCAATACATTCCGCACCTCCTTTTTTCACGTCAGGACTTTCGAACCACACATTCACCTTCCCTGTCACTGACATGAACCGGCGACAGTGAACAGCCCAATCTGGCTACACAAGCGGCTGCAACAGATCATTGGATCGAGCTGATCCTCGGCTATGCATCTCACAGAAGACTCTTTTTTCTGAAAGTGGAGGATGCAGAGACGGGCGGAAGTGACTGGGACGAGGTGCTGAGAAACGACCGGATCAATCGTGCGTACGTCTTGCTGTGGGTTGGACTCATCCAGACTGTTCAATCCAGGCAAGGTTCTCCCATTGCATTTACTCCATCTTATGGAAGCAATGATAAAGAAAAATGTTGCCTCATACGAGCCCCCGAAGCAGACGCGGTCGGTGATGTTATACTGGAGAACGCCAGAAGAATGGGCTGAAACTTTGCACAAATGGGTACGTCGGCTGTGTATCGGACGGTAACCTACTCGACTTCATTCGTTCAAACACAGGCGACGTCTACAGGGCAGCTAAACACTATTTTAACTCACTATGACATTACGGATCCACCGATGGAATCAGAACTAACGAATATTCCTACACCCCTTCTTAAGAAAGCGATAACCATTCTCACCAAGACAGGTAAAGCCCAGGTTATCGGGATATCTGAAGGCGAAGGAGTTCGATTTTTCGCTTGAGATAGATAGATATTGCATATACACACGGAAATGACTCCAATAATGGACCTCAACCTCGACAGGCTTGAGCGCCTAGTTCTGTATCTGCCAGTTTACACTCGCCCAACAATTCATGTGGCAGGTACAAATGGCAAAGGAAGCGTCTCTGCTTATCTATCTTATATCTTGTCATTCTCTCAACCACCTCTCAAAGTCGGCCGCTACAATTCCCCCCACCTGCTGGTACCCTATGATTGCATCACGATCCACAACGAGCCCATATCTGCAGAGGTTTATGCCGCTGCTCGCACCGTGATAGAAGACGCGAATGAGAAGCACGAAGCGAAGTTGACCACTTTTGAGCTGCTCACATTGACGGCGTTGTATGTATTTGAAGAAGAGAAAGTGGACATCGCAGTTGTGGAAGTTGGCATGGGCGGCCGCTTGGATGCGACGAACATAATTCCTACATCGGCCATTCTTGCATCTTCATTGACATCTGTCGATTTGGATCACCAAGCATTTCTCGGGCCAACGGTGTCCCATATTGCGAAAGAGAAAGCGGCCATCGCTCGACCACGGCGACCATTCATCATCGGAAACCAGCGACATGACGAAGTGTATGAAATAGCTCAAGCTGTCATAACCACCAACGGCGGGTTCTTGCTTCCTGCTGTAAATGTGTATCCGAGGACGTGGAATCCTCAAGTGGACGGAGAGCAACCCGACTTCTCGCTCTGCGATTTCACGGATCCTCCACATCAGCCCATTCACTGTCGGCTACCGTGTTTTAACAACGGCCTAGATGCTCTCCTACCGTTGTACGGCAATCACCAGCTGGATAATGTTGGTGTCGCTCTTGGAGTCATCTCCTCCCTCCTTACCCATGCGCCGGCGGAGCTTGTGTCACAACTTGACTTGCCATCAAGGTTAACACCACAAGCGATAGCGTCTGGTATACGAGCTACACGCTGGCTAGGCCGGTTATCATTCCATGTCATCTCGAATCCGTCATCCAATATCCACTCTGAACCTAGAAATGCTGTTGTCCTGGTCGACGGCGCGCACAACCCGGCATCCTCGCAAAGCCTCGGGGACTACCTTAAGCACCTTGTGGCTTCCCTCTCGCCGCGCCCGAGGCGTTTGCAGCTGACTTTCATCGTTGCAGTTTCACATTCTCCATCAAAAACGCCCATTCAGACCCTATCACCATTTCTCTGCTTACCAACCCCCAGTGACAATACCCCGGAAATTGTAACAAGAGTTGCTGTACTGAGGTTTTCACCACCTCAGGGCATGCCATGGATCAAGTCTGTTCCACCTTCCGAGCTGCAACAGGTCGTCTCGTCTTTGGTTCCTGGGGCAGAAATTAGAGTTACAAGCGATGACGAGAATGTAACGCAAGGGGCCGAAAATGAAGACCTGTTAGACGCTTTGAAATGGGCGGTTAATGGTGCTCTTGATGAGAGCCTGATCGTCGTCGCGGGTAGCTTGTATCTCGTTGCGGACTTTTATCGCTTGAGGGATAGGCTTGGCAAACGTGGTTCATGGTGAAAGGAATGTCGGGGACCTTGTTGGAGTCGCCGGGAGTGAGGATCTGGCATTATACAACCAAGCAAAAGGACATTGATTTGTGATCCTCTTGCCCTTCATCCAACCCACCCATCAACAAAAGTTCTGCGGCACATGATGTGTTGTAAGAACTCGGAAAGTGTTATTGCAAAGAGTTATAGATAACAATAAACATCTGCCTGGCTTGACCGATCGCCGAAAATTACGCTACATCATCGGCCATTGTTCGAACCCTCCCTGTCCAAACCTGAAGAAACTGATGTTGCCAGAGTCAACGGCAGCAACAATCACAATCTTCTTGCCCATTTTCAAAGAAGCAAAAGGGTTTGGTTTTGGAACCGCATTTACACTCGGCGTGATTTGAGAGAAGATCCATGTTTGGATGAACAGCGGGAGCCACTTGGATCGCGGTGGCACCAGTGCTGATGGAGGCTGAGATGCTTTTTTAAGTCCTTTTTCTTGTGTCGGTTTTATTACACCCTTTCGTCGTGGAGCGGGAGGTAGTACCTCTGGAACATGATCAAAGAGGCTCGTCAATTCGTACAAACTAGGCATGTAAGTAGTTCTCGCACTGCCCGTGTACATGAGTATATATGGTTTACAGTACAGCAAGGGAACGTACTCGACTACGACAACTTGAAAATCAGGTTTCCCCGGTGCACTCTTCTTGAATGGTGTGTTTGGTTTGTACACATTGTAGAAAATTTTGTAGGGTGTATCCGCGGCATCGCCCTTCGGTGAATGGAACTGGCGCAAGGGTATCTTATGACCACATGGAATGAATCTCAAGGATTGGAAGATAGACTCTAAACAGAAGAGTGCTGATTAACGCAGATCATGCAAAATGTGAAAGGACTGACTGAAGTTCTGATCGCGATGGAACCATCCACCCCGCCTGACAGGATGCCACCAATCGCACGGACCAGTTGTTTTCACAAAACGGACCAAAGATGAGACGAGCTGACGAAGGCGTAGAAATATACGCTCCAAGATAGACCGCGGCGCGTCAGCGTCAATAAATGGGGGTGGTACTGGATAATAAGGCTCCGGAGGTTCAGTGCGCATGACAACGTATCCTAAACGCTTCAGGTATGTGTATACCTGCTCGAGCAAAAACAATACAGTCGGAAAATAGTAAAAGGGAATCAAAACATACCTGCATCTTATCTACCGTCAAACCTTCCCTTCCCATCATCTCTGCATAGACCTGTTGCACGCTCATTGGCACGCCCGGAACAGGATTCCCATACATCGTCGGCACTAGGTTTGGTTCAGGAAGGTTGGATGGAAAGGCCTTCCAGCAGAGCATGCTACCGCGTTCGACGAGGTATATAGCCTCTTCTGGGAGGAGCTCAAGTCGTTTCTGTAATTTGTTTGCATTCTTGCCCTGTCCAGCTTCAGTTTTTGCCCTAGGTGCTGAATGACCGATGCTAGAAAAGTGGGTTCCACGAGCAACAGTGACGTGTGTCCTGGCGAGGTTGGGATACCATACGCCGTAACTGATGTTTTTGCTGCAATATGGTGGTGATCAGTGTCAAGCACGGACGAACATCCAGGGCGCATATAAATATTCACCTAGATATCGTCCTCGTCACTCGTAAGGCATCGAACATGGCTTCTCTGGCACGACCAAGAATATGTTGCTGTAGCGCAGTACCAGTGAAACTCGTAGAGGCGTCATCCTTGCCTGAAGCTCCCTGGGCACGAGGTTCGAATTCTTTTTCCCCGCGTTTTGGGATAACTGGTCTGGCTGCTGGGGGCCTGACGAAGGGTGTTGAAGGAAGTGGACGAAAGAAAAAACCTGATACGCACAAAATCTTTGCCCAGTCTAACCTGCCATCCTCTGCTTCGCTCTCGTCATTCTCGTCGTCCGGACCCTCATCATTCGGCCTCAAATCATTGTTTTCTGCAGGGATTTGTTGAATCGAGAGTGATTCCTGAGTTTCCATTATATGTTCGTGGTTTATGATCGTTTTGTAAGGCCAACTACTCGCTAAGACTAGCCTATCTTAAACTTCACGAGAAACTTATCATATAAACCTAATTACGATACTTCACGTCCTAAAGACCTATCAGTACCCTTCCAACGATTTCTATAATAACGCCAAAACCGACGACCTGAATGGCTGTTGCTAGATCGCAACAAAGGTGGAGTGGTCGACCGACAAGCAGCAATCGACTTGCCGCTTGATATTCTTTCAACCAGATTGCATCGCATATTGAGATTTGGCGTTGCGATCCAGAGCAGCTCTCAACCGCATAACCTGCAGACGTCAATGCAAAGAAGTGAGAACAACGACTAGGCTTACTGCAGCATCTTCTGGCCGGAGCGCACCCTTTGCCATATTGTGCTTTCCTACACGTTGTCTTTGACTGCGAATTGTCGCCACCTTCACCGAACCGTCAGCCGCAGCCAACAGGTTGCGACACTCTTCATCTGTGGCCACATGTCCTTGGAGAAGCGAGAAGAATTTATGGCGAAGAACCATCTTGATGCGCTCATAAGCGTGGGTCGTATACCAGCCATCACGCTCCTTCGTCACTATTAATCACGACCGATAATCCGGGAAGTGATAACTCACGTCGCATTCTTCTTGCAAGCTGTTCGGATCTTCTATCATTTCGTGCAACATCGGATCTTCAATGTCGCACAACTGGAATGCCGCTGTCTCCTTTGTGAGATTCTTCCCGTCAAAGATGTGAGAACGACTAAGGGAAGTATCAGCGTATTATACCTGGCCCCCTGGCTCGTCCTTACCTTCTTTCGTTTTCATTGTCTGCAGCATAATCAAGTCCGCGTGGCCTAGCCACGTTCGAAGTCCGATCTTGACGTCGCGTAGTAACAGAAGGCCTCGCTATCGGATGATTTGCGTTGCGGAAATAGAGACGTTGGTAACTGACATGTCCATGAGGCAACGAGTTGAATCATCGGATGGACTACGTACGAATGGGCAGCAGAATTGGCTCGAGGATCGTAACCCATTTTGACAAGAGTGTCACGCCATGGGCCGTCTTGGAATACGTAGCAGACGAGTGGCAGGAGCAGCTTGGAACTGAAGCGTTGTCAGAATCGGCTGATAAATCGGTTAAACGGGCATACTTTACGATTTCTCGAGCTTCCATGCTTTGGAATTGATTCAACAAGGACGTCCTCGTCCATATCGGACGTTGATCAAAAAGCTTTGTTCATAATCGTCAAGTGACAATGAAATGAATAGATGAACTTACGGTATGCAAACGATTGAGTAGATTCTGATCAATCCTATCTTTTCCTTGGTCCGGAATATGTGGGGGTTTCTCAGGGATCTATGTACAACAACATGTCAACGGAGCAAGGAGAGCAAAATAAACTAGAGCGAACTTGACTATCGCTGAACATGATTGTGGCAGGACCGAAGCCCCTCCAACGCATATTATTGATGAGGCGGACTTTCTCCTCTCCCGTCTCTTCGTTGGCAGTGATTGACTTTACTGAGGCAACGTTAGATCGGAAACTGCGCAGACCAGTATTAGAATAGCATGGTCGGATATAACGAACTACGGACTTGTAACCCTGCGGGATGGTTTGTCTGCTGAAAATCGGGGGTGGAAACAACCGTATATTGCTTTGACATGGCGGCCCGGTAGTTGGATCAGAGCTGACAGGACGGATATAATCCGAAAGCTCTCCTGAAAATTTATAAGCTCGTAAAGCCTCGACTGCCTCGACCCATTAAGCGTCCAGATTGGTTTGGAGAGTGATCGCAGCCCACCGTTCATCTCATCCATCGCGTTGCGCAACTTGACGGCCTTATCATTCATGTTCGGCTGACATTGGAAATCGGCCATGGCTGAAAACATGTTAGGGTGGGGGATTGCAGATGGAGCAATATTGGCCGACTTCGAAATCTGACAGTCCGATGCGTAACTCCAACCGCTTCTACAGTGTATTCTCCTTCGCTCTGGTTCTTTCGCCTTCTCTTAGTGATTTTAAACACGATGTTATTTGTAGCGACGGCCTCTCCAGTAATGCGATGAGAAAAGGGATTGTCCGGTCGAAGCGATAACTCGAGCAGAGACATTGGCTTGGATGTAGCATGTCTGAAGACATGATCAAGCTTTGCTTGTCCGCCTAGGTTTTCGATAGCGACGGATGCAGAGGTGGGAAGAACGTAACCTGGATATTCGACAGAGTAGAATGGAACGTGCGGAAGCGGGCGCTGCGGTGCTTCGGACTCGGACTCGGACATGGTGCGGTAGAGACAGGATCACGCCAATGTTCTTTTCAAAACAAACATAATATTAATTTAATCATCATGCGCTTGTTTCCCGTGCGTAAGCATATCCCATAATTCAGGTCCATCACGGATGAGCGCCTTGTGTTTTTGTCAGCAATAGCATGGGTTACGATCATAGAGTACGCACAATGACAACCTCGACTGCAATGAGTAAGATAATCACGAGCTCCATAGAATGTGTTGAGGACTGAGAATAAGTTTAGAAATAATAGTCTATGGCCGTAATTATATATAAAAACCTCTGTTAATAACTGCCTCAGTATTGATTGTACTTCAGCCGCATAAGTTATCTTGTTATTGACAGCTTGCGTTCTCTGCCTGACCTCCAGTGCATCACTCAGTGTCTTGAAACAGCCTGGAACATGGATCAATTTAAAGAACGGTTCCAGAAAGAGAGCATACAAACGTTCAAGCTCTGGCTCAGCCCAGTAAAAGTCGGGCACATCGCTAAAGTTTTCGCGGGTCAAATTCAATCCTTGTCGAAACTGCATCAATTCTCCCAGTTTCTTTATCAGAGCCTTTCTTCCCATGCCAGGTTTGCCTGTCTTGGCTAGCGCACGAGGCAAAAGTGCTGTTGAAGAGAGATGATCGTCCAGAGAAACTTCCAGCGCTGATAATGCCGTCGATCGTGAAAGTGCTTGTGAGAAGGCATAGCGAGCAAAAAGAGTTTCAGGAGGAAAAACCATGGGAGGAGAATTTGATGGCCGCATGAATGAACTCAATTCTGTTTTTTGCCCTAATATGATGAGATCGCCTTGCAATCTTGTCTTCCTAGGAGCATGGTATTAATCAAGGAGAGCTGGAAATGGCAGGTAGAAACGCCTCACTCTGTGGGGTCGACGACAAATTCTAGTTCCTCCGTTTCAGCTTCCTTGAGAGGCGATACTTCCACTCCAGGCACCAAACTGATAACTTGTTCGGCAAATTTCTTCGCGTCTTCTTCTTGCAAGCCCCAACAAACGAGGCTTCCGTTCGAGAACACGAAAACTTCCCCTTCCCTGCCAGGCATCCCCCAGCGTGGTATCCACCAGGCATCAAATAATGCTTGCGATCTAGGGGGCAAGTCTGGGTGATAACGCAGGCGCGACAGCATATAACGGTCTGCCGTCGCGAGCGTGAACACGGTCTGTATGTCGCTTCGGGTTGGGGTGGGATTGGTGCGTATTGGCATAGAATCTTGAGCAGAGCGCCTCAGAGTGGTGGCCGCTGTTGGCTTTGGCTTTTGAGGGTCTGGTATTGGTGCAGCATGATGTCGTTTGCCAGAGTGTGTGGCGTAACAGCGGATGCAAAGTGGACGATGCTCTCCGAAAGCCAAAGCTGAGCATCGCTGGGCCGGGCCAAACAGGCGACAACAACCGGAATGCAACGCTTTGCGCGCTCGCCTGTACGCAACTTCATATATGGCTCCGCATTCACCGCCTCTGTTGGCTTGTTTGCCGTATATTACTTGGATGCTCGCTCAGCTATACATGAATACGTCCTAACTCCAATCCTCAGGACTACCCTCGATGCAGAAACTGCTCACAAGTTTTCCTTGAAAGTGCTAAGGAGCGGCTTGGCTCCGAAAGATCATCTACCAGACCATAATCGACTCGCTGTCCAAGTAAGTCACCCTCATCTCATCAAATGTCAATGTCTTGAACTAGTCTAGCTTTGGGGTCAGAAAATATCAAACCCTGTCGGCTTGGCTGCCGGCTTCGACAAAGATGGCGAAGCCATCGACGGTATCTAAAGTCTTACTGTCTGTATTTCTCCGACGACCCCTCTACAGGTTTATACGATCTAGGATTTAGTTGGGTAGAGATTGGTAGCGTCACACCCAAACCTCAGGTGCGACAAATTCTACCGGTTTAGACGGTACCAAACACGTGTTTTCCAGCCAGGAAACGCGAGACCACGCGTATTCCGATTGCCGGAAGACGAGGCGATCATTAATCGCGATACGGATTTAATTCACAAGGTCACACATCTATGCTAGGAAGGTTGAGAGAACGCATAAAATATGCCTTGACGGGAACGAACACTGCATCCTTACGTCCAAACACCGTCCTGGCCGTAAACCTTGGAAAGAACAAAGTATCTCCAGTGGACTCTATAGATGACTATGTTAAAGGAGTTCACGCATTTGGGGCCTACTCCGACGTCTTGGTCATCAATGTATCCAGTCCAAATACGCCCGGCTTACGGTGAGTGATCATCCCAAGTGCCCTACGGAGCGACTGAATATATGTACCAGTGGCTTACAGAACAAAGATCAGTTAATATCGTTGCTGAACGGTGTGACCCAGGCGAGAAATGAGCTTCCCGCATCATCACTTACAAGACAAAGACCAAAACTAGTACTCAAGATTGCGCCGGATTTGGACGAAGCACAGATCAGCGACATAGCAAACGTCATCAGGAGGATCTCAAATTGACGGCGTCATTGTCAGTAATACAACAATACAAAGGCCAAAGAGCCTACGCAGCCGTGAGTACGAAATACATGATCAGTCCTTTTGCTCATCTGCATAAAATAAGAATACAGGAGCGAAATTGGGGGATTATCAGGTGCTCCTCTGAAATCGATAACGTTGCAAACTCTCAGGTCACTCAGAAGCTTGCTTCCGGCTTCTATCCCCATAATAGGCTGTGGTGGGATAAGATCGGGCGCAGATGCTCTAGAGTACGCAAGAGCCGGTGCGTGCATGATACAGGTGTATACTGTATTTGGCTATGGAGGAGTGGGTACCTGCAGACGGATCAAGGATGAACTTGTGGATGAGCTTGCGAAGCATGGCACGACCTGGCAGGAAGTAGTCAATGAAGCAGTGAATACACATAGCTTCAAGGAACCTAAACCTGTAGCGAAGGGTGCTGTTGGTCAGCTTATTGCTGAAGCTCACGAGCTTCAGAGGCTTCTGGACAAACTCGGCGAAAAAATGGATAGGAAAACTGTAGAGGCGCGATAAAGAAATATTAGATGGTCTACTCGTATCAGTTTGTGGTATCGGTCTACCCGTGCCGCAGCGCGTCCAGACGGGCCTGTAGTGCTTCTTCATCTGACATAACTTTTCCGTCCTGACCGCCCTGACCACCCTTTGATATGCTTGGTGGTGCTGCGGAGTCTCCCAATGCCACTGCTGTCCGGTTCGTCAAAGGCGACGATGTTGTTGCAATCCGGGTAGCCGGTGCGTCAATGAGCTGTACGGTGCTGTGTGACCAACAGGGGAAAAAAAAACTGAATGCAGCTGGACATACCTGTTGTGATAGGCTAACGCCTAATTCATCTAAAACCTCTTTGAGGACCTTGTCTCCTTCTTCTTCCTCGTCTTCCTCATCACCCATAACATCGTCAACTGCATCCGACATCATTTCTTCCTTCATATCCATCATTGAGCTTTCCCTCTCGAACTCATTCATAATATGTTGGATTGTGGGCAAATTAAGTCCACGATTCATGGATCTCATAGCCTGTATTGGGTGCACGATCAACGCGACTTGTCAACGCAAAAGATCTATATAGACTTGCCCGAGATGCGCCTCGCATGGCTTCCGCCATCTGCTGATTACTCCTCAACGTTTGTATCCGCAATCCGACCGCTTGTAACTGTGTCCGGAGCTGATGAAACTTGTGTACATAGCGTCTGGTTCTGATGAGATCCTTGGCCATGACTTTGCAAGCGTTCTGTAGAGACCATAAACTCAACATGACCCGGAAGTGATGCAATGGGGTATACCATTTGGCCACTCTTCGCCGTTTTCTTGATGTCCATTACTAGCTTTTTCTCATTCTGCTCTAGTTTACCTCGCTCTCGATCTAATTCGCGCTGCGCTTTGGCGAGCATGCGCTGATGCTGTCGTAGACGCTCAGCGGGCGTAACAGTGCGACCGAATAGGGTTTCCTAGCGAGATCAGTCAGACATTGTGGCTCGGCTTACGGCACGACTGACGATGATGTTCATGGTAGATCTGAAAGTATTATCTGTGCTGCGCCAAAGTTGTGTACATTTGTTATTTTCAGTCAGCGTGACGCCAAGGCAAACTGATGTAAAATTACAGAATTGTCGAATATCTCTACTTAGTCAAATTGCCATATATTTTAACGAGAGACGATTGAAAGAATGGGAAATTTCCGTCAGCCCGCCTCCGAAGCGCTGAATATTCAATCATGTCTTGTCCGTGTTTCGAGCTATCCAGAGAGATTGAAATAGTCCCGCCGTTCTCATTTAGGTTGCGTCCGACCTAGCCGCTTCCCGAATTTCTACCAAGAGCGAAGGGTAATTGTGTCTTCGTTGTTTAACGTACCAGCGTTTAACGTTTAAGCCTTAGGTATCGAGCGATGTCAGCCGCAGCGTAAAACCTCCATCGCCTGTACAAAAATGGAAAAACGATCTTCACGTGCAACTCACGACGCGTATAAATTCCGCTCGCCGACATTGTCAGCCACATCTTTCCTCGCTTTCTTCTCTTCCACCATGTGGATCACCTTTCGCATTCACTTGTTTGCCATTCATCGATATTCGTCACCCAGTCGACCATCTCACCAACATTCTCAGTCTACGCGTCATGCTTGCCATAGGACCGAGCGAGGACGAGGGGAATTGCCACCGGGCGGGTTTGTCATCTTGCTTCTACGCCTATTTTTGACACTAATCGTCTTGTCAGCAATGGATAAGGACAAGTACATATATACCTATTTAGGCGCCATTGCAAACCCGGAAGGAGGGTGGGCACTGGTGTTGCCCGCCTTTCCTAAGGAGCGTTCCACGCCACACCTGCGTCCGGCGGTGACTGGTCGTGGGATGCGAGGGGGAGCAGTAGTGTGATCACTCACTCCTCAGGGGCAACGAGATAAATATGTAGTTGATGCAATGGGGCGGCACTAAGGGTTGCGGTACTTGTCAACGTTTGAGACCCAAAAACGAGTAAGTGTTTTAATTTTTCTCGAGACATCCGATTGACGTTACAATCGGTTCGGTTAAGGCCATACAGAATATGAGGCATTGTGAGTCATTTATTCCTCAGCTGACATCCTTGTCTTCTAGCATGGTAAATGGCATTGACGATGAGATGAAGCAGGTAAGAATCTAGTGTCTGCTAGTCCAGTTATAAACTATCTCTTGATAAGATGACCGGTGACCGACGGAAGGAATCGACTTGTAATTTCTGTAGCACGGTCAATGAGGGAAATTGGTTTGTTATTTATCGGAGATGGGAGATTTGAAAAGCAGGTGAGAATCCTGTATTTGTTACTTCAATTATGAATTGTCTAACGGTCAGGTACTCAGCAGCGATATGGGAAGATGTGCAAACTTGGGAAAGGATACTATTGGGCAGGGCGATCAAGGCAAGGGAATTGACTCGGACGTCGGACACAGGAAGCTAGCTGGAGGGAAACTATATAACGATCTGTGAAACCGGTAAGGATCTATATTTTTGCTATTTCCGTTCTTGACCACTTTGGTAGGACAGGTCAGGGAACTGGCTCGTGGAGGACAGCTTGAAGAGTCACGAAACTGGTGAGGTTCCCTGGCATGTGTGCTATTTTCATTATTGATGGCTACCTCGACAGAAGGAATTGGCAGTAGTGGTAGTTGGCGGGGACGAAGGGAGGGTATGGGTACAAAGTGATGCATTGCAGGTTACAGAGCAAAATGCATCTGCTTTGTGTTTACAGTCCAGGTGGTGGTCGATGGCAAATTGTAATGCATGAATGCATGACTAATCGCATGACTCATTCTACCCACCAAGCATGAAGCTAACTGACAAGATCGCAGCGAGCGCAAAGCCCTTTTATACTTTTGAATTTTTTCCTCCGCGAACTGAACAAGTTGCAGCCGTCCCAATCTCAGAGAGATTTGCCACTGACATGTGTCACAGGGATTCGAGAATCTCCTTCCCCGTATATCTCGCCTCTCTGCATTGAATCCACTTGCAATCAGCATTACATGGGGCGCCGGCGGCACCACCAGGGAGCGCAGTCTGGAGCTTGCCGGGCTCACGCAACTTGACTACGGCATCGACACGATCCTGCACTTGACGTGCACGAACATGGGACAGGGGATGGTGGACGCTGCACTGAAAGTATGTTGAGTGCGACCTTTTAGTGTAGGAAAGGACTGGACACACAGCGCGGTTCAGGAAGCTAAAGATCGGGGCATACAAAATGTCCTTGCCCTGCGAGGAGGTGCGTATATGCGCGCGATGGTCGATTTTGCTCAGTGACGCGCGTGTGCATATTCAGATCCCCCAAGAGGGGCTGAGGAGTGGCTCCCCATCGATCCCAACTTTTGCCATGCTATCGACCTCGTAAAATATATCCGTGCAAATCCCGAGTACTCGTCCTACTTTTGCGTCGGCGTTGCTGGTACGTGCATGCTCTATCGATTGTCGCGTTTCTGCCATCGGTCTCTCATGTCGTTTGGGTAGCCTACCCCGATGGACATCCGGAAGCCACCATTGACTCGGACACGGAAATCGATTGTTTGAAATCCAAGGTGGACGCGGGGGCAGATTTCGTGATCACGCAGCTTTTCTATGATGCGGATAACTTTCAAAAGTGGCTCGACAAGGTTCGAGCAAGAGGTGTGTCGCATGACTAGCTACCAATGGCGATAGCTGACGTGTTATCCAAGGTATCAACGTTCCCATAATACCGGGTATCATGCCCATTCAAACATTCTCATCTTTCAAGCGCATCACAAAATTGTGCGGTACAAAGGTGTCTCCTTCCATCTTGACAGACCTAGAGCCCGTTAGCGTGCGTGCATTGTTATCACGACCGTTCATCTTCGAGTTATCTCATGATCTACAAAGAACGACGACCAACTGGTCAAGGAGTATGGGATCTCACTAGCAGTCGACATGATTAAAAAGCTTATCCGGGACAACGACGTTCCGGGAGTACATTTCTTTACGCTAAATCTGGAAAAAAGCGTGCAACGCATACTCGAAGCGCTGCAGTGGATTGGGATTGCAGACCATGCGCATCCCAACAAGTTGATAGCGGTATGCTGCAACGCATAATGGCTTATCTGACGATGATCAATGCCTTTCAGGATGTGGTCAATGGCGCTACTACAACACAAGCCTTGGATTCCGGGTTTTTGATCACACCTACCCATGCTGCAGATGACGCTGCAAAAGTTTTTGCCGCGCTCCCCGCTATTGATGGAGATGCTGGCCGTGGCGAGCTCAACAATGCTGCGACATGGGACGATTTTCCCAATGGCAGGTTTGGTGATTATAAGAGCCCTGCGTATGGCAACCAAGGCCTCTGGGGCACTCCAGGCATATCTGTATGCTCGCCTGTTGAATGACCCGTATCGACGTTGGCTGACGCTGCCCTCGTCATAGATCAGCGACGCGGTAGCGGAATGGGGCAAGCTAACGACGCTCGAGGACCTAACTAGGATCTTTTTGTGCTATCTGCAAGGCAAAGTATTGGCGACACCATTTTCGCAAGGGCCTCTCTCCCCCGAGTCACTGGTGATCATGTCCCACCTGGAGCGGCTCACGGAAAAAACGTGGTGGACGGTTGGATCGCAGCCGGCGATTGATGGGGCGAGCTCGTTGGACAGCGTCGTCGGGTGGGGCCCCAGAGACGGATACGTCTTTCAAAAGAGCTTTGTCGAGTTTTTCTGTGATGAGGAGGACGTGGACGCGATCGAGCGATGGGCGAAGGAGCAAAGTGCGGTACATTGGCTGGCGGCCAACAATGAGGTGCGTTGGCTTCGAGTTGCGGTACCATTTTGTTTCATTCTAACGTTTTTTTCACTTAACTGAGGGCGTGTTCCGGACCAACATGGAAGAAGGTCGGCGGAATACGGTGACGTGGGGTATTTTCCCTGGGCAAGAGGTGGTGCAGACGACGATCATCGCGCCCGAATCGTTTCTGTCGTGGAAGGTATGTGTGGGAGAAAAGCGATCTAGGCTAGGCTGATTGACGTGACGGATGGCAGGAAGAGGCGTTCTTGATCTGGACTGACTGGGCATCGTTTTATCGTCCTGGGACGGAGGGCGGAGAGTGCTGGAGCGAGTGCGGGACGATCGGTGGCTGTGTGTGTTGTGCACCAGGATTATAAAAACCACAGGCGCTGTGGACTTTTTGTTGGAAAGCTAGTTTACGTGTAGTATATTTACCTGACTTGTGATTTTCAGAATCACGAAGTGCTTCAGCCGTTGTTATTGCTTCTTCTCCCCCTTGTTCAGTGTGCAGTCAATTCACACTCCGATGATGAGTTAATTTCAATGGGTCGCGTTTCCTGCTTGTCTGGTCATTCCAACGTTCCGAATACAGGGAATGGCTCAAGGATTGTTTGTGCATGGACAGGGAATTGAGGAAGCCCCCCCAAAAAGATATTTCTGATCACCAAGCTAGATGAAACCATGAGGCAACTGCCAACACCTGTCGTGACCGCTGGCGTCAATGGATACCGCATTGTACATACTAACACGGAAACAAGCCTTCTCCTTTTGGATACCAGGATAGCAATTGGATGTCTCCATGTAGAGCATCGTCGCTCCACGTGCGGGAGGGTTAGGATCCCACCCTCTTCGTTAGATTCGACAAGTCGCCTGAATCGTCAACCGTATCTGATCCTCCTTGCTTCTGCTGCGATTAAGTTGCGAAATGGCGATTGATCCATTGTACCGTTAGTGACGCACACGCGGTTTCGTTTTTTCAGGGCATGCCACTATTATCAAGGTGGAACGAGGAAGTAGAAGTAGCTCTCCGTGACGCAGCACTGTCCTATAACCAGACAAGATACCAAGTGGACAAGACAATAAGGAGGCATACATACTATCCGCGGCAGCATACATGTACTATCGTGGTGCAATCTTTGAATCAGAACTCCCGCTCCGATCTCGCGGTTAGAGTGTTTGAGAGACGCTCATCCTTCAACTGTTCAGGGCTCTGCAAATAAATGTCGGTGGACTTGGGGGTTGAAAGACAAAGAGCATGTCACACGGGATGATGACAATAGAGATTCGGTGGATCGTAGGGCAAGAGAGCATAGTACGTCCACATGACGACCGTCAAGGTGCTGTAACGCTCATGATGTGCTTGATGAGATGGGGCGACTGGAGGCGTAAAAAGAGGTGGATAGGGCAGAGGGTGGAGCTGGTATTCCCCCCTGCCGCGTCGCGCATCGCTGTCTGTGTACGGCCCTGCTCACTTGGTAAACTGATCTTCTCTCTCTTGTTACGGCTTGCCTGCTTCGCTGCGCTCAGTTCGTCATAGCTAGCACTGCTAGCACAATAAGAGGGGATACATTCGTACTGCAGCCCTGTTCCACCATCACCTCAACAATTGTCTTCGACCTGAGCGCTTGAGCATTGACTGTCCAAGAAAGTGATATCTGTGATGTGTGACATGTAACGCGATCTTGACCAACAATCATCACCTACTCTTAGTATGTTTGCAGCCGCACATCATATCGTCACTCTCGGCGGGAGATTTTTTTCCATTGGACGTGACTATGTAAGAACGACCTGTCTATCTGAAGTTGTTGATAAGAATATGATTAGAATGAAACTGTTGGTATGTGATGCCCATTGTGACGGGTTATTTGCAGTTTGACATCTTGCAATTCAGTCAACCGGCAAGTAGGTACAAAGTATGTTTATCCATGCCTTTCTGACATGTGTCTTGTCAGGTAGCTATAAAGGGTATGTATTGTACTAGCAACTCCCATTACAATTCTTAGATTACATGATATGTAGTTATTTCTGAGGACGAGATTGGTATGTTATCACATGCATCTTTGTTACTGATTTGACTTTTCATGTTGATTTCATTTATTCAAGGTTGGTGCATGGATAATGCCATGCGCATGACTAACTTTCATAGTAGAAAAATACAAGAAATGGCTATCACCTCCTGATCCTTCTATCAATCATGACAATGCTAGGAGGAAACATCACAAGGACAGTGGACTTTGGTTTCTTGAGGATGAAAGGTATGTTAGTTGGAAACATGGCTCCAACAAGTGCCTGTGGATCAATGGAATATGTAAGTGATTCTGAATCCTGAAGGTTACTATATACTTATTGACATTTCCATAGCTGGCTGTGGCAAGACTGTTGTCTGGTATGTCATGTTTCTGCCATGCAACAGTTACCCATGATAAAGCTAGCTCCACTATTATAAAAGACATTGAAAGTGCTTGTCACAAACAATCTGGTTTGGGCATGGCTTATTTTTATTTTGATGTCAATGATCACACAAAGCAGACCACCAGAAGCCTGCTTTCCTATCTGACCCTAGCTCTTGCTGCAAGATCACAAAACCATAAGGTCATGGAAGATCTTTATGAGAAAAAAAACAAGATTGATTACCCTACAACTGATGAATTGTTGCATGCTCTTGTGCAACTTTTGTGGGGATTTGAAAAGGCCTACATTGTGATTGATGCTCTAGATGAATGCAAGGAGTATGATGATTTGTGGAATATATTGAGCCAGATACATGACCAATGCTGCCTTTTGATCAGCAGCAGAAGAGAACAACACATAATCACAACTGTCCAGCAGTGTATTGACGTGGAGATAATTCTTTCTGCAGACCTAGTCAATGGGGATATCAAGAAATATATTCATGATGGATTTGAGGTAGATCATAAGCTCAAGAGATGGTCTTATGCTGTGGATGATGACATACAAGAAGTGCTGTTGCAAGGTGCAGATGGAATGTGTGTGTACTAAAACAATTCTGGCAATGATTGTAGCTAACAAATGACAGGTTCCGTTGGGCAGCTTGTCAAATGGATGAGCTTAGAAAGTGTTGAAGCCAGAAGGCAGTTGAGGATGTTTTGAAGCATGTTCCAAAGACACTGGAAGGCATATATGACCAAATTCTTCAAAGAATTGATGAAAAAGACATAAGGAGTGCCATAATGCTTTTTCATTGGCTGGTCCTGGCCATGGAACCAATGAAATTTGAGCAACTCATGGTTACTGTGACATTTGATGAATCCAAACAGACCTTTGATTCTAAGCAAACTTTGTCAGATCCAGAAGATGTGTTAGAAATCTGCTCAAGTCTTGTGATAAGAGGAGCAGATGATACAGTAGTGCTTGCACATTCATCAGTTAAGGAATACATCCTGCAAGCACCAAGGATGATGAGGCAGCATACATTGAATATATCAAACCTTTATTCTGCTCATGGATTGATGACATCATTTTGCCTCTCATACCTGTTACAAATCAAACAAGACAAATTGAATGACAGTGTATTCATAGAGTTCTGCCTAGCTACATATGCTGCAGAGCACTGGCATGAACACTATGAACTGAGCAGCAAGGATTCTATTAATATAGAGCAATTGCAAAAGTTAGTCTTTCAAACACACAACTATTTTAGGAATTGGGTGAGGCTACACAATGTGGACAATGAGTGGCCCCAAATAGAATTAAGGAGAGAAAATGTAGCCCATCCATTGTACTCTGCTGCACTGCTTGGCCTCAAAACAGTTGCTGAACATCTCCTAATAGATGTTGATGTTAACATTCAAGGAGGTTCAAATGGCAATGCACTCCAGGCTGCAGGACTGAAAGAAAATTTGGTTGTTAATCTTCTCCTGGAGAAAGGAGCTGATATCCATGCTCAAGGTGGAGCATATGGAAATCCACTCCAGGCTGCTGCACTTGAGGGGAATCTGGAAATTGTTAATCTACTCTTGGACCAAGGAGCTGATGTCAATGTGCAGGGTGAAGAATACAGGAATGCACTCCAGGCTGCAGCACATGGTGGTAATCTGGAAATTGTCAAGCTGCTCTTGGATAGAGAGGCAGATGTGAATGCACAGGGTGGGTCCTTGGGAGGTTCACTCCAGACAGCAGCACTTGGTGGCAATCTGGACATTGTCAAGTTGCTCTTGGAAAGAGCAGCAGATGTCAATGCTCCAGGTGGGGCATTTGGAAATGCACTACAGGCTGCTGCATTCAAAGGCAAAATGGAAATTATCAAGCAGCTCCTGGACAAAGGAGCTAATATCAATGCCCAGGGTGGACAACATGGGAATGCACTCCAGGCAGCAGCAAGAAATGGCAATGTTGACATTGCCAGGCTGCTTCTAGATGCAGGAGCTGATGTCAATGCCCAGGGTGGATGGTGTGACAATTCACTCCAGGCTGCAGCACTTGGTCATAATCTAGACATTCTTAAGCTGCCCTTTGGTAGAGAAGCTCACATTCTCAAGCTGCTCCTAGACAGAGTTGGAGCTGATGTCAATGCTCAGGATGGACAGTATATGAATGTGCTTCAGGCTGTATCAATGAATGACAATGTTGACATTGTGAAGTTGCTCCTGGACAAAGTGTTAGGACTAATCCCACACAACCCACAAGCCTCGTTGAGACGAGATAGAGAAAGAGGTTTATTGACACAGTAGATAAGTAAGCTGGGTGAGAGCAAACTATCTAGAGTCTTAGAGACTCCTACCTACAACGCACCACCTTATATACCCCAACCATGGTCTGTGCGCAGCAGCCTCATGCCCCAAGGGCTATGTGCACGCAGCAACGAAACCATGGCGACTATCTACTCCTTCCTGCGATGCCTGTGTCCCCATCCGGTCCTTATTGTCTTCTTATCGGCACAGCCCCTGGCTGACTAACCGCTGACCTAACCGATGGGCGCCTTGACATAGGGGTTGGCGCCTACAAGTCCTGTATACCTATGCATCCATAGGGCCCCAGAGAAAATAGATAAAAATATAGAGAAATCGCCAGAAAATCGTTAGAGTCGTAACATGACCCCCTCCTTAAGACTTCACGTCCCGGGAAGTCAGTGTGAAGATATCGTCTTAGGAATTCTTGCAAGGTCTCTTGCAAATGCCTGATCCGTATCCAGTTCGTCATAAATAAGTTTGCGGTCGCCTTTCCACCGCTGCCAGTTCTGTTGTAACTTTTCAAGGTATTCCCTCTCGAATTTGCCGTTTTCCCATCCAAACAATCGTTTGGGCACATGCACCTGGGTGTGATTCTGCCACCGTCTGTATTCTAGATCGCGCACATTGACGAGCCTACGTGGAGCACTAGGATTTGCCTTGTGAAATTTTTGAACCTCCTTTTTTGCGTTACCGAGGTTCTCGGCTGGTTCCCAAGTGGATTCTTCTATAGGATAGTTTTTCCACTTGACGAGATATTCCAAGCGCCCTCCTCCACATCCACTAACTCGGCTATCCATAACTTCCTCAACCTCATATTCATCATCCTGAGATTCCTCAACCATTTGTAACTCCTTTCGCTGAGCTACTTTGTCCTTTTGAGTAGGAAACACAGGTTCCTTGTATGGTTTGAGATGCATCTCATTGAACACGTTGTAGACTTTCCAGGAAGCAGGAATTTTTAACTGGTACGCGGATGTGCCAACCTTTTTGACAATCTCTAGGGGACCGACAAACTTGCCATCGAGCTTTTTGGTAGCACGGATAGTGGGTAGATTTTCGGTACTAAGGTAAACCTTGTCCCCCGGTTTGTATTCCCGTGCCGGTGCTTTAGTTTCATCATACCGCTTTTTCATGATTTCTGCGGTTTTGTTTAGCGCTTCCATTGCTTTGGCATGTACATCCTCAATTTGTTTGGCCAGTTCCTCAACCATGACCACTTTCGGCGTGTGAAATGGATTTACTCCCTTGTTGGGATGGCGTCCGTTGTTCATAAAAAATGGCGAATACCCTGTTGATGCATGTGTTCGATCATTGTGACAAAATTGTGCCACCGCCAACCAATCACTCCAGTTATCTTGACGGTGATTGACGAACATAGTCAAGAACTCCTTGACTTCTTGGTTGACATGCTCTGTTTGTCCATCTGTCTGTGGGTGATAGGCCGTGAATCGAGTGGCCTTTATGCCTAGCATTCCATACAAGTCGTCCATGAACTTTGAAACGAACTGCGGTCCTCGGTCACTGATGACTTTCCAGGGAATTCCATGCTCCCGAAATACATTGTCTCGGAATAAGACCGCCACTCCTTGCAATGTGATATTGGTCGTTGTAGGAAGGAAATATGCCTTTTTGGTGAATCGGTCCACCACCACCATAACCATGTCATTGCCTTTGGACTCCGGCAGTGGGCCGATCAAGTCAACAGAAACAATTTCCCAAGGCTCCGAAGGAATCTCATTGGGGGGTGGCGCCGCCCTAGCTTGTCGATCGGGTTTAGCGCGTTGGCACGTCTCACATCCCGGGATATACTTTTCAATGTCCTTTCGCATATTCGGCCACCAGTAGTCCCGAGTTATTAGTTCCAATGTCTTGACAACCCCAGAATGCCCCCAGGAATGAATCAATCCGATTAGTTCCCCTCGTAATCGGTTGTTGGCAGGTATGTAAATTCGCCCCTTCCATTGCACTATTCCTTTGTCAACGGCATAGTCTGGGTCTCCCTTTTCCAATCCTTCACACACTTGCGACTCCCATTGTTGTTTGGGAATTCTTGCAATATCCCTTAATAATTCGTCTATAGCCCAGTCGTCGTCCAAGAGTCATACAAACAGATGTTCCTTCAGGAGAATGACACCCTCATTATCGTTATGTCCTCGTGCGTGTCCTGCTCGTCGAGACAGTAGATCTGCTTTAGAGTTTGATTTACCAGAACGGTGTTTAATAATGAAATTGTATTCCTGCAAATCTGTGACCCATCGAGCTTGTCTTCAATTGAGATTTTGCACCTTCCGGAAATACGTGAGGTTTTGATGATCCGTTAAAACCTCTACAATTTCTTTTGCACCTTTAAGATAATGAGACCATTCATAGAATGCGTGCATGACTGCTAGCATTTCTTTATCATAAATCTCATAGTTCCGTTCTGCATCATTTAAAGCCTTAGAAATGAACGCCACCGGCCTCCAAAGTTGATCCTTGCCCTGTTGAGACAAAATTCCGCCGATTGCAAAGTCTGACGCATCTACTTCAACTCGGAATTGTCCTTCATCATCTGGAATTTTGAGGACAACCTCCCTCGCCACAAGGTCTTTCAGTCCCTGAAAGGCTACGGATTGAATCTCGGTCCATAACCAGTCAACTTTGCCAGTTAATTTTGTCAACGGTTTAGCCATCTGTGCAAAACCCTGCACAAATCGTCGATAAAAGTTGATAAATCCCAAGAACTGTTGTAACTCCTTTTTGCATGTTGGTTCTGGCCAGGATGCAATGGCGTCAACCTTGCCTTTTTCCATTCGGATGGAGTGGTACTGATTACCAAACCCAGGAAATCAATTTGCGGCTGGTCAAACCAACATTTCTCAGGCTTGAGAGATAACTTATGTTCACCAAGCTTGGCCAAAATACGGTTGACATGCCTGTGTGCTCCTTTTGAGATTTTGAGAAAACCAAGATATCGTCCATGTAAATGACAACCCATCCTTCTGCAATTTCCTGTCTGAATATGTCGTTCATCATTGTCTGGAATGTTGCCGGTGAATTGGTTAACCCAAAGAACATGACCAACAGTTCAAATAGTCCTCGATTTGTCCGGAAGGCAGCTTTCCATTCATCCCCTTCTTTAATGTGAACGTTGTTATACCCCCAGCGGATATCCATCTTGGAGAACACCTTTGCCTGTGACAATTTGTCCACCAATTCCCCAATCAATGGTAGCGGGTATCATTTTTTATTGTCATTTTGTTCAGTCGTCGGTAGTCCTGAACAGGTCTCAATTTTCCATCCTTCTTTTTAACAAAAAAGAACGGCGATGCCATGGGCGATTTACTAGGCTGAATACGACCTGAGTCCAAGTTTTCTTTTAGGAATTCATCCAATTGGGCCTGTTCATCTCGACTCAGTGGATAATTTTACAATCCACTGCCTTAGATCCGGGTATCAATTCAATCGCATGGTCCCAAGGACGTCTGGGCGGTAATTCATCAAAGGTTTCTTTTTCAAAGACCTTCCGGTGTCCAAGGTAGTGTTCCGGAACCACTTCTTCCAGTGAACGCCTTTTTGCTGCATCAGCTTCCTTAGCTGCAATATCCGTTGCTACCGATCGTAGTTTGAACTCTGGTTCTCCAATATGTACTGCTAGGAGTTTTTTGCCTTCCTTTAGAGGCTCCATAGGATCTACTTCATCTTCTGGATTGTCAACATGTGAACAATCCCAACACGTTCCTGGACATCTGGTAAACCGTACTTCTTGTTTTTTCCAGTCCATTATGGGATTATGGTGTTGCAACCAGTCGTGTCCCAGGAAAATGTCCGTTTTCCCTAATCCTGCCACACCACATTCGATGATTTCCTCGTGGCTCCCTATTCAGCTTGAACTGGACCATGTATTCCAGACTCCCTAGTGCGTTCCTTGTCCCATCTGCGTTATATACTGGCATAGGTCAAAGGAGTTTCCGTTTATTAAGTTTGTGTTGTTCCACAAACTCGGTACTGATGCAGGACCCTGTACAGCCTGAATCCACTAGTGCCACAATGTTGATTTGTGCCCAGTATCCATAGTTGTAATAGTCCCTTTTAAATTCATTTCTTGTCGTCCTGTAGCTTTGACGACACTCTGCCTTAACCTTGTTAGGTTCCACAACGCCTCTGCTTCTGATTGTTGGTTTAATTCATTAACCAAGTTTTCAGTTGCCTCATCAAGTCGTTTATTGTGACCCATTCCTTTAGACACCGCACCGCAGTGTCCTTGTCTTGTTGCCAGATTCTCCGTAATACCCATGCGGGTGACCAAGTTTTTATCCGGGGTTTGGCGCTCACACTCAAGTTTCGAATCTGATGGACATATGATGAACATTCATACAATAATTCCGGTACACTAATACAAGAATCTTTGTCCATGATTGAAACTCTATCAGCCAGCAGCGCGGAGTGCTTGCCTACTGGCTGTCGCCAAAACCCTTCTCCTTGCCGTATTCTTTCCATTGCTCCTCAGTGAGCTCTTCCACCTTCAATTCCCGAATGCAGCCTTTTCCTTTCTCTTTCTTATTAAACCGCTTTGGTTCAGGACAGTCCCTGGCAAAGTGTCCCTCTTTGCCGCAATTGTAGCACGCCCCTGTGCGTCATTTCGCTTTATCAACATCCATGGCGTTTGGATCCCTACTGGATGTTGCCATAGTGGGCATGCTATGTTGAATTGGTGCCTTGCTTTCCTTGGCTACCGGTGTCTCCTTGTACTCGTTACGGCCCTTTTTCTCGCCGTATGCCTCTTTCGCCCTGCGATATACCCGCGCCAATTGTACCGCCCGATCCTGAATTGTTTTCAGGGATGCATCATCTGCTAAGTTCCCATGCCTGATCAATTCCGCACCCAGGGCAGGATTGATCCTATTCAGGAAATGATCTTTGAGCGCATTTTCCCCCCATCCAACCAATGGTGACAACGCGTTGAACTTAATGATATAGTCTTCTATTGGAGTATTCCGTTGTTCCAATTTCATTAAGTCATCCGTTGCATGTTGTTTGGTTTCAGTAGACATGAAGAATTCGTGCATCTCAGTTTTAAACGCTGCCCAGGTTGTCCATGGATATTTGTTTACATTGGGTGGTCGTGTCCATTGCAACGGTTGATCTTCAGGTTGCAACGGAGCTCGGTGTCCGTTATTTACTTCTGCCCATGTAAGATCCGATGGATACCTTGTTGGAGCGCGCGCATGCTTCCCTTCATATTCCGCGTCCGCCTTTTGAATTTCTTGGAGTTTGACTCCAGCCCATTCCCCAGCACGGTTTCCCTTCCCCTTTCTGGTACAATACAAACAGATGACGATGCGTCTCCGGACTGTAGTTTCCTGCGCTAGCGTGAAATAGACTTCCATTGTGCGTAGCCAATTGTCCACTTGACTAGGATTGCCTTCAAAGTGATCTGGCATTTCGGCCTTTGTTAATGGAGCTGGTGTCGGTCGCGGATGCGTGTGTTGCCATTCTTCCAGAACATTAGTAAGAAGTTGCCCAAAGCCGTTGACGGTTGCCATCCTGGACTCCTCAATGTCGTCAATTTGCTGCTGCCTTTCTGCGACATCATCTTGATTTGTTCCGGTCAAGGGAATCTGCGGCGGCAAGGGGTGCGGCATAACTTGCGTGTATCCGATTAGGAAATCTCTAAGTCCCATGGCCATTTGGACCGTCCATTGAAAGGCGCCGACGTGGTAGCGGCCATACCCTTTGAGGATCCAATCCTCCATCTGAGTCCAAGCATTAAGACCCTGAGACACGCGTTCCACATGTATGCATCCTTCACGTCCATAAGTCTTTCGGGCTCTTACATTTGCCTGCAAGTCCCTCATACGACTGTCGAACTGGTAGATCTCCTGGATCTGCAGGTATGCCGGCCACTCAAACTTGTTCCAGTGCTGTTTCTTGAACATCACCAAATAGCAGAATCCCGGGATGTCCGGGCGTAGAATTTCACTACTCGATTTGGCTACAGGGTATGGATATGCGTGCTCTACTTCATTGGCTACCAATGGTCTATCTCTCGCCGCTTTTGTGCTTGGTCCAGATTACTTGGTCCCGCTTCTATCATCCAGTCCTCCGCTGTTGTAACTGGTCCATCATGCCAGTTCCAATCGCCGCCGCGGGTACGCATGATTGCGTTGAACTCCGCCTTCTTGGCTTTGATGGCCTTGGCGCATGTGGGCACCTTTGGTGGCACGGGGGGTGGCGTTGATTGTTTTGACGTTCGAGGCGGGGTAGATCCAGTGATCAAGTATAGTACAGGGTTGGGTTTGCTGACCCGTACAGGGACACTGGATAGTTCCGTGTCGCCACCTTCACACTTGATGGACAGGGTTGACCCAGTGTAAGATCGGGCCTTCTTCTTTTTCATGTTTCGGCAAAAGAAGCCTTGCCGCCCCATCGTGCACGCTTGTTGTATGTCCCCTAGCGATCATTTCATCGATGCTGCCCCAGTCCCAGATATCGTCACCGTCCTCTATCCGGATCATGAATTCTTCCAGGACATGGAATCGGTCTCGTTGACAGTTGTCTTGGAGACTGAACCGAGCAAAGGGGTTTCGGAGCTCCGTGTTCCACGAAGCAATTTCCCGTTACAGTGGGCCACTCCGGCCAATGGTACAAGTCATAATATTCGGGTTTGAACAAGTACATGTAGCAGTACCCGGGTTTTCGCCAATGATAGTTGGGGCGATCCGCATTCGTCGGGACCCCTGGCAGTATGACCCGTTCCTGGTTCTCTACCCAATGATCGGTGTATTCTTTCTTGGTCCGAATTCCCCAATCGGCCAAGTGTAGATCCATGAAGTCATCCCATTCTGGGAGCATGACTCCATCATTGTCAAGCCCTGTGTGACCTTCCAAGGAGTTGGGCTCCGTAACCGGAGATGAGCTTGATGGACCCTTCCTCCATTCGTACATGTAAGGGGCGTATCGTGTCATTCGTCCCGAGTGCTTGACCTTGATGTTGCCATTTGAGGCATGCATCAACTTGTTCCTTTCTTTGGCCGTCAGGACCAAACCGTCGTGTTTCAGGGTAAACACGTTGAACCCCTGGAGAAGCAATAGCATGTTGGACGGTGAGTCGAACACCGCCTCCCTGACGTCTGGTTGGTCCACGAGCTGCTCCAACACCTGTTCGAGAGCACTCGTCGGTCCATTTCTAATTCTTGTTCCATCTGCTGGAACTTTCTCTTTTGTTGCAGCGCCTCGCACTTTTCCTGCATGAGAATTTCCCATGCCTCTTCTTGCTCGCGGAAGGCCGCCTCCTCAAGCACCTGACGTTCGTAAGCTGCCCTGCGCAGCCTGAGCTTTTCTAGACGGCGCTGCTCCTTGCGCCAGTAGTACCATGCGCAGACATGCGCATCATTTTGTCGGTAGTTGACCGGCTTGGCCGACTCGGTTCGTTGTTGGGGCATAGGGCACCCCGCCGCCCATTCTAGATTGAAAACTTTTCCGATCTCCATCAAGGACATAGATGCCCTTGGCAAAGCATAGTTGAACAATTGCGTCATTGTTCCTGGATCCCAGATCCCTTAGCATTTTCCAAATTTGGATGACGTCCCAAGTAGGGAGATGTCGCCTCTTCTTCTGTAACTGTACTTCCGAATACAGCCACTGTCCGATGCGGTCAATAACGCACCCGCACTCGAATGTTTGATTTATTTCACCAAATGACCTAAAGGGTGGTGCCCGGCTCTTCACTAGAGTGTCCTCGTGCTCAGATTAATAAATCCGATACGTAATTGGTGTCTCTAGACTGTAGGCCTTGATACACGTCACGCCAATAGATTGTCTTCGTTGGTTCCACCAACTATTCCGCAGTCCTAGTGTAGTTACCCGGGGCGACCCTGCCTGGTCCACAACCCAGCGATGCGACTACTCTCGTCTAGAACTGTTTTGTAGACAGTATGGTCCGCAGTCAGTCGTGACCACGTTGTTGACTTTGTGTCGAATCGAGGCTGCAACTAGTCTCGTGGTGCGACGAGTAGTTGGTCAGATGAAAAAAGATTGTTGGATCGCTTCGACGCTGTGAGCGACAACAAGCAAGACGTGCTCGGCGCTGTGTCAAACGACGAAGGGTGTGGTTGAAAAGACTCTAGATTATGTTAGGACTAATCCCACACAACCCACAAGCCTCGTTGAGACGAGATAGAGAAAGAGGTTTATTGACACAGTAGATAAGTAAGCTGGGTGAGAGCAAACTATCTAGAGTCTTAGAGACTCCTACCTACAACGCACCACCTTATATACCCCAACCATGGTCTGTGCGCAGCAGCCTCATGCCCCAAGGGCTATGCGTGCGCAGCAACGAAACCATGGCGACTATCTACTCCTTCCTGCGATGCCGTGTCCCCATCTGGTCCTTATTGTCTTCTTATCGGCACAGCCCTGGCTGACTAACCGCTGACCTAACCGATGGGCGCCTTGACATAGGGTTGGCGCCTACAAGTCCTGTATACCTATGCGTCCATAGGGCCCCAGAGAAAATAGATAAAAATATAGAGAAATCGCCAGAAAATCGTTAGAGTCGTAACACAAAGGAGCTGATGTCAATGCACAGGGTGGAAAATTAGGAAATGCACTCCAGGCTGCAGTGGTTGGTGGCAATCTAAAATTGTCAAGCTGCTCTTGGATAGAAAAGTAGATGTTAATACTCAGGGTGGAAGCTATTGGAATGCACTCCAGGCTGCAGTATTGGGTGATCTGGAAATTGTCAAGCTACTTTTGCACAAAGGAGGTGATGTCAATGCTCAGGGTGGATTGTATGGGAATGCACTCCAGGCTGCTGCATTCAAGGGCAATATGGAAATTGTTGATCTGCTCTTAGGTAGAGAAGTGGATGTCAATACTCAAGGTGGATGCTATGGGAATGCACTCCAGGCTGCCACACTTGGTGATAATCTTGAAATTGTCAAGTTGCTCCTGCACAAAGGAGCTGATGTCAATGCTCAGGGTGGACAGTATAGGAATGCACTCCAGGCTGCAGCAAAGAATGGCAATGTCAACATTGTCAAGCTGCTCCTGGAAAATGGGGCTGATGTCAATGCTCAGGGTGGGGAATTTGAAAATGCACTCCAGGCAGCAACAAAGATGCAACATTGGGTAATTTGGGAGCTTCTTCTTGATTGTGGAGCTGAGTATATCTGCAGACATGTACATACTGTAGATTACTAATTGTTTTGCAATATAAATTGTGTCATACTACATGTAGTAACTTGATTACTTTATTGAAACAACTCAAGATGATTGTCCTTTGTGCAACATCAACACTTTACACTCAGCCACATGTCCAGGTATACTCCAGGTAAAGTCCATGTAACATCCAGGTATAGTCCAGGTCCCTGGGCAAATGTTACAAGGTTGCCAGACCAAGTCACACAACCAGAGGAAACAGAGGAAAAGAAAAAGAAACTCTGATGTTCTGTCTAGGACAGTGACAATCAAGAGCCTAGAGCTCTTGATGCAACAAACTACAATATATAACCCTGGCCTCATGCCATCAAATGATAACCATACCTCTGCTGAGATTGATTGAATATGAGAGCAGTACTTGGAACTGATGATGCTATACATTTGGAGAACAAGGGAAATGTAAAAAGCTGTAGCTACTTGAGAAGTAAAAGATGAAGAAAAGGGACTGTAGCACATGTGGCTACACAGGTGTGGCCTGACATACAGTGACTCAAAAGTGATTCAATGTTTGGTGCTTTTGGACTGTTTATAGGATAACTCAGGAGCAGGGACAAACAAGGGTAAATAATGAGGGGCTGAGTAAGAGCAGCACATCAGGGTTACATGATGGTAAATAGATTATGTAATTAGGCACACTATCCATGAAGATATGGGCACTTTAATCTGATGACTCATTGAATCACTTATTTGAGTGTGCATCCACTGTCACCTCGACAATTGTCTTCAACCTGAGTGCTTGAGCATTGACATTTGGTGTCCAAGATGCTGTCATGCTGTCATGAAAGTGACATTTGTGGTAACACAATCTTGACCAACAATGTTTGCAGCTGCACATCATATTATTACTCTCAGTGGGAGATTTGACCATGTCAGGACTATCAATATCTCAGCAAATAAATGCATATCCTTTACCTCTCATCTCTGATCTTATGACAAAATTGGCCAGTGCAAATTACTTCACTAAACTCAATCTACACTGGGGATACAACAACGTCAGGATCAAAGAAGGCAATGAATGGAAGGCTGCATTTATGTCATGAGGTCAAGATGCTTATGTAATCTTTGATAAAGATAAGATAAGAGATAACAATAACATCTTAGATAAGATCTAATTGTGACAGTGTACCCAGCAAACTATTTGAAGGTGAAAGTATCAGAGGCATTGTTATTGATGCCTGCCATATCACTCTAGGTCACCTGGGAACACATAGAACATTGGGCTATGTCCAATGTTGGTTCTGGTGGCCACAGACATAGGGCACTTCTGCAAGTCCTGTGGAAAGTGTCAAACAACAAAGGTCTCACACCAAAAACCACTGGGATGGCTTCATACAATGCCTATCCCATTGGAACTGTTATGAGCTCACACCCTATGACAACAACCCCATCATCCCCCTAGGGGGCCCACAGGCCTTGTTGCTGGCCAGAGAGTAGAAAGGAGATGAAACAGGATAGATTGGGGCAAGAGAGAAGCTATCTGAAGTCTGGGGAGACTCCAGCTACAAGTTACCTACTTATATACTACTCTATGAGGACACTTTGCAACTCCTTGACCCATTGGCACTCTTATTGTTCTTGTGAGTGCATGGTTGGGCACTGCTGCAGTTACTGTGCATATGGGCACAGCTGCTATGACTCCACTCATAGGCTCATTCTGGACTGCTCTAGATCCCTGTCCATAAGGGGCTATACCTTAATGCTTCATGCATCACCTTGCAATCCTTTATAGATATGTGCACTATCCTGCATCTTGTCTGATGCATGATAGCTTTGATCCACTGATCCTCCTAATGCACTGATGCCAAGTATGATGCCATCAAGGTGGCAATCCACCTTCCTAGTCTGGCCATCCTTCTCCCCTTGTATCCTATAAGGCCCCTGGCCTGTTATAAAGCATGTAGCAGTCATCCCAGATGACTGTAGAGTAAAACTGAAATTGAGGGCTAGGATTGTGATCCTAACAAGGACCCCTCATGACTCCTTGACCCATTGGCACTCCTCCAACTCTGACTCACTTCTATTGTCATTGTGAGCACATGGTTGGGTGCTGCCACAGTTGCTGCATTTACAGTGACCAGCAAAAGGTTTCCAATGTTTGGTGAAACTGTATTGAATGGCTTATAGCATGAGAAATAAATTATATAAAATCCTGAAAATTCAGAGTACATAGCTTAACATGTATAGTATTAGGTAATACAGCACCATTATGTAATCATTGTTATTGCAGAAGATAAAAATAAATTAAACCTCACTGCTCATTGGAAACCTTTTGCTGCTGACAATCATAGACAACAAGATACCCTCTTCTAATACTTTGTATACCCTCCCTTTGCCTTGATCACTTTCTCAACCCTTATAGGCATGCTTTCAATCAACTTCTGACACTCAGAAGCTGGTATTGCTTCCCACACCCTCTCAACCCTCTCCACAACTCCAAAATCCCTCTTGGTGCTGTCTCATACTCTCCAGCTTCCTCTTCAAGTGGTCCCAGAGATGCTCAATGGGATTGAGGTCTGGAGACTGTGCAGGCCAGTTGAGAACATTCATACCATGCTCATCAAACCAATCCTTGGCCTTCTTGCTGGTATGTTTGGGGTCATTGTCCTGCTGAAAAAAAATGTCATCAGCAGAAAATCCATAATACCTGATGCTTCTCTGCAATTCATCATCCAAGATGCTCCTGTAAAGCTCCCCATCCATCCTACCCTCAATCCTGGTGGCATATCCAACTCCATCCCACATCATACAGCCCCAAACCATGACAGACCCACCCCAAACTTCACTGTCCCCTGCACAAGCCTATCATTCAGGCTCTCTCCAGCCTTTTTCCAAGCCCATTTCCTCCCATCTAACCCAAGATGATTAATTTTAGTCTCATCAGACCATACAACCATTTTCCAGTCATCCATAGTCCAATATTGGTGTGCCAAGGCAAAGTCCAGCCACTCCTTTTTGTGCCTAGCTGACAAAAGTGGCTCCTTCTTCTTCACAACTGCCTTCATTCCCTGCTCTTTCAAGCATCTCCTGACTGTATCTACTGACAATGGCTGATCAACAATGAGCTGGAGTTCTTTGGTCACATCCACAGCTGTTTCAGCCCTCCTAGAAGTGATGAGGTGCATGGCATGGCATTTATTGGTGGGAGAGAGCTTCTTTGGACGACCTCCAAAGGACTTTTGGAGGTGAGGACAGTGTTTAGAGCAAATTCTAGAGACTGTAGCAAGGCCATGGCCAGTGGATGAAGCAATAGCTTTGGCAGAATGGCCAGCATTGAGAAGGGAGATGATGTGTTGCTGTTGAGCAGGAGTGAGAGAGTGCATGATGTATGGGTTGCTAGGACTGTTGAATTCAACTGAAAATCAACATAGTCACATGACTGTGTAAATGTAGTTAACAGAGTCATGTGATCTGTCTTGTTTCTATTCCTCAAATTGTCAGCAGCAAAAGGTTTCCAATGAGCAGTGAGGTTTAATCTATTTTATCTTCTCCAATAACAATGATTACATAATTGTGCTGTATTACCTAATACTATACGTGTTAAGCTATGTACTCTGAATTTTCAGGATTTTATATAATTTATTTCTCATGCTATAGCCATTCAATACAGTTTCACCAAACATTGGAAACCTTTTGCTGGTCACTGTATGAGTGTGGCCACTATGACTCCACTCATAGACCCCTGTCCATAAGGGGCTGTGCCTCAATGCTTCATGCATCCCATTATAGATATGTGTGCTGTCCCACATCCTGTCTGATGCATGATGGCTTGATCCACTGATCCTCCTGATGTGCTGATGCCAAGTATGATGCCATCAAGGTGGTAATCCACCTTCCTAGTCTGGCTGTCCTTCTGTATATAGTATTGGCTGGCTTGTCCAACCATTGTCTTGTCCTCTGGTCATGTGCTGACTCAACCAATAGTGTTCCCTAGTCTCCATAAGGCCCCCAGCCTGTTGTAAAGAGTGTAGTTGTCATCCCAGATGACTGTAGAGTAAAACTGAAATTGAGGGCTAGGATTGCAATCCTAACAGGAACCTTGGGAAAGTGTAGGAATGGACTTTGCTGGTCCATTCACTGGAGTAGAAGGATCTGATTACATCCTTCTAGTGATTTGTAGAATGACTGCAATGGTCCATCTACTCCTCACACAGACAGATGTATCAGCTAAAGGTATAGCTGAACTGTTCATCAAGGAAATAGTTAGACTCCATGGTGTTCCAGGGTCTATAGTGTCTGACAGAGATACAAAGTTCACTTCATCATTCTGGAGTGAGCTAAGCAAATTCTAGGACAATGACTACTAATTCATTGTCCTATCATCCACAAACCAATGGCTATTCTGAAAGAGCCATCCAAACAATGTCTCAGATCCTGAGATCATTGGTTAATGACTACCAAGATAATTGGAAGTTGCAATTACCCATGGTCAAGTTTGCAATGAACTCAGCAACCAGTGAATCCACTGGCTACACCCTGTTCAAATTATGGATGGATGCCCTGAATGATTCAAGAGATCAAATATGGTGCATTGCATGTGGGAGTAAATAATTTGCAGAGGACATCAAGGATGTTCTCAATAAAACATTTGACAAACTGACCACTCAGCACACACACCAAGTGGTAATGGCAAATAAACATTGACAGGAAGAACAAGCCTTCCAGAAGGGAGATTTAGTCTTCTCTTGTTGGGATTATGTGTTATGACCTTACAACTTTTTGGCTATTTTTCCATATTTTTATCTATTTTCTCTGGGGCCCTATGGATGCATAGGTATACAGGACTCATAAGCGCCAACCCCTATGTCAAGGCGCCCATCGGTTAGGTCAGCGGTTAGTCAGCCAGGGGCTGTGCTGATAAGAAGACAATAAGGACCGGATGGGGACACGGGCATCGCGGGAAGGCGTAGATAGTGCCATGGTTCCATTGCTGTGTGTGCATAGCCCAGGGGCATGAGGCTGCTGTGCACAGACCATGGTTGGGGTATATAAGGTGGTGCATCGTAGATAGGAGTCTCTAAGACTCTAGATAGTTTCCTCTACACCAGGTCACCAGTCTATTGTGTCAATCTATTCTCTTATCCTCACTCTTCTCTGTGAGGCTTGTGGTTGTGTGTAGGCTTGTCCTAACATTATGTGAGCATTGGATATGTCTGAGCTGCAGCACATATCGGAACCACTTCACATATTGGATGTGGAGCACTAATTGGAACATTTGTGCATTGGATATGATGCAGCGGAAGTGCGCATGAGTATGGAAGTATATACTGTATATAAGTAAAATAGGGTGTGAATAATATAAGCCTGCTGCCCACACATATGCTCATACAACAACCAGTTCTCACACTCAACTACTGGTCTCCCACGCTTCGCACCTGCTTATCAGCACACCAGATATCACATGTTGCTCATGCATCACACTTGTGGATATAGCCACACTCAAACTATCCCCATTTTGAGAGGTTATGGGCCCTGGAGCCTTGCTTTAAGCAACCTTGGCCAAAAACACATCTATTGACAATTCTGAAACATTATACATCATGTCTCGCTTACCCCTATTGCTAATCTAAGGAAGCCAGACCGTCATCCACTGCAAATCTGAATTCTGCACCCACAAACTACTGTTCCAGAAGCCGTTCCAGAAGAAGAAAACTATACTTACAAGCATGCAATGAACTACCTCTCAGCTGTCCAGAAGATGGAGAAGCTAAATTCAAAGAATTGGCTAGTGTGGAAGGAGCAGATGTTGTACATCCTAAATGCATGCCACGGTTTTAGCTACGTTACTGGAACCGTCAAGCGACCCAATCCAAATACCAATCCTGCCGGAGTGTGGAGATGGACGGACATGGATAACATGATTTCAACACTGCTTGTTACTGCTGTCGGAGATGAGCAGATGATCCATGTGCTGAAGCAAGATGTTGGCAGATCAGTCACTACTTCTGTGGACATTTGGCATGCTTTAAAGAAGCAAACCAAGTTCAAGGCATTATTGCTATCTTCCTCACTCTTGGAGTTTTCTGGGCAAAACATGCTACAGAAGGAGAAGATCTCATTACACATCTCAACTGGATGGAGGAGTATTGAGTTGAGCTACAGATGATGGTTGGGAGATTGCAGACAACATCTTCAAGCTACACATCCTTTGCTCATTGCCCTGCTTGTATGCAGAATGGGTCAATTTGACCATTGGATCAGTTACAGAACTTTGGAAGATTCCAATGTCCGTCGGTCAGCTCATCATGCATATTCGGAATGAAGCTATGTGACGAAAGGCTCCATACACTCACAAAGCTGACAAGACCGCTAATAAACTGCAGGAGCACTTTTGCAGAAAGAAGTGGAAGTACAATACTTCTTCTGCTTGCACTATTTGCACATGCACCAATCATATGATGGATAAATGCTGTTTCAAAGGCAAACCCAGATGCAGGTATTGTCATAAATTTGGTCACACAACAGAGGATTGTTGGACCAGAAAAGCAAAAAGTGGTAGCACTCTGAAAGGAAAAGAGAAAGTGCACATGATTATGAATGACATGGATGTTGATGATACATCTGGCATTACCAATGTTGCAGAAGTGATAGAAAATGTAAATATTAGCGACAACAATATCACTGATTCCTACTATGTTTGGTATGCGGATTCAGTGACAACATCACATATAATGCACCAAAAAGAAATCCTATTGGATTTCCACCCAAAAATAGAAGTCATTAATGGTGTGGGCACTGTAAAAATATACACACATGGTCACGGAACTGTAATCCTTGAATCACAGATAATGAACAGAACATGGAGAATTGTCTTAACTGACATCTTTTATGTTCCAACCACTACAAGTAACCTCATATCAATTCCGTGTCTTGATCAGAGCAGATATACATCATGGATGGGAAATTCCAACATCCAGATTTACAATAGCTGATGTGCTCTTGTTGCTGTTGGAAAATTAACAAGCAGACTAACAAGTTAATTGTTAAACCTAAAATTGCGGAACATACATATGTTTTGGAGGAGCAATTGCCTACATGGAATGATTGGCATAAGCGTTACAGACATATAAACATTCTGTCACTGCAATATTGCAACAGCATGGAATGATTGACAATTTCCGAGTAAACCCATCATGGGAAACTATACCCTGCAATGTGTGTCATGCCAGAAAATTATCTGTTAAAAGTTTTAAACAAAGGCATATTATTACAACTACCAAAGACATATTATTACAACTACCAAAGACATATTATTACAACTACCAAACCTGGTCAGCAGACAGATACTGACCTATGGGGATTGTCATCAACTACCTCAATTGGTGGCGCAAAATATTATCTCCTGTGTGTCAATGACTACAGTCGTTATGTCACCATTGCACACCTGAAAAGCCAAGACCAGGCAGCGCAGACCATCAAACAATATATGACATTCATAAAAAATCAATACACTTTCCAACCATGCACATTGCGTATGGATAACGGAAAGGAGTATGTAAATGCAGAGTTAATTGATTGGTGTCAGGACAATGGAATTTGTCTTGAATTGACTGCACCTTATTCTCTGCAACAGAACAGAGTAGCAGAGTGTGCTAATAGGACCCTTGTCAAATTAATGCAGACCATGTTGTCCACACAAAACTTACTGTTCCACCTATGGATGATGGCTATTAGCCATGCTGTGTATCTCCGCAACCAAGCATATACAAAGGCTATTCCAAATGCTACACTTTATGAGTGGTGGTTTAGAAAGAAGCTGAGCATAAATCATCTAGCAGAATATGGTGCACCAGTATGGATATTGTGCCAACCTGCAGTACAATCAAAATTAGTGCTTAAACATAAATTTGTTGGATTTGAAGATAACATTTCCGCTATCTGCTATTGGGATCAGCAAATGAATACCATTAAAACATCACAAAATTACTCCTTTGCTCAATATGAGGGGGAGGACAACAGTGATGACATATTGAGACTGGAAAA
Organism: Amanita pallidorosea; assembly: GCA_023014475.1. Lineage (NCBI taxonomy): Eukaryota > Fungi > Basidiomycota > Agaricomycetes > Agaricales > Amanitaceae > Amanita > Amanita pallidorosea. The sequence continues at coordinate 231,521 of JAEBUS010000061.1, forward strand.
CATACTGGAAAACATAGCAGACCTGATAGCAGAATCTTCAGAAAACATACCAGAACATACAGATCTGATACCAGATACTCAAGAAAACATAATGGATCCAGAAAAATGTATTGCAGATAAGAGTTCTAAAAAGAGAAAGACTACAGAATCTCTTCTGCGCCGGACAAAGCAAGGAAAGCACCAGACTGGTCAGAATGGGAAAGCACTATAAAAGCGGAACTAAAACAGTTACATGACATGGGAACATGGAGACTTGTGGTACCACCGCATGATAGAAAACTCATCAGAAACAAATGGGTTTTTGTAAAGAAATATAACAAAGAGGGTGTTCTCACCAAATACAAAGCACATTTGGTAGCCAAAGGATATTCACAGATTCCCGGAATGGATTATAATAAAACTTATGCTCCTGTTGTCTGTCTAGAGATGCTCTGCTTACACATAGCCGAGTCTGTCTGGAAGTGCTGGAAGATGCAACAAATGGACATCAAAGGCACATATTTGAACAGAAACTTGCATGAGCAGTTGTATATGGAACAACCGAGCAGATATGAAGACAGATCTGATAAGGCTTGCAAATTACTCAAAAGCTTATATGGTCTCAAGCAGGCAGGACGCAAATGGAATACTGAGTTCAACAGAAAGGTCATAAATCAGTACTTCCACCATTTTGTCTCAGATCCATGCATGTATCTCCACAATGATAAAGGCTGCATAGGTATCATCACTGTATGGGTGGATGATCTAATTCTATTCGCAAGTGATGATGAAATAATGGAGTGCATGGTGAAAGACCTTAAAAGTTTATTTGAGATAACAGATCACAGTGAACCAAGTAAAATTGTCAGGATAGAGATCTGCATCAATTCTGAAACCGGAGAAATTAAATTGACACAAATGCAGTACATTGTGCAACTACTCCGCAAATACAGACTTGATAACATGCAGAGCATACAAATTCCTATGGATCCAGATCATAAATTTGACCCGCCGACTGCATCAACAAATCCAAAAGACCACAGTAATCCATATGCATTGCTCATCGGATTGTTGATGTATATCACAGTTGCTACCTGGCCAGATATTGCATACGCCGTTTTCTGCTTGGCATCATATAGTGCAAAACCGGACATGGAGCATTGGTCAGCTGCAAAGAAAATTCTACGTTACCTTTCTGGTACAAGATATGAAGGTATAACCTATAAAAGACTGGAAATGGATGACAACCATTTTGTCAGATATTCAGATGCCAGCTTTGCTAGCAAGGATGATATGATATCCATATCCGGATACACATTCATTGCAGTGGGCGGCGCAATTACATGGGTGTTGAAAAAGCAGATGTCAACCACTCTATCTTTGATGGAAGCGGAATATGTGTGCATGTCCAATGCAGCATGTGAAGCAGTATGGCTGCAGAACTTACACTCCGAGTTAGGTTCAATGATTTTGGAACCAACTCTCATTTATGGAGACAATATGCCCACACTCACATTGCTCAGAATGAAGCATATCATAAGTGGACAAAGCACTTTGAAATAAAAAGTCATTATATCCAAGACCAGATAGGAGATGGCACAATTAGAATGGAACATCTACCTACCACAGATATGACAGTGGACATATTAACAAAGCCGCTGACAAGACAAAAGTTCCAACAACATAAGCACAAGCTAGGAATATCCTAAGCTTGAGGGGGAGTGTTGGAATTATGCAAGCATCGGATATGTCCAAGCCACAGCGCATATTGGAACCACTTCACATATCAGATGTGGGAGTGCTAATTGGAACATCTGTGCATCAGATATGATGCAGTGGAAGTGCACATGAGTACAGAAGTATATACTGTATATAAGTAAAATAGGGCGCAAATAATATAAACCTGCCACCCACACATACACTCATATGACAACCAGTTCTCACGCTCAACCACCGGTCTCCCACACTTCACACCTGCTTATCAGCACACCGGATATGCTCACGGATATAGCTGCACTCAAACTATCCCCATTTTAAGATCTCTCAACAGAAAACATCAACCTTCCAAAGGGACAAGCTCAAAAGCTTACTTAGGACCTTACCAGGTCCTAGAAAATTTCCCAGACCAATCTGTGTGTAAGATCAATCTACCACTGGACCTAAAGGCAAGATGTATCCATGACATCTTTCATGAGAAGGTCCTTAAACCACTTGTTGAAAATGACTCAGTGAATTTCCCTAAGAGGGAAACCCAAGTACACTATTCATGACATGTGGCTCCAATTGGAATGTACTTGCATATGTACATATCTAATATATGCATAATCATTTACAGTGATACCAATATACCTAACACAAATACAAGTGCAGATTCTCAGCCCCACTTTGGGCAACATGTTCTGTCTGCCAAAAGCAGTCAGAAGATAAATTGAAGAAAATACCACTTACTATGTTTGTTCTGAACATACACCTTTTATTCTATGCAAGATTTGCATGAGGATGATTATGGTTGGATGCCAAGCCTCTAAAACACCCTCCAACTTGTCAATAACTGCAGAAAGTGAGAATGCTGCCAAATCAAGCTTTCCTTGTTTCCAGGAGATCATTGCCAGAAGTGCCATGATTTTGAGAGTGTCCAGATGGTCTTGTCCAACTAATGATTTAAACACCTCCAACAATTTCACCTGCTGTTTTTCTGCATCATCCCAGTTCCCCTTTCTCATGTATATTACTGTCAATCTGATTGTGCTTTGCAATGTGTGTGGATGGTCTGATCCAAACTTTGCTTTCATGGTATCCAAGACATATGCTTCCAGTTTCTCTGCATCTTCCCATTTTCTCAGACTTACATATACCCTGCCTAGATGGCCAATGTAAATCAGGGTGTGGGATGGTCTGGTCCAAGCTTTGTTTTCTGGGCTTCTACAACATGTGTAAACAGCTTCTCTGCATCTTCCCATTTTCCCAGATACATATTCACACAGCCCAGATTGCCCATGTTAATAAGAGTGTCTGGATGGTCAAGTCCAAGCTTTGCTTTCTGAACTTCCACAACATGCATCAACACCTTTTCTGCATCTCCACATCTTCCCATTTCTAGATATGCCATGCCCAGATTACCCATGTTACCAAGAGTGGATGGGTGGTCTGGTCCAAGCTTTGCTTTCTGAGCCTCCACAACACACATCAACAGCTTCTCTGCATCTATCCATTTTCCCATATCTAGATATGTCAAGCCCAGATTGACCATTTGAAAAAGAGTTCTTGGATGGTATGGTCCAAGCTTTGCATTCTGAGCTTCCACAAACAGCTTCTCTGCATCTTCATATCTTCCCATATTTACATATGCCCAGCCTAGATAACCCATGTTCATAAGTGTGGAAGGGTGGTCTGGTCCAAGCTTTGCTTTCTGAGCTTCCACAACATGCATCAACAGTTTCTCTGCATCTTCACATCTTCCTAGATTTACATATGCCCAGCCCAGAATGCCCATGTTAGCAAGAGTTTGTGGATGGCTCAGTCCACGCTTTGCTTTCTGAGCTTCCACAACACACATCAACAGCTTCTCTGCATCTTTCCATTTTCCCTGATGTATGCATCCCCAGCCTAGATTGCTTATGACAGTAAGAGTGTCTGGATGGTCTGGTCCAAGCTTTGCTTTCTGAGCTTCTGCAACATACATCAACAACTTCTCTGCTTCTTTCCATTTTCCCATATTTTGATATGCCAAGCCCAGATTGCCCATTTGAGAAAGAGTTCTTGGATGGCCTGGTCCAAGCTTTGCTTTCTGAGCCTCCACAACATGCATCAATAACTTCTCTGCATCTTTCCATTTTCCCATACTTATATATGTGAAGCCCAGATTGCCCATGTTACCAAGAGTGTCTGGGTGGTCTGGTCCAAGATTTGCTTTCTGAGCTTCCACAACATGCATCAACAGCTTCTCTGCAACTTCACATTTTCTTAGATGCACATATGTCCAGCCCAAAAAACCCATGTTAACAAGAGTGTCTGGGTGGTCTGGTCCAAGCTTTACTTTCTGAACTTCCACAACATGCACCAACTGCTTCTCTGCTTCTCCCCATTCTCCCAGATTTAGATATGCCAAGCCCAGAATTCCCATGTTAGCAAGAGTGTCTGGGTGGTCTGATCCAAGCATTGTTTTCTGAGCTTCTACAACATGCATCAACTGCTTCTCTGCATCTGCTGATTTTCCCAGACTGATATATGCCACTCCCAGACGGGCCATGATAGCAAGGGTGTCTGGATGATCTTGTCCAAGCTTTGCTTTCTGAGCTTCCACAACATACATCAACTGCTTCTCTGCATCTTGACCTTTTCCCAGTCTAATATATACCCTGCCAGATTGGCCATGCCAACGAGGGTGTAAGAGGGATGATCTGGTCCATGCTTTTCTGTCCAAATGTCTATAAGGTCCACCCATAACTTTTTCTCTTCATCCCAACATCCAAGTTGTTTGAATACATGGGCAAATGAAAGGTATTCATTTTCATATGAAGTGAGCCCCAGACTTGTGGCATGATTATTATTTGCTCTAATGTGTGATGCAATCAATGCACTAAATGTATGATCCATAGACACTGAGCATGCTAGTAATGCTCTTGTCTTACGACAATGATCAGATAATTCCTCCTTTGGTATCTTACTTCTACTCCAAGAGTGGACAAGTGGATGGATAGAATAGAAGTTGAATTTTCCACTTTTCCTGATCAGAGAAAATGAGAGTAATGTTTGAACACCAGAATGGAATTTGATTTGATCCCACTCTTCACCATCCAAGAACAAAATTTTAGAATCCAGCAATTTGAAAGATGAAGATTCTTCTGCATCTCCAATGTTAATCTGTTTGTAATTTTCACTTGCATTCCTGAACAACTTTTCTGGAATATTTTCATGATGTAGAAATGCAAATGTTCTCAAAAGAATCACAGCACTTTGAGCTGCAACATCATCTATGGCTCTGGCTTCAATTTCTTGCATTGACAGATCCCATGCACCATATGTAGAAGACCCATAGACTGATGCACCTCTGAATTTTTTATCTGACATCAATTGGTCTTGCTTCTTTTTGTACAGTGTCAGATAATCATCAACACTACAATAACATGACAGCATGTATGCTCTGGCTTGATCAATGGCAAGTGGAATGCCACCTAATCTTGAAACAAGATCTTGTGCATGTTCATGTTCATTCTGTATGTCATTGACTGAACCCAAAAGCAAAGAAAGAGCCTCCTCCCCCCATTTCAAGAATTTCCATATTTTCCTTTGTGATCCTCATCAGTTCCTCATTCCTGCTTGTTATCAAAATATTTCCACCACTTCCAGGTGGCAGGAATTTTTCTACCACTTCACAACCATCTGCATTATCATACACAACAAGCCAATTAATTTTCTTAGAAATCCAGTTCAAAGCAGATGCAGCAGAGGAAATAGCATGAGGAGGAGCATTATCAGCTTGCACAATTTGTCTGAACCCAAGATCCATGTCTGAGGAAGCATCAATCCAAAATATGTCAGAGAATCTGAGCCAGTTTATAATCTTATACTGCTGTAACTCAATTAACTCACTCACATGTTTTGCATACTCTTCTGTAAATTTGAGGCAAATTTGAGTTTTTCCAATGCCCCCCATGCCATAGATAAGAAAAGATTTCCGTTGCCCTTTGGATTGGGAATTGAAAAAATTCTTCAACCTTTGCAGGTACTGATCACGACCTGTGAAAAGTTGACTAGAATGCCTTTGTGGAGGTAAAGGAGGTAAAGCAGGAACAGAAGAGGATGAAATATTCATGATCTGGGATTGATAACGTCATCATTGTTTTGCAAGTGGAGATATTGTCATACATAATTGCCCTGTACATCTACGAGATCCCCTTGCACAGTAAAGTCACGCGCATTGGCGAAAGCACCAGGACCAATGGCTGGGATTTGAAAGACAGTATGTCCCACGGACAAGTTGTTCGTCATGGCGACAATTCAATATGCTGGGATCGAATAACCGACTGAGGTAAAGTAGTCGTGGTCGAGAAGAAGGATCGGCCGTCACATATGTCACACTTTGTTTTCAATGGATCGCGACGGATGGCAGACTCTGGGGATCGTTTTAAGCTGGTGCGGGTGCGAGACGACACAGCGGCTAGTGTGCGTCGTGCACCAAGGTTATAAAAACCCACAACGCTACTGAGCTGCGAGCATACATTGTATTTCATATGGATCCCGACTCGTCCTCCCCCTCGTTGTTGTCCTCCGAGTCTGGCCCGACGTCCTCAGGCTCGTCCAAGTCGTCCATGCTCGCGTCGAGGTCCTGGTTGGAATCGTTTTCGCCGTCATCCTCCAGCGGCGAGGGAGCGCCGTCGGATTGGTCAGATCCGCTTCCATCTGTTTCTTCGTCGGCCTGTGCGGGAGAGATGATGGGTTTATCGTGTTGGGCGGGTGCGGGGAACTCACGTCGTTCTTTTCTTCCTGCTGGGTGAGCATGCGGCCGATGGGGATCAAAGAGTTGAAGCCCCGGTTGTGGAGATGCAGGTTCTACTCAGACGGCCAGGCTGAGGATGGCACCATGCACAGAGCAGAGAGGACGGCGTACGATGTCTTCCAACTCGTTCTCCTCCTCGCTCAGGTCGTCCATCTCCCGCTGCAAATCGCGAACGGCATGCTGCTGGTGGCCGTACACGCGGCGGGGCGAAAGAGGTAGAGGGTGGGGTTGCGGAGGTTTGGGAAGGAGGAGGGGGAATTTGAGAGGACCCTGCAACAGAGTGGGGGTCGCGACAGACATGTGGCTGAACTTTAGTCTATTCTACAACTCTACTTTATTCCACACTTTCAACTACATTCTTCAACAGCCGCGACCGTGGTGCGAGCGGTCGCACCCACAGCTTGACTTCGCCCGTCTTCGTTGCGGTCAGTACTGAATGCGGCAGGAACAGGATATCCGACAGGAGATCGGACTCGATGGGTTTGACCTGTCCATCGTTACCATCTCTTTGTATTACAGATGCAGCTCGAGAGATGCTTACCAAAACCGGCTGCACAATGGCGATGTCGCTCCTGGAGGGAGCTGGATGGTAGCGCGGGGAGGGTTCGTTGTGAGTGGATGGTAGAAATGGGGCGGAACGATCCCGCTTGTACGCGAGGGAAAGAGTGGAAGACATGGACATGCGGTGGTGGGACGCTTGAATTGTCTTTGGCCGATGCAGCGCGCCGCTAGAGAAATCCCACTGTAGATAGTCTTAACTGGCCAATTTTACGAGCATCAGAGGTACTGACCAGAATCAACTTGTTGTCTTCTCCGACACTGCCGAAACGGTACGTACGACCATCGCAGCGAAGTTCATCGAATGCAACGGCAGAGACAAAGGACGAATGGCCTTGACACCGAGCAACGACGCGTTGTTCCCATGGAGAAAAGAGCGTCAGCAAGTCGTCTTGGCCGCCTGTCTAGATATACGGTCAAGAAAGGGAAATGGAGTAAAAGCGCATACATACGAGTATAAATCGTCCATCGGGTGACCAAGCGACGCATGTCAATGCACCAAAGTATGACGCGTAACAATCGACGAGTCTATGATAGTCAGACGCAAAAAGACAGGCGATGGATGGAACAGACTTACTGTTCTGACATGGTATCGATGACTCGAAGGCAGCCGTCTTCAGATATAGCAGCTACGTATTTCACATCTGGAGAAAAGACAAAATCTGGACGAGTTGAGAGCGGTGCGAATGGGTAGGAAAGGGGAACATACCAACGATCTTGCGATTGGATACACGCCAATGGCTAACAGGATTCTTTGCAGACTTTTCCTTCTCAGACTTGTCAGTGTGATTTGCAGACATGACGGATGCCAGGGAGGCATGGTGACAAGGATGGAGTCTGTGGGGTCCCAAGAGTGGTGTGGGTTGGAAGGAACAAACGCGCCGTCGTCGCGGTCCTTGTCGTAGGCAAGGATAGAACCGTCAGCATGAGCGACGAGGAAGAGGGAAGGGGAGGAGGGGAGCCAGCGGACCGCGGTGCAGGGGGAGCTTGTGATGCAGCCCTGTTTGTTGAGACGGGCGTAGCGGGCAGAGACGAGATCGAGCCAGAGGAGGTCGCCTGTGGAAAAGCCGATGATAATGTCGAGGCCGGAGTTAACGTCATGGCAGGTGGGATGGGCTGAGAACGTGATCCTGCACAGCGGCTCCTTGAGACTGGCAGCGATGTAAGTCTTGCCGAGGTTGTAGAAGAGGAGGGGAGCGTCTGGGGATGCGGTGTGGATGGCGCGGGCGACGCCGTCTGGATACTGGATGCGAGTGATGAAAGAGGAAGAGGAGGACTTGAGGAGTGACGGGGACGGGGAGCGGAGGGTCTGGCGGCAGTGGGGATGAGTGCGCGGCGAGGAGGGCTGGGAAGAGGGGCGGGGAGGGCGGGGATGAGCGATGCGGTGGGCCTGTGTGTAGACGCCCTCAGGAGCGACAAAGGAGAGGTCGGTGTCCATGAGGTCCGGTGCTCGGTGTCGCCCGGTCTATCGGGTGTCCGCTCAAGTGTCCGCCCGGTCCACGAGTGGTCCATGCGTGGTCCATGTCAGAGTCCCGCTCCGCCATGCACGTCCTCTACCACTGTCCCTGCCTCGAACCCCCCTGCCGCCGCTTTTCATCCTCTTCATTCCCTTTTTTTCTGTGAAGAATGCGATACCATTCGCTGCAATCGCTGCGTCGCCATAGAGGTCTCCTCCTACTTTTGTCCAAACTGTCTTTTCGAGGTCCCAAGTGCAAGCGTCCGTGCTGAAAAAAACAGATGCGCTCGCAACTGCTTCATGTGCCCCGTATGCCGCAACACCCTCTCTGTCGTCCCTTCAGATCCCCCCCACGAATCCCCTTTTTATCTTTACTGCAACCATTGCCGCTGGGACTCGGCTGAGGTCGGTATCGTGTTTGAAAAGCCACAGGAATCGCAGCCCAGCTGCAGAGGCACGAAGACTCTGCGCCAGACTCCCTCGAGTTCGATCGTCTCAAGGATCACTTTGACCCTTTGTCCGTCCCACGCATCCCACCGCTCCTGTCCTCCCAGCAGCGCCGCCACTCGCTGCATCTCTACGCGTCCTCCATCACTGCTGCCGCTTCCGCCGCTCTCGCCCGTGACATTCCTGGTGTCGCCAAGTACAATCCCTCACTATCTAGGAGCGCGTCCAGCAGAGCCAGCCGGGACCGCTCCGTCAACAAGGATGAAATGGCAGAGTACAGGAGCCGCTTGGACATTGCCACCGCAAGCCTCATCGGTGGAGGCGGAGGCGAGGCAGACGTCGAGTTTATGAAACATGTCCAGAGCATGAACGACGTCGCCAGTCTCGAGCAGAGATGGGACAGTAGCTGGGCCATGTCCTTTAGGACCAAGGACCTCAGGCCACTCCGCGTACCCCTCCATGCCAAGCGCTCAAAACGCTGTCCCGTCTGCACGCATATACTCATCAAGCCAGAACAAAAAGCACAATCTGTGCGCTACAAAATCAAACTCGTCGCTGCCAACTACCTTCCTGCCATCACTGTCGCCCTTCCACATACATTTCCTACTCCAGATACCATCAAACGCGCTTTGGCTAAGGCGACCTCTGCTGCGGCCGCCAACGACCGTTCCAACGTCGGTTTACACCCAGGAGAAACGTACCCCTTCCACCTCGCTCTGACAAATCCCCTCTACGATCCCATACAGGTTCGACTTGCCACTCCACGCATGCATACCGCGACACAGGATAAAACCCGCCGTCCTCCGTTCGGCGTGTCTCTTCCGACTTCAACGTTCACAGTCGCTGCTTTTGCAGAAGCTTGGAGTATGATGAGGACGAAGAGATGTATTGGACCGACGAAGATGAATTTGGTGGGTGGTGGCAAGATCAGGGACAGGGAGGGCAAGTCAAAGGCCAAAACAAAGGCAGTTGGTGTGTTGGAGAAGAGGGCGAATACAACCATCGTCGGAGGAGAGGTGATTATTGGCAAAGAGGCCCGTGGACATCTCAAGGTGAGCAGGCAGAATACTTGCTTCGCCACTGCTGACGGTCCTTACTTAGTTCATCATGCTTGTCCAGTATACCTACCGATCGGATGATCCTGCGCCATCAGAGAGTAATGAAGGCGGAGAGATGGATAGCAAGGGAACCAATAAACCTCCAGAGACTAAGACGTTTGAATTTTATACAGTAGTGGACTTGGGAGATATTATCGAGCCGTGCTAGGGTTAGGGTTGTACAGCCTTATCGTCAAGCTGGTGCCCATTCGACTAGATCCACGCGCTGGCGCAACTCATGAGCTCACCAACAGTCACAGAGGCTGGTCCTCTGCCGCAGAAACAAGGCGAAATTGGTTTTATCGAGGGCACCCCGCCCAACGCCGACCTCGAAGCTCAAATAACCTCCCCTTCCACCAACATACCCATCACACCCGCTGCAGCAGCAATAACGACTGCCGACACTCCAGCTTTGCCCAAGCGTGGAAAATGCAGGGACAGAATAGCAGGTTTACGACTCACCACCTTATCTATCTTTGTCGTCCAAATCCTCTTCGTCGGCGGGGTCATCGCAGGATGGGTCATTTCTGTACGCCTCCTCAACAAATCTAAATCTGCCACCTCCAATACGGTCTTTGGCGGCACCACTCTGCCCATCTTTCTGCACATCTTATTTGCCATGGCCCTCCTTGCCCAGCTCGTCTTCCTCGAACGGACGCTCTTCCAACTGCGCGCCCAACGCTACGCCTACCTGCACCCGGGCGAGATCCTGCCCACTTCATGTATCCTCGGACGGCTGCCCTCGCCCGTCATCGCATTCGCGCCGTGGAACCGTCCGCCACTCCCGACATACGCTGCAGCGCTTGCGCAGAGCGGTGTGGGCACTGGAGACGTGGAGGACAATATGATCGCGCCTCCCCCGCCTCCTGCGTACGGCCACACACGTGGGAGCACGCTCCTACTCTCCGGACGAATGAGGGATAGTTTCAGGTCCATGGTAAGTCGGCCCGAGAGTGCCTTGAGCTACATCAATGTTGTGCCACCGGGCGAGCCTGGACATCAGCAGATGAGTTACGAACAGTTTGTGGATAGCGTGCGGACGGGAGTGGCTACGGGTGTGGAACGGCAGACGGAGGAGGAGGAGAGGGATGACAATGATCGCGAGAGGAGACGCGAACAGACGCTCGCCAGGCTGCAGAGCAATGAACATTGATTTGAACAACGTTGAGTGTTGTTATGTTGTGCGGTGGTTCGGCAATCAAATCTTGTTGTCGGCCGCAGGAGTACTTCCGTGGTCTGGTGCCCCTGCATCAATTTGTCTTGACTCATATATTCCGACAATTTAATAAGTAAGCTCGAGTCATCTTCCGCTACTTGAATCTTCAATGCACTCATAGTGCAATCGGTGAGCTTTCATGTTACCTGGCTACTCCCCCTCGCCCCCTGCGCCCCCGTATTCGTTTGAGCCCTCCGTAGACGAGCTGCGTTTGGAACTCACACCCCAGCGCGACCGCACGGGGTCCCTGTCTGGCGCGCCCTCCTCAAGCGTCTGGGCCAGACCACCCTCCTCCTGCACGATCAGGCAGACGATACCCCTATTCCGTCATACGGACGAAACAGCGTTATCCGTGCCGTTCTCTGTTTCGATAACTCCGCGAACATCACCAGCGTCAGCATCAAGGTACGTTTACCCCCTGGCTATCACCAAACAACGTGCTTACCGCTGTCGTCCGGCCGCTGCAGATCCGCAGCGTTATCGATACAGTGCTAAGTGAATTTGGCGCAAAGACGAAGCGGCTCTTGCACGATCGCCGTGTGCTGTGGAAAAAGAACGCCAGCGCGGCAGACCCTCGACGTGTCCAGGTCAGTTGGCCTTTTCCTACCCGCTACCGTCGACGTACACAGACCGCTCGGAGGAGATACAGCTCCCTCCCTCGTTCCGCGTCTTCGCGCCTGGTTTCTTTGTCAGAGTTCACTATTCCATCATCGTCACCGTCGTCCGCACCCGTCTCTGGAAGCTGGATTTTTGGCCTTCTGTCAGAAAGTGCGTCCCTTTTCCGATCTCGGTACGGAACCTTTTGGTGACCAGAGACGCCACGCTGTAAACAGGGACACGATACCGTTCAATTACTCTCCTAGATCGCGGCCGAACAGGCCCATCATACACACGCCGAGTTCCTTTCGTACGTAAAAACACTGCCGGAAGAGTGGTACCAAGCTACTTCAAAGTTGCAAACGCGGCCATACTGGCAAACCCGGGAACCGCTCTACTGTCATGTAAATTTTGTCATCGAACTCGATCCAAGAGACAAAGGCTCATTTTTCTTTTCTTTTTTGAACAGATCTTCATCCCCAGTGCGCGGATTTACGGCGTCTCGGACACCATCCCGTTCCATATCCAGCTCAACGGGCCAATTTCGTCCTTGCACGAGTTCTTCCCCCAAAAGGCCCTCCACTACATGGCCACGTTTGACTCATCCTTCTCCGTCTTGTCCATCCACACCGCAGCAACAGACGCGACCAGGCCAGAACCAAAACCAAATTTGTCCAAGTCTTCTGGCAGAGGCAAGACGCGTCTCCCATGCGTCCGTGTCGTGATCATCCGCCAGGTCGTCGTCCACCGCAACGGCAGCAAGGTCTGGCGCAACTCCATCATTGGCGAGGGCGTCGTGCAGCCGCTCCCGCCGCCGCATTTCCGGGACCGGTGTCTTGGCGCGAGGGAGGAGAGTCTAGATTGGACGGGCCACGTGCGGTGTGCCGACGATGTGACCTCCGCAGACGGCTTTGCGACGAGCTTGGTGCATGTGCAGGTTCGTCTCCGTCGTCGTCAGCCGAGTGATGCAGGACTCACACGCAAGTTGATTGATCCCTACTAAAATAGCATTTTTTGTCGTTGGTTTTCACACCCCCGGAACCCCATACGTCGCCGTTTATAGAACTCAATGAATATTCCGATAAAACTCGTCTCAGAGTCGTATTCTGAACCCGCTTAGCCGATACAAGTGTTGTAAAATGATTTGTGCTTTTAATTGCCAATTCTCGGAAAACCTGGTGCGAATGGGTGGCATGGACACCGCCCTCATGACATCGTCCCTATCCTGTTCTTTTTTAATGCACAAATACTCTGTTGTAGATGTACAAAGTCATTCGTGTTAATCATAATTTTGCTCGGTACAGTGCTACCGAGCCTGTCTCTGCCATTCATCGCGTACGATAGATGCGAGCCGTTTCAATGCCTCGTCGACATCGACCTCGGCAACAGGCTGAAAGACAATCGTACGAATGGGCTAGGCCTGTCATCAAAAAAGGCGCAGGTCCCCGGCAACACCAGTATTTTCTTCCGTGCCTCTTTTCCTCACCAGTACCAACGAATCGCCTTGATCATCCCCTCCGTTTCAACGCCGTTCGTCGCTCGAATGTCGAGTTCTGAAGATGCGGGAAGAAGCAGTTTGACCCAGTAGAACATGCCCGCGTCGGGCGTTGTCCACTCCGCCAGGCCTGTAAGGTGTCGTCTTAGGCCCGCCTCGAACAGGTCCCGCTTGATTCGATAAAACTCGGACACTCTTGCTGTGTGGTCGAGAAACCCGGATATACCCCACATAGACACGGTTTTGTAAACGAGGGATTGAGTGAGTGAGGAGCAATGAACAGTAGAAGTGGTGTGCTTGTTTTACACTGTCATTTTTCCAGCCTCCAAGTTAAGAGACTGTCACGTACATGATTGTCGATCACGTCGATGAGCACTGACGGTCCTGTGATCCAGCCAACACGGAATCCAGAGGACAGAATCTTGCTGAAGCTGTCAATCCTCAAGACTCGTCCCACTTGACCTCCAAGCCTCCTTTCCAGGTTGAAATATGAATGAGGACGAGTTTTGGTCCCAAAGTAAAGATGGAAATATGGGTCATCCTCGAGAATGATGAAATTGAGTCTCCTGGCCAGGCAAAGAATTTCAATACGTCTTTCTTGACTGGTCGTAATCCCACTGGGATTGGAGCCATACTCCAAGGGAAACAATCGGTACAACGCAGAGAGGTAGTTGCGGAGGACTCACGGGAATGGTATACAATAACTTTGGTTTCGGCCTCTCCGCCGGCCAATTTTCGAGAATGTTCTCAATTGATGCGGGTATGGCACCATCAGCATCGGAAATGACTGGAAGTACCTGAGCTTTCAACGCACGAAAAACTGGTATCGCAGTGCTAACAAAGGAACTTGGTGTATATTCAGGACACGAGTGATGAAACGTACGGGTACAGGGGTTCTTCCACGAGCGCGAAATCGCCTTGGTTCAGTAATGCCGAAAGCGCCTTGTAAATACCATCCTGGGCGCCAGAACAAACACTTAGTCTCCAACCTTCGTTATCCTTACCGCCGTGCACATGCTTCATAAAGGTCGTAAGCCAGTCAATGAGAACTGGCATTCCTGCTGTAAAGCCATATTGTAAAGCGACAGATAGCTCCTCATCTGAGAGCGTAACTGTAGTAAATTGATTCTCGTCCGAAGCACGCGGGGATCGTATGTTGACAGAAAGCGAGGTGAACGGAAACGTCTCTGGATTTGGCTTCCCAACCAACAGGGATAAAACCCCGGGGTTCTGTTCGATCGGCAGTAAGTCCCAGACTAGATTCTGATAAGAAAAATCGTTCATGTTTTTGAAACCAGCTGACTGACTAGGTGAAGGTCTCCGTGACTTGGCAAGGTCAGAGAGGAAGCTGTCATAGAACTTGCGCGGCAAAGCATGAGTCTCAAATCGATTCACGTCTGTAAGGTCGGCCATGCTGCATCGAAGCAGAAATCTGAAATGGCATGCTTATAAATGTCCTGCAGAGCGATTGGCAGAGACCATTTGGTCCTTGACATACGATGATCACCCGTAAAATGGGCATGGATTCAAACACCGATTAGGGCTGATATGAGCCAGGAATCGTGATTATCAGAGCCTATCTAGGTGACGCACTGTTCCTGATTCAATTCAATTCGTCCAAGCAGTGGGAACAACATGTTCGGCCGAAGAGAGTGAATGCGGAACCGTTTGTTTTCGAATCGCCGTGAAATGAACACGGCCTCGGCGATGTTTCTTTGCTAACGAACACCACGAATCACATTGGAATGGCGTCGATTATTGATACTGGCAATGAACTCGGCGCATCTAAGAAGACTTGTGTGCGAAAGCCAATATTGAATTCAGGACGGCGAAATTCATCGCTGCATGCGTATTGGATTGCTGAAGGAAAATGTACATTTAGTTGATGATGGTGGACGCTGGGAAGAAACGTAACGGCCACCACCTACTTCCCATACCACCACCAACAGTCACGCTCGCGTACTCCTTCTTTCCTTTCCTCCGCTCTTTTATCCCCATGCGCTCTTTCATTCCATATCTTGCCATCCTTGAATTCGCTGCTGTCACATATGCTTTAAGAGTACCTTTCCAGGTCCACACCAGCAATGCATCCCCAGGGCTTGGACGCAGGACGCCCATTCCAGTAATAAACACAGGAAATGCCCAGTATTCTGCGAACATGACAATTGGTGGTGCACAAATTAGGGTGCTGTTGGATACTGGAAGGTTCGTCGTCACAAGACATTGATGTATCCTGAATATCTCACTACAACATAGTTCGGATCTTTGGGTTAATTTTCCGGGTCTGATACCTAGCACGACGGATCTTGGAAAAACGGTAACTCTCGACTACGCTATCGGCAAAGCGTCAGGTATTGGCTTGGTAGCATTGAGAGGTCACGTCAATTTGACTAAATTTTAGGCAATGTTCATGCGGCTCAGGTTAAATTCGGCAATTCTTCCTTGGATAACCAAGCGTTCGGTACTTGATAATCCATATACATACCTGTAATGTCCTCACCCGGTTTTAATAGTCCTGGTTACAGACACGAGTACATTCACAACCAATGTCCATGCACAGGGTTATGATGGTCTTTTTGGCCTCGGTAATAACGATGGCAGTATCATTCATAAGAAGCTTGGCGATCCTACGGGCACCACTTTCCTTGACCGTGTCTTCACCCAGAACAAGGAGACGGGTAACTACATCACATTCATGTTGGATAGGCACTATGACCCTGCCGAGACGTTACACGGACAACTCACAATTTCCGAGCTAATCCCTGGTTTTGAGAACAACACCAGTGCACCGGAATTGGATGTTGACAAGGTTAATCGTCTATTAAAAGGAGGTAGGTAGTGCTTGAAATAATGCCGGACGGATGTTGACCTAACATAGACCAGCATTGGCAAGCCTTTACAGACAAAAATAGCGGGATCATTGGTCCTGATAGCCAACCGATACAAATCAGCTCTATAAATCCTAGTGCACCTAGTGGCGAGCTCGTAGCAGTATTCGATTCTGGCTTCACGTTCAGGTAGTGTCTAGTTCCGTTCTGGATGCATCATTTTACCCTGACCATCTTTTACAGCCAAGTTCCCCGCGACGTTTCCGACGCCATATACGGACGAGTCCAAGGTGCCCAATATGATGAACAACATCAATATTGGACAATACCATGTGGGCAATATTTGAACATATCGTTCAACTTTGGAGGCGTCAACTACCCGATCCATCCGCTGGACACTGTTGATAATAATTTTCATATCACCGATTCCAACGGTAATCCAGTGTGCATCGGTGCCGTGAGTGATGATCCTTGAGTCTCGTCGGAAAATTGACCACTGTAGTTTCAACCCATTACTTCCGCGTTTAGCATGCTTGGTCATTACGACATGATTCTTGGCATGAATTTCCGTAAGAGATATCTTTCTCTGTTGCAATTTTTCATTCATGTAACCTAGTCCGGAACGTGTACACCCTCCTTGATTATGGTGATTGGACGGGCTCTAACTCGCGCTCTATGCCATACATTCAATTGATGTCCATGACGAACGTACAGCAGGCCCAACAAGATTTTGTTCAGGTCCGTCTCGGTGGTCCAAGTACATTGGACGATCCACGCTGGGTGCTTTTACCGCCATCACAGATGCAGCATTCTCCAGTATCTGAAGCAGAGAAGAAGCGAAGGTATCAGGAGATGATCCTCAGCCGTTGGCCATATATCTTTACAGCCTGTTTCGTCCTTATCCTCCTGACGATCGGAGTTTGCATATGGAAATGTTGCTGCCCCCGCGGCAAGGATGGCCGACGATGTATCTGCTGTGCTGGCAGGAACAAGAGGGGTCCACCTGAGAAGGATATATTGGCTCTTCCCAACGCCAATCGTGAAATGTCCCATTCAGCGACGAAGGTCGAGGCGCCCGATGCGATATATGTGCCATTGGGAGATCGAGGCTACGGCTACGGCCAGATGGATAAGCCAGTTCCGGCGCTCGGCGATCATGAACGCCGATATAGTGCCAGTAGCATCGCCAAAGTGCGACCTCCACCAGTCACATATGGGACCGAATACGAGAATCGCGGCCCATCTGTGCCGCCTCATCCAGGTCCGTACGGATCGCACAACGGCGGGTTTTCACCATACTCTTCGCAAGTGCAGATGGTGGATCAGGAGCAGCGACAACCATTTGCCCATGGTTATCCACCAGGGTTAGATTCGCAAGGTTATGATGCACCGTACGATCATCCTCCAAATTACGGATATCAAGCCCAGAGTCGCCCCGGCCATCTTTAACTTGTTAACAATTTAGACTTTGTATCCCTGGTATTTTATTTTTGTTGCTCAAACCGAACTGGCTTTCGGGCTGGTACGTTGTGATGTTGTTCCCAATTCCACTACAACCATCCATGGCGCCTGGTCTACATATATACATCGGCTCGGCCTTTGAGCATTCCAACATCTGCGTTGACCTCGAACGTACAATTGCATTCCATGAACGTCCAAAACGACAGAAGCTAGCACTGAGACAGCGGATGCCAAAAGGTAGCTGATAGAACATCAAAGTTACGCGGGAAGGACTCGGACACGCGAGGTCGGTCACGTGGTGATACCTCGGCTCATCAACGACGTCCATCTGCAATGCTCTTTGCCCTGCTGCGAGCTCTCCTGTTGTCTGCCCTGGCTTGGTGCATCGCCTCATATCCTGCAGAGTCGCCATCAACGCCCTCATTTTCCGCCAAGTCCGAGAGAAGTTGGCTTTGGGGCTGGGCATGGGGTGCGGAAAGTACCGTCTCCATTGTCGATCATTCCCCCGTCGTCTCTTTCCCCTCCAGACCAGGTACACCATGACTTGACTTCTCATGCTCTCTCTTGACCCGCTTTCAAGCTGCCTTTGGCGCAGAAATTAACGAACCTATCATGGGCTATGTTATCCCGGTATCATCGTTCACCGTTCCCTGCCCTGCCGACGACTCCGATGCCTTCCCATCTGGACGTAACAATGGCTGTCCTCCGTTGTGTTTAGCGGCCCCAAGCTATCCAACTGAGACATGGATCGCTCTCGTGCAGAGAGGCCAGTGCGAGTTTGTCAAGAAGGTTCGCGAAGCGCAACGAATGGGCGCCAAAGCCGTGGTTGTTGGTGGAGAAGATCCCGCAATATCGGGTTATCCTGACACTCTCGTCAATATGTTCAGTCCAGGTACGAGGTCCGTTGGTGCTACCGACCCTGTTCTCATCGCTGTTGCAGAGGATGCCTCTGACATCAGGATTGCTGCCACATACATCAAATTCTCCGATTATATGCAACTATGGCAACTTATCGAAGCTTCCAATACGTCGCATTCGGGTTTGCGCACTCTTTCGCTCCTCATCACTGCAGAATACTCGGCTTGGGAATGGTACTCGTGCGTTTGTGATAATGATCGAACTTAGTATTGACCACCAATTCATTTCTTCAGGCCGATTATCACGTTTATTGTCATCTTGCTCCTTCCCTCAGCTTTGACATTTCTCACGCTACTGGTTCACCGCATACGCGCCGCAAGGGCCGCACAAAGGGATCGCGCCCCAGAAGCGATAGTCCACAACCTTCCTTGGTGCATATGGACAGGATCCGGCTGTGAAAAACACGGAGACTCTCCAAACTCTGACGAAAGCACGACCGAACTGAATGATCCTGGCTCATCGCCCAATTTGGTAACTGACACATGCGACAATGCATATGCCACTCCGCCAGAGTCCTCCTCACATTGCACACCCACGTCTGCAGTGCATCCATGGTTCGAGAGCCAGGTGGAGTGTGCCATATGTCTGTCTGAGTTTATTAAAGGCGACAGAGTGCGAATCCTGCCATGCCACCACATCTTTCATATGGATGAAGTCGATCCTTGGCTTATCCAACGCAAAAAACTGGTACATACATTGAATATTATGCCGTTCAATTTCTTACTTGCTTTGAAGTGCCCGATATGCAAAGCTGACGTCACTAAGTCCTCGTCAGTTATACCCGACGAGCCACACGACATACGCAGCCGTATAGTAGCCGCTCTTTCAAGAAACACTTCACCCACTGCGGCTAATGAACGAACTCCTCTGCTTAGGCAAGAACACGCAGCTTTGCCATGACCTTGAGTTTTTCTCGTGATCTCCTTTCGCTTTCTCGCCCTTCATCTCCCCTTTGCATCTTGCTCACCTTGTTTTACTACTACTTTTTTGATATACCACGAAATACGCAAAAAGCTGTTCATAGTTGTACTTGTAACAAATATTAATTCTTGGGTTCATTCAGTCTCACAATTACAACCACACCCGCTTTGTTTTCATCTGGTGACTTCAAGCCCAGCCAGTGAGTTATGTCATTTCATCCAGTAATTGGTATGGTTGGAATGCTGAGTGTTGATGGCGCTGATGCAAGATCAGATGTTGCACAAACTTCTGCAAGGCGGCCGTAGCGGTTTCAGTGACGGTGAATTTGCAATAAATTGTTGATCATGCTGATCATTGCATGATAGATCCTAGATAAGCTACTGACAGCTGTCAGTTAAGTACCGCGGCGAGCAGAAATGGGGTTGCCGTAAGTAATTTCACTTCAGACCACCAGCCAAGCGCCTCAAGCACGCCGATGCCATCAAGACAAAGAGAGATTGGGACCGTGGCCATCTTTTCTTTTCTGAATGTCCTGGAGTGCTACGCATCGGATATTGATCTCTTCTCAGACATCATGCATCATGCACTCATCATGATACCCTCTGATAAGTGACAGCACAACACGCGCTTGCATTTTGATCGCTCAAGAGGTACGAATTTCCAATTCAAAACAAACCACGCCTCCGTATAACAATAACGTGTCCGCAAAAGGTACATGTCGGAACCATTCCTCCATCAGGATGCCGCCGCGACGTATGATAAAACGCAATTTTAGTATCAAGGCGCTGTACTAGGGGCGATGCATCAGGTGAGCTGCTTTGATTTTTCGTCGGGTCCTACGGTATCAACTTGATCATGCTGCGACCATCCGCGCGCGGGTACCGCATGGCCGATTCGGCCAGGGTTGGTTTCCCCTTTGCTCTTATTGTTCTATCATGCATGACCTTTTTCTGGAGTGCGAAAATAACAGGTGTTGCTCGAAACGTACCTTTTCCTTCCTCAGATCCCGGCATCATAGGCACTGGCCGGGTTTCCCGTCATCCCCATAATTTCTGCCGTTCCCCTGCGAATATGCAAACATTGTCTATCATCAGCTCAGGTGCCAAGCTCGGAATCAATATTTGGAAGAGTATGTAACGGCACGTAGGGTATCACTTGATCCCGCCTTGTCTCTGGAAAATCACGATTTTGGGGGCAGTCTGGTACTTCCTCCTTCGCTCTTTTGTCCGGAAGTTAAAAAGTATTTGCCGTCGTCCTTTTCCCTCTTCCCTCCTCTTGTCCGCACTGTCCACAGCTCGTGTTTTCAACTCTACGCGTTATCCTCCAGCTACCCGTGAAAAGGTGACCGGCTTATCACCTTCGGTCATCTTACACCGCGCCACTTTGGGCCCTCGGACAAATCAGCGGTAACACAGAGCACTACCTCGACGGCTAAAAATCTCTCACCCACGGCTGCCTTTCCGGAAGATGCAAGATATCCTGAGAAGACGACCCTTGGAAAAGAGGCATAGTAAAGTGCCAAGTTTCCATAGCCTGTTCCCGGAGCTGACCATGCACTGCTGTGCAGCAAAGCCGTGCAAGTATTATCAAACTATGTCATGCCCGCTACCGGCGGATGTTTGTGACTTTGCGCATGTGCCTGTGAACCCAAGTCCCGGGTTCATGATCGATGATACCTGTCGGTATTATCAGGCCGGATGTTGCGCAAATGGCGCATGGTGCAGTTATTCTCACTCGATTGAAGGTACGAAAAGTTTTAATTTTTCGTTTGCATCTATATTGATTAGCTGTAGTTTCTCCTCCGTTGGCGGATGCGACAAGGACATCTCCTTCGTGTGGGCAGCGTATGAGATCTCTAAGTGCAAGTGGACTGCGACCTGTCATTCCCCAGACTGGCGGTGATCAGCCGCCTCCCATTATATCCACGCACATGCACGTTGCTTCGGTTTGTAACGGGCCTCCCAGTTACTCTCCCCTGGCTCCTACTCATTCACCGATCTCCTCACATGCGCCGCCGCCGCTAGCGGAACCCAAGCTCTTTCTGAATACATCGTATCCTCCTCCCTCTCCCACAGCATATACCGATGTTTTCGATGACCTTGTCGTATGCACGGAGGACCCGCACATGAGCGAGCATGCACATACGCATCAGTCTAGACTATACATCACCGATACAATGTCGCCAGTACACATGCCACCGTATCCGGCAAGCCCGTCTCACCGGTGCCTGCCTATGGGTCCGTTGAGTCCTCGTTTTCAGGTCCAGTCACCGCTGTATACGGTCGGGCCTAAATATGCTCCTGTTCCTATGCCTCTGAAGAAACGTCGATCTCGTGGTGTTTCTAAAAAGAAACTGGAAAAGTTCAAAAGTAAGCGCCATAGTACTCGTGAAATACTCACTTTTTGATTCGGATGTTAGCGAAGCCCTGCAGGTTTTTCGCCATGGATAGTAGTTGCCCAAATGGTGACAGCTGTACCTTGTGGGTGTGCACTAATGCTTGAATCTGTCTGTCAATTGATTGTTTGCGCGAATAGCATCCACGGCGAAGACGCTGAATTGCTCAGAAAAATTACCATGAAGACAACGACTCCCGGGCGCAATGGCTGTGGCGCAGACTCTTCCGAAAGTACGAGTGAATCAGCGCCCTCAGATGAAGAGCAGGTTGGTACCATAACGATCAGTCGTAAGTTTATTTGGCTATCTGCTTCTGCGTTGTTGCATAACTTTTTTCAGATAACATCGACCAAGGGGATTGGAGAACAAATCGGGCAAATTCTCGGTCACCTTTATTCTTGCCGCAGCTTGATGCACATTTGACCCGAGTACCCGCGTCCAACGGATGGGCGGGGAAGAGATTTAACGGACGACCAAGGGCGAACTCTATCCCATCTACACCATCTGCTTCTAGCCAGATGAGCGTGGAAAATGTGAGTCTTGACTCTGGTCAACGGTTGCTCATTGATACATCAATCTCGTAGCTCTTTCCTGCTGAGTGCCCCGCAGTTTTTTAGCGCTAAAGGTAAAAAATCTAGTTGATGCTATCAACATGAGTTTACTTTTTTGTAGACTTATTGCATACAAATCGTGTATTGTAAATTTTGGTTGTATATTGGTGGTAGATTAAAATATGATCGTTTGTACTATAGCTTTCCATCCGCTTTGTTTCCGAAAAAGGAAGGTCATCGCCTCCACTGAAGTACTGACTCCTCGTTCCATATCTCTTCATTTACTTGCCCTATTGCACCCACTCTCCCAAGTAAGATGTCGATGTTTGACAAATTCAGGCAGGGTGCCCAGAAAGCTGGCATGCAAGCGACGGCCTTTGTGCAACAAGGCACGTCGAAAATGGCTAGTGGTTCGCGAGACTTTGTTCAGACGTTTAGTCTCCCCGGAGAGGCAGGGAAGGCAGCAAATATCTTAGCTAGCTTCCTAGGTATGTATCTCCCTCTGATGCATCGTATCACTGACCTGATCATTGAAGCCGACCCCGAAGACCCTAGGTCTGCGCTCAACTCCATTCCGAAAGCTGTCCTGCAACAGGCTCGAGGTGAGTAGCAGAAATCCTTATATCGGATAACCCTCGTCATTTAGAGGGCATTTCTATAGGTCTCGCCATCTTCCAGGTCATCAAGGCAGGCTTCGTCTTCTCTGGCAAAGCCGGTTCGGGAATTGTCGTTGCCCGCCTCCCAGACGGCTCATGGTCGGCTCCCTCTTGCATTGCCACCGGTGGCCTAGGATGGGGCCTCCAAATAGGCGCAGATATAACTGACTTTGTCATCGTCCTCAACAGCGAAGAGGCCGTCCGCGCCTTCTCTATGGGAGGTAACGTCACGATCGGCGGGAACATCAGTGCGGCGGCTGGCCCCATTGGCACTGGTGGCAGTGTTCAAGCGTCGTTGGCCCATCCAGCCCCGATGTTCTCTTACTCAAAGTCCAAGGGTGAGTTTTACCACAACGAATGCACAAACAGATTTCCTCATTTAACTCGTTTGTTCTTTCCTCTAGGTCTCTTCGCTGGTCTTTCTCTGGAAGGAACAGTCCTAATTGAACGCAGAGATGCCAATCGCGATTTCTATGGTTCTCCCGTGCCTGCAAAGGACATCCTGAGCGGCCGCGTGCCCCCTCCCGAAGTGGCCTCTCATCTATATGAGATAATAGAGGCCGCCGAGGGTCTGGATGAAAGTGGTGTGCCTGACCACTCGTATGTGCCCGGCTCAGCTCCAGTGGGAAGGCAGAACCAGACTGTTTTTGACGCCGATAATCCAAAGATGGGGTATTGATGGGCTCGCCATCTGGTCTGCATATATTCCGTCCATACCTGCTCGCTGTTTGTCATTCAACTCTCATATGTGTACATAATTCGGAACCATCGTGCCTCCTTGTTCGCGGGTACTTTGTCGGATTAAATTATGATTAGCTACGCAAGAAGGCAATAAACATGGCTATAGGCTATCGACATTCAAGATACCGAATTCAGAGGTACTTATCCCAGAAACCTCGAGTACCATTAGTATTTGCAGCATACTGTGATATGCCCAGTAATTTGGCGATAAGATTGTATATTTCTACATTCTCGAAGCGATTCATGATATACGTATCATCGGCAGTCGAGTGCCAGCCTTCTCCACTCCTGGTGAAAAGCTCGTTCCGTTGGTGTAAGTCCTTGACAACCTTCGAGAAGGGGCCATGAGCAATAAATATGGCGTGCATTGACAATTCGCCATTGTCATATCCATGGTTCTGGAATTCTTGGCGTAAGGCTCTGCTGTGAAGAAAAAAACATGGTCACTAACCCCTTTACTCATACCGTTTCCACCTTCTGCATGCGTTGTAAGTATGTAGCCGATGCGGGGCACCAGATATACGGGGGCGATACGCTCGTTGCGTGAAAAATGATATCTCTCCGGCATTGTATCATGTGTATACACTTCAAACTTCTCGGGATTCTTCGCCGACGCAACGGAGAGATTGTTTAGAATCTTGGTTACGTTTGACTGGGGTTTAAAACGTAGCCCCATGGAAGGCCAACCGTCACTATGTTCGATCGCTTTCATGCCTTCTTCTCCAACGATATCGTCGATGTATATGTGCTCAGGATGACTAGTATCAGTCATGCCATGATCACTGACAAAGACAACGTCGACAATGTCAGTTAAATTCCGGGCCTCCAGACTATCATGCAAGTTCTTCGCGAAAAGGTCGACGTCTGCCAAGCTAGCCTACATAACTCGGTATCAGAGGGAGTAAGCAGAAGGCAGGGGCTGGCATACATTCACCAAAGCGGATGCAGGGCCTGCTAGATGACCTGCTTGATCGAGCGACGGTTCATATCCTAACACCAGGGTTCACAATCATGTCTCCGGATACATTGTACGACATACCAAGAATCAATTGTGGGCGCTTCTCGAGTGGAAGATCAATCCAGTGAAGAATTTGTTGGAGTTTATCATCTAGAGAAACTTTGTCCTATGCTAAAATCAGTATATACAGAGGTTCACCCAATTTAGAATCTACCTTCCACGGGACGAAGAACGTTGACGACACACCCGTCGTAGTTTTCGGAGGGCCTGGCCTTTGATATCATCTTGAGAAAAAAGGGAAGATCGTGAAATTTCTGATGCCATTTACCACATTAAATTTGCTGTCGACAAACCAGCCCTGTGGGCTGTCTCCCATATCTACAAGGATAGTCAAACCATGACATAATGGGAACTCTAAAGCATTACGAACAGGTTCCCCAAACCACCAAGACGAATTCCAGCATGATTTGATATTGTTATAGTGGAACTCGCTGTGTGAGGCTGGATCCCAGAAGTTCTGCGAAGTTTGTCAGGCGACGGGTGAACTAAATCGAAATTGTCGCAACTTACATTGGCCACAATACCATGCGATTCAGCGTACAGCCCGGTCCTACTCTTCGTCAGTAACGTGCCAAAATGTAGGCACCACATACTCACATGAGGGACCAATGGTTGCTGCTCAACATAATGAACTGAGCTGTGTTTTAGGTGATAATAGCACTCACGGAAAGGTCAAAGTCTACAAAAAGACTTTGAACAAACGTCTACCTAACCATGCAGAAAACATACCGGAAAGACAGGTTTCATTGATTTTGCTCTCAATCCTTTCTTGCTAATAGCCAACAGATGTGGTGTTAAGCCTCGGTCGAGATAGTCAGCACTGACATACGTAAAATTAGGAGACTACCACAAGATGTTAACCCTGCGCACCGTAAACCATCGATTGACACCATTAATACTGTACGCTTGAAATCATGTGTTCCGTTTGAGCGCAGCTCAGAACCATGGAATACCAGGTTGGGGTGAACGCGACTGTCAGTCTTGAATAATATACTCTTCGCAAGCGCTCCCACAGCCAGTATGACTAGAGCGATTGCGCTATTCCGGGCTATCCGCCGCCAAGTATCCGTCCGACTAGCTGCAACAACGGCAGTATCTAAGTCTTTCCAACCGGGAGTGCCATCTTCCAGCTCCGCAGAGAGCAGTGCCTTGTTCTCTTCATCTTGCTCTGGCAAGTTGGGCATTTCGGCAAGAGGCAGTACCCAAGAGCAGTGTGACGGTGTGACCAAATACAATTCAGATCTAATAATAGGACTCCTAACTCTCTGACATACGCTCAAAGAACTGCTTCAATGTACCCGCTAACACATCTGGTAGCGCCTCAACGCTGCGTAGGACGACGTAGTAGTCGAAGGGGAAAGAGTCCAAGTACTTTCGCAACTGGAGTTCCATGCATCCATCCACTAGCCTGTATTCAGCTTTATCCATGTGCAGTATGGAATTTTGTGTTGCGCGTTCCGCAGAGGGGGGATTTGTCACAGAGTGTAGGGAGTCAACAATGACGAAGACGATCATGACCCGTTTCTCTTCTGCTTTTCTTAGCAATGTTCGCAGTCGGTCGTGGTCCTGGCAGAGACCATCCGAGATGATAATTTCTAGCTGCCACAAATCGCTCGCGGTCGCCGAACTCATTGACCGTCGCTCCCTCGCCGATTCCAATACGGCCAAACTCGTATCGATCAGGGATAGAACGTTTGTTGCCTTTTGATTGAAGCGGAAAGAGCTTATCACTTTGATCCCCGCTTGATCAGTGAATTGACCATCGTCAAAGCTATGCAACATATGAACAGCTTCACCGAAGCTCGCTATCGCTATTTCACCAGATTCGAGGTGGTTGAGAGCTTTCGCCACTAATGCAAGCGTCTGGAATGCCAGATGAACGGAGTGAGACTCGGCCATGGAGCGGGAATCGTCGATGGCGATAAGGATTTGATACTCTCTTTGACTAGGCCTGGTACGTCGGAGCCAAATCTTGTCCTTGGTGTAGTCGCTCGCGATATACGGGATGATCTTTTTCATATTTAGGCGCTTCCCAGTGCGGTAGTCACCCTTTAGTCTGGTTGCCAGTGTTGGCTCCAATATCAGGCGAAGCTGCTCGCACAAGGCATAGGCAAGATCATGCGTCATTGATTCATACCGACGCCATACGTGTTCCCCATCTTCCTCAGGAAAGCCCAAAGATTGCCACTCCACCAGTTGGGTTTCAGTTGATTGATCTTCCATCTCAGCGTTTAACCTTGAAGGATCAAGCCCCGTGTCAAGCCGCTTCCGAATTTGGTCAGAATTATGCATGACGGTGCCCTCAGGGTCGTCGTTGGGCAGCGTTCCGTCAGGGACTATGTTCGCAAGAGAAAATGCTGGTCGAAATGCGTCGCCGTGTTGCTCTTGGATGGTCACATCCTTGTCCATTAGATGGACGTCAGGACTACTTACGTCATTGTCGATAAGATTAAGATTGTCCAGATGGGCGACTTGGTCTTCCCCTGCAGGACCCAAAGCCTGCATGTCATAGTCTGCATCGTCCGGGAGTAAATATTCCACTTGAGATGGAGCACCTGTGTCTCCGATATTCTCCTTAACTTCTCTGTTCTCCCCGCCCAAGATTTCGTCAAAGTGCTGACGAACCTCTTTTTGCGCATCTCCGAGGCTTCGAAGAGGATTGGCTTCCATTTGCACCTCGGATTCGCCGTTTCCTTGTCCCTGTTGAGGACCTGTACCTGCAGCAGACGACGCAGTAAATTGTTTTTGTTGTTGAGTTCCTTCAATGTTATGGTGCATCCTGACAGCCCAGTTATCATTTAATACGTTCGTTCAGCAACAAGGAAAACATACGTTTGCTGTTTGGCCTCCTCTGGCGCAACTTCAGCTCCTCCGGGCCCACCGACAGCATCATTCTCCTGCATTCCAGGTTGTTGTTGCTCCTGACTTCCTCCCTTCGCTGGCTGAACTGTATCAACGCCTCCCTGCCCTGCAGTGATGTCTGCTTGAGCCACTGACTCCTCCTTCCCTGTACCGTCTTCCTCATCTACCTCCGGTTCATTCTGCTCTGTTATTTCACCACCTACATGCCCATCGAGACTCATCCTATCCTCTTCTGCTGGACTTTGATTGTCGATGTCATCCATGTCACCCCCAAAGTCCTCTGGTGCCTCTTCTTCCTCCCCGTCCTCTCGTTCACCATCAGGTGATCCCATCTCCTGATCTTCTAGATTCAGGTCGTCAGGTAGATCCAATGTATCGGCATCTGGTACATAGTCATCCATCGGTGCACCGCTAACGTTCAGTTCTTCATTTTCGTGCATCTCTGCCTCTTGTTCCATTTGCTCTACCTCTTTCTGCGAGCCGTTTGATTCCAGCGCATCTTCTCTTTCCTTCTCCTTCTCGGTCTTATTCCGTGTCTCTTGCTGTCCTTCCTTTGCCACTACTTCTGATTTGCTAACCTTGTCTTCTGCACGATCCTGATTAACCTTATCATCTGCTTCGTTAGAGTTGTCTGGCCCTGATTCATCTCCCCACAATTTTTCATCAACCGCAGAAGGATCAGAGGCATCGAGTTTCCCAAGGCGTTCTTCCGGACCGGCCTCGTTATCGTCTGACTCTGGCTCTTCATCCTTTGAACCTTCATCTGGGACATCCTCCATCTCACCTCCTATATCCCCATCCATCTCAATTGCCTCTTCATCGCCATTCGTCTTGTCGCGCTCGCGATCCGCTCCTTTCTCTTCCTTGAGGCCCTCAACCTGACTCTCATCCGCTATCTCATTGCTTACATTTTTCGTGCCCATGCCTTCACCAAGGCCAACCCCATCGGCGACTTCGTCAATATCTGCGCCATCCTCTGCATCATCTGCATCAGGAGGCTTGCAGAAACCCTTCTCTAATAATGAATGGACTATGCTGCTAATGACGTAGTCAAGTTTGAAGAGAGCCTTTGTCCACTGACAGTGCCGGTCCATCTGATCTTCAGCTAAGCATTCGTAGACTTCAATGAAAGGTATGATGCGCTGGAGTGACTTTGCAATCCCATCACTTTTGGATGCCAAATTGGCAATTAGGTCGTCAACTCGTGCAGATATCACATCTAGCTTGAGTAAGAACGTGAGATCGCGGACGCTTTGATATTGCTGAACGATGTAATGATCGTTGTCCTCCAGATTGGCCGCTAATTCCTCAGGGCTGTGTGGGAGCATGGATTGAACAACGACAAGTAAATCCTCAATCAAGCAGTCAGCCACGTCCTCCGTTGACTGCACTGGTGACTGAAGTAAAGTAGGCGAGAGGTCTTGAGATGTGATCCACTCGACAATGGGACGGAATAGATAACCGATCTGGGGCTGCTTCTGGGACCAATCCTGCAGTCTGCCTGGTACGTCGCCGATTTGTTGGCAAGCCTCCATGACACACTTGTACTCATCTATAATATGCGTAAGAAGGGATAAAGCTACAAGCGTAATTCAGTACCTTCCAACAAGACAGCCTGCGTCGATAACTGCACAGACTGAAGAATCACGACGAGCCTATCTCGCATGATAGTCGCCTTCTGCACTTCACTTTCGACATCCCGAAGAAGCCCTTCCGGAATAGAAGGGGTTGACTGAAGTTCATTTAATGTCACCATTCCTTGCGACACTTCTCGTAAACAGCTGGATAATCTGCACAATACATCTTTAATAAAGCGGAGTCTTTGGATGACGTCGGAATCGAATGCAACGATCTTGGGAGACTCCGCCAGCATCCGAAGACGACGAGATGACTTGCGTAGCTTGTTGAATCTGTCCATTGCCTCGGCCAACCTATGTGATCTAATCAAGTATCGCCAGACGCCATTGATTGCTACTTACCCACGTCGCAAATCAATGGCTAGGGAGAAACCCGATTGAAGTAGCATGATGCCCCGTTGCAGTTCACGAGTGGTGATATCAGGGTGATGGTTAGGAAGCAATGCACGCAATCGAGCCATAAGCACTTGCAGCCGAGAGAAGTATAACTCAATTCTGTCAGTACTCAACTTTTTGCCGTCGTCGTCGGTCAGAATAGGTTGTTCTCTCAGCCAGCACTCATCAGATAAATTC
Source organism: Amanita pallidorosea (assembly GCA_023014475.1). NCBI lineage: Eukaryota > Fungi > Basidiomycota > Agaricomycetes > Agaricales > Amanitaceae > Amanita > Amanita pallidorosea. The sequence goes on from JAEBUS010000061.1 coordinate 261,426, forward strand.
TGCAATATGCTAGGCTTCGGGTTCGCAGAGAAACCTGCCCGCTTCAGCTCCTTGAGTAAATCATTCCATGCCTTCCTCTTGTATGCCAGAAGTGCTTTTCGCCGTTTCTCGCGCCTTTCTGTAGGTGTCGCCGCTGGGTTTGTGGTGTTGGACAACTCTCGAGCTGTCAGAATTATCTTGATTGCAAGATTGTCCGCACATTGGGGCATAGAGGCGCGAATGAAACGGCGCATACGTGTAGTGATTAGATTATCGTATCTTGCAAACGTTCGCCTTATCTGGGAGAGATGAGGTTTCGCATCCGCATCAGGTTCATCTATTAACCCAGACAGATCAAAGTTTGAAGTCCTCTGGTCACCGAAATTATCCAGTGGTTTTGTTTCTATCTCTCCTGCGAGCTCCGGAGAGATTCTACCCCAAACAGGCTGTTTCAAGATTTCGCGGAATTTGCGTATGACTTTGAAAAGTTTATGGTGTGTTCTGAGAGCGCTAGCTTTCAAGGCATGCACGTTGACATCCTTCCAACTTGCCAACTTGATATATTCTTGGACCTCCTTTTCGAGCACCACCCTTTGTTCTCGGAGAATATTGTCCATGTTCAAATAATATAAGCCGAACCGGCGTACAGTCGCGTGCAGAACACGCTGGACCCGGGCCAATCCAGTTCTTTGATATTCTGGTCTTGCGTTCTTTAACTTTGCAACATAGCGTTCAAACGTTTGCAGGATTCTTAGCCTCGCATGAAATTGACCAAGAGGGCTAGAAGTTATATAATCATCGAGGAGAGGGATGAGATCGACGAGAAACTGGGATAACTTTCCAGACTGTAAATTGCTCTCTTGCTCACATGCATTTAGTGCCCCGTCGACACAAGTCTCGTAAAGTCTGAACCACCACACATAACTTTCTGAAGCGAAGGTCTTTGATTGTGAGTTCAGCAGGGTGTGCCAACATGACAGCTCCAGTCGACGCCATTCAACAATGAGGTCGGTCAGAGATCGTTGATAAGATATCAGAGAAGTGTCTTTATTTGCGTACATTTCCCAATCCTCCGTCTGCATCAATAATTGTTCCAGCGCGGACAAAAGTTTTGCCAGAGGATCGCCGATGCCTAGGTCGAGTAAAGCATCACATTTGGCCCGTAGTTGTTGCAAGACCATCTGTTCTGGCCACTCCTGTATCAGCGAGTCTAAACGTAGCCCTAAGGCTTGAACCGTTGCAAATGCCTTCTTCGCCTCGAGCGCATTGCTATCCAAATAGAAATTATGAACCTCTTTACGTTCGCTCGACTGTCGAAAACGGGATAGTCCGCTTCGTAACGTGAATAATTGCAACGGCAAACTTTGATCGTCAAGGCTTGCGGGCATTGTTGGGATTCGGAGCAAACGATTCAGAAAAGACATGCGCGCCTCGTCGAAGGCATCAGTGACCGGAGAGTCTGAGTTTTCAAGTAGGTGAACATGGATGTCTACTATCCGGATCATGTCTTCAGCTTGAACATGCTTTGATGGATGGGCCTTGTTCTCGGAGGTCATAGATACCTCTTGGCTTAGAACGTCTTCGAACGATGGGAACAGAGCTAAGAATTCCAGCCTTTCTACCTCGGCTTCGCTGAGTCCATCGTACGCTGTCGTACGGCGATATAGAGAGTTTGCTATATCGTCTCGTTCTTGTTCTTTGGCGCGATCAATAAACCATAAATGGAGCGCTTGTTGGCACGATATATCAATATCGTTAATCCTTGTGTCGAGATCTATCCCAATAGACTTCTCGAATGAGAGGGTGGATAACTGAAGAATCGCATGCTGAATAGCCGGGACGGATGGCAAAGATGAGTTTATCTTTGAGCTGAAGACCGCAGAGTCTATGAGACCAGGGTAGGTGACCAAGGCTGCAGAGAACCGGGAATAATCATCGATATTCGACACCGCTGCCTGTCGGGCGATGAGTCTGAGCCCAAAACGAAGATATGATAAGGAAAGCTTGATAAGAACGTTAATATCTTTGAAGTCTGTATAAGCAGCATCTAATCGTTGATAAAAGCCAGCGATTGACTCTTGTATGACGTGTTCTCGCAATGTTCCTTCCTCTGATCCTCGTTCAAGTAGAGTGATGAGGTTATGTAACTTGTCTTGAGCTAGCAATTGGTTGCAGAATTTTGAGACTTCTGACCAGTATGTATGTAATCTTGACAAATCTTTCCTGATTGGATATTGCACGTCGTCAGGGGCTTGGGATACAAGAGTTCCAAGCTGCATCTGTAGATATTGAAGAACACAATTGCTCGGATTTCCCGTCAACAGTTGTTCGAGTGCTTGATGTAATGCTACCTGGGCGGATAAATTATGTGTATTATCCTTGAGATATTCGGACGTCCAATTTTGTACAGCAGCTGGGTCGATTGGCGAGCTTGGAACAATAAGCTCGAACAATGTCAAACTGATTGCCACCCAACATTCTCCGAGTATAGCCTCTGGAGAATCTTGTCTACTGTTGCCGGTGAAATTATCGATGACAGGGCGAATGAAGCGTCTCACTGCCTGCGCAAGTGATTGGTGTCTCGACTGCTCCATAAAGGAGATAACCTCGACTATGGAAGCCCAGATTTCGCGTACGGTGGTAGTCCCGCGACATTTGTTATCTGGGAGCTCTCCGGGATGAAATCGGTCAAGACACCGTGCAACCTAGCAAAGGATCAGAAATTAGTGGCATAAACAATGTCACGAATTACCTGGAGTAAAGATTGGTATAAGAATGATGTTATCTGGAGAGCGCGGCTTCTATCAATTTTGCATTGTAGGATGGTCATGCGTGCTTGACATTTGATCTGATTCTCATAATCTAAGAGAGAGGCAAGTGGCCGACGCTTCCATTCGCTGTCATGTCGCCGATGAGATGCTAATGTTGCGCCAGTTCAATAGACCACCTACTTGAGATTAATTGTATTCCTTAGCAGTACCGGCTGCAGCAATATGGCCGGGTCGCCGTTCTCCTATAAAATCCATCAGCCAAGTGATTATAAGCGAGTGTTTTCTGTATACGTTATTACATCTCAACCATACATCGTGGAACCATTGCAAGTGCGCATGCACGGTGAGAGGAAGGATATGTTTTCCGGTCTCAATGGACCAACTCATCTGCCTATAAGTACCAACGCGTAGCAGTGATAAATCACTCCTTGCCAACATCGTATCAATGATTTCTTTTACGATGTTCGACTTCGAGTTTGATATCATTAATTGATTCAAAATGATCAAAGATTAAACATACCTTGAACTCGTGAGACGAAAGCAGGTTAAGCTCGGTTATCATGAAAGTCGATTCTATACATCTGTCATTCGCATGTCCCTTGCCATATTCCTGGTGCAGCTGCATTAACTTTAATAAGAATATAGGTGGTATGATATGACTGCGTCATACATGCTCGAGTTCCCGTTCAAGTTCCGTCAATTTTGTTTTCTTTCCATCATAATCCGCTTTTACAGTAGTAAGAACCATGCAGTCGAGCACACGACGACGAAGACCTGAGCGAAATTAAGTGATTATATGCGAAAATTTGTGTTAGGCATACCGTCACGGTCCACACCGTTGTTCAGTGATGAGGCCAGTTCATCGAGTCGAACCAAACGGGATTTTGCGAGGTATAGCGAGTCTTCACAATATAAGGATGACCAAATATCCAATAAACCAAGACCGGAGGTCAAGGAGACCAGGTCATTGAGGCTCCGGGCATGATGTTGCAACGTAACCAATTGGGGAGACTCGATATTCAGGGTATCGAGAATGCATCGAGCTAGAGCAAGCAAAGCGGAGTAGTCTAGTGCAGAATTCCTTATTATTCTTTGAAGGTAAGTTCCGTAGCTCATCACTTTCATCATCACTTGAAGTACATTCTGTCTCTTTGGGTTAGTGCAATTGACTTGCGACCGTCGGTCTCACCGGTTGTGGCCCCCAATTCGCCAAAGACAGGCTTCCTAGTAGTGCTCGAGACGCGTCGCGCGTGCTCCCAGATAGTGTACTAATCGCAGCGAACATCAGTGATGGATCTGATTTCTGTGAAGAGGCTTCTCTAGATAGTCTGGCCATCTCTTCATGGCCTTTCTCATGCAAAAATGCAATCACAGCGAAGTCCATTACTTGGAGGAGGATATGATGCATAATTGTGCCTTTCTCTCGAGAGGATTTCTCAACAGATGTTGGATTAACCAAGAAAAAATCCATTGGCTATATATTGCCGATATACATGTATGACAACGGAGGAACGCCAATCAATACAGAATTGCTTAAAGCGAAGTGGATCAGCTGACCTGACATGGAACAAAATCTGAAGAGACTACCCGTGACACAGCGAGGGAGTGCCTCAGACAAATGAACGCATCGCTCATGATGAACTCCTGGAAGTTACGAATATCCTTGCTTGACGCAGTCCCTCGCCATTGAGCCTTCGTGTATTGTGGTACCATTGTTCTGGCGATGAAGTAGAGGTGAGATGTCGTCAGTTCTGCGTTCACGAGGGTGCTTTTGATGACTGCTGGTCCTTGATCGATAGTATAATTGAGTGCTGAGTCTTGGTCGAAGGATCTTCCGCTAGATGCTACACGCAATTGTGAGTGGTTTGATTGCACGCGGAGACCCCTTCTAATGTGATCAAACTGAAGACAACAAGCTTTCCGGTTTTCGTAAGCGATTGAAGCAGGGTATCGTAGGTAGTCCAGTAACACAATGGTATCATCGCCTGACAAAGAGTCCACAAGTGCAATCTCGATGCCGCGGTTGCGCATAGCTCGAGACAGTTCGCCATAGCGAGAGTCAACTGTCATGAAAAGCCTGAAATTCGGGTGCGGTTTAATTACTTGAACGGCATCGCCAACAATTCCCCTCTCGCTCAAAGTCAAAAAACCATCAGGTTCGCAGAGGGAGTTTAGCCTATCGAGGACAGAGGGATTGCATAAGTTGGCGTTATCCAGCAATAACCAGCAGCCCTCCTTCATTGCTTGAACGAGTGGCCCATCGATCCATTCAAATCTACCAGTAACGCTGGATTTACCACTAAGCTCATCGAGTTGCGCAAGTAGGCGTTGGCGCGTTGAAGATTCGTTCATTTCTTGGACTATATGTAGACATAATTGCCAAAGGCCCGAGACTGCCGTCGCATCTTGTTTTGTGATATATAAGCACAAGGCATGGCGGTGTTCTTGAAGATTCTTGAAATGCGATTTCTGCCCAAAACGTAATTCCTCATCAAGGAGAGCCAGAATCTCTTCAGCGATTGCCGGAATGCGCCGTCCACCATCCACTTGCTCAAAGCTGCCGAGGATATCCATTGTATCAGTAGCGCTATTGACCGATATTTCTCGAAGTAGATTCCCTGTGAAATGAGCTAATAACCTTACAGCCTCGGTCTTACCACAACCCTGCTGTCCGGTTAAGATGGTTAGCCAGGATTGCGAAATGCACAAGCCAATTGTTTCTAGAGCAGCTAAATCCCTCTTCAAAATTCGAGGAGCACGTCTTTTGGATGCCAGATTCTGCCGCGGGCTGAAGTGGTAGCCAACTTGAAAATGCCGAGAAGATATCGTCCAGGGTGGCCTATCCTCTAATTGTTGACTATCCATGCCGAAAGTCTCGTCGAACAAAGCACGTGCTTGGGTACGATCTGCTTTTGTCCTGAACCGGTGAATGTATATACTGCGAAGGTGATCCACAGGGTGGTTCGGTGGACCAGGCGTCCGAAGAAGGTATCCCCAGCGAATTACATCGCGAAGGTTGAATTCCCATGGGCTCCCTTCTCTCGCGAACGTCCGTTTTCTGCACACCTCATCGTTGAGGCGCATATTAAATGCGATCATGGCTCGTATGATGTCCTTGTCTAGCTCTGGGAAGAGCTGTGAGCAAATCATCAAAAGATCGTTAGGCGATAACTCCTCCACGTAAACTTTTGTAAAGCGATTGACAAATGACTTTGGCAACCCTTTGCGGCCACCGCCCTGAGTGAGAGGATTCTGTGCAGCAAATATACGGAAGGGGGGATGACGGGTGAATGAACGACCTAGTTCTGGAATATATACTGTTCCGCGATGATCGAGCACGGCATTCAATCCTTCGAGTACTGCCTGTGGCGCAAGGTTCATCTCGTCCAGGAGTACCCAGTGACCTTCTTGCATGGCCTTCATAAACTCTGCGTCTCTCCATGCAAACTCGCCCGGTTGGCCACCTTCAACTGGTAGGTCAGATCCGAATAAGTCAATCAAATCTGTCTGGTCCGACAGATTTATTCTGCACAGTTGATGTCCTACCACGTTTGCCAAAGCTGCAACCAGGCTCGTTTTACCAACGCCAGGACTGCCCTCCAACAGTATTGGCTTCGCCACTTGGCATGCGCGAGCGATCCTCATAGCATTGTCTCTCGTAGTAGGGGCATGAAGGTTGAACTCGTGTTCCACTTTACGTTTAGATCCTTTGCGTATTGCAAATGGTCCGATTCGTGTATACTCCGAGTCTTGCTCAGAAATCGGAACCAATGAGTCCTTGCAACTTAATGGAACGAGTTCTTCTAATTTAGCCTCTGCATCAGCCTTGAGCTTCTGAATGGCTTCTTCGGCGTACGACGACAATTGAGGCGAAGACCCGAGGCCGTCAAGAAATGTCATATGCGCTGCATGATGCTATTGGTGATCAACTTGACATGTCATAGGCTGGACCGGTCAACTTACAAAAATCTCGCCTAAAAGCAGGTTCTCGTACTGACAAGCAAAGTTTGTGAAGGTGACCCAGGCCTTTGCAGCGTCAGAAGTGAGATAACGAACATACGACTGACACTCACCAAAAGGTCTCTCAAGTTACATAATGACCGATCGCCAACATTTGAGCAAAGCCACTCGATGAAAGATAGCAGCGCATTTGTATATGTCTTCAATGTATCATTCTTCCACAAGCTGCTGATAATCAATTCTAGGTCCTCCTTATCTTCCACTGGTGGGACCCAAATTTCGGTGAAACGATTCCGCAAAGCAGGCGATAGCTCTTTCTTGCCATAATCGCCACCTGGATTCATAGTAGCTACCAGTTTGAATTGGTCTACTGCTTTCACCGCTGTTTGTTCACTGTCTTCTCCCCCTTTCTCTGCCAGCACAATTGTCCGGGAAGGCTCGAGCACGCTGTTCAGGCGTTCAAGAACAGAATCATCAGCAAGAGAGATTTCGTCAAGGAGAAAGACGTCTCCGCTGCGCATGGCTTCTACCAACGGACCATCATGCCATTCAAAGATGGATTGGAAACGGAACAACTTCTTCTGAGCTGCACGAACTTTTGTCTTTGTCGCTTCGTCCAGGTCGTGCTCTTTGAGTGCCTCCCTCAATGTCACCGCAAGTGCATCAAAGACCGGCTCCGTAACCTCGAGACCGAGTTCTTGCAACAACTCACTAACTTCTCTGGCAGCTTCCACCTCTCCCACGTGCCTATTCCTCACAGGTCGCAATCCGCCAACAAGGTCAGCCGTTTCTGTATTCTGGTGGCAGTTCAGCCCAATCAACCTCTGCTTGACGGCATCTGCATAGACTTGGCATACTGACGTTTTGCCAGAACCCGTTTCACCGACAAGCAGCACAGGTTCGTTGTACTTCAACGCACGACAGACGAGGATGAAGAGGCGTTGCATAGCACTAGTCCAAACGATACCTGCAGCCTCCATCGATGGTACCGGGCAACCAAGATAGGCATTCAGATCCGTCATGCTAGGACCGTTAAAGCCGTAAAGCGTCTTCTCGTCGATCCGCACCCCCATGATATCCTCAATAACCTCCTTGACTACTGCCTTGTCGTCTTCCCGCCTTGCGCGCTCGCCGATTAGCATGTAGCCGTTCTCGGCCAGCTCCTGGTAGCCAATGGCATCTCTGCCTGCCCATCGGAAAAGGTCGCGAAGCGTGGCAAAACCGTGTTTGCTCTCAAACACCCGTCCGGTCTGACGCCTTTTCTGCAATTCGCGAAAAACGGCAACGATCTTTTTCCCATATGAAGGAGCGATGCGACACCGTTCGCAGAGGATTGTTTCAAGCTCAGCTTGCGGCACATCTTCAAAGTGGACCTCGAGAAAACGGTTTCTGAATGCACGAGATAAAACTTTGCGTCCCGCGTACAGACCAGGCGGGTTCTGGGTGGCAAATAACATGAAATGCGGATGTGGTTTAACCACCTCCTGTGTTTCCGGTACGACAAGCTCACGATTATCATCCAAAAGCCTGTTGAGAGCCTCAAGGACGTCGGTGGGGGCCAAGTTTAACTCATCCAACACGATCCAGTCGCCGTTTCGTAGCGCTTGCACGAGTAGACCGTCCTTGAAGACAATTTTGCCAGTAAGGGGATCAGAGACATATGATCCAATGTATTCCTGAATGTCCGTATGTTCGTGGTTGTTGATCCGCACAAATCGATGACCTGTCCGCCTCGCAAGATACTCCACAGCACTAGTTTTCCCACTGGACGTTGGACCTTCGATAAGAACTGGGAACCGTCGCGTCAACACAATCCTCGCAAGGTCGATAAGCTTGGCCTCAACACTAGGTGTTATAACATATTCGTCCACAAGGTCCTCGGGATATGGCCCCCGCTCCAGGTAGAATGGACCAAACTTGATATATTCTTCTGCCAATCTTCCCATCGGGACATTGGGCTCCTTCGTTAAGAGAGACTTGGGGTTTTTTACACCAGCCAGGATATGCTGGCGCGCAAGGGCCGTAACAGCCTCTGCACTTTCTCTGTCAAGAACCATCGTGAATGCCATCAAACATCCTTCCCAAAGTGCTCGTCGAAGAGGAAAACCATATGCAAGTGCGATGTCGCTTGCAAACGTCAGAGCACGCGCCAGGGTACGTATGCTATAGTGTGGCCGATGATTCGCCCCGTCGGCGATCTGACGCTGTTCAGCCAAAGCTTTCACGCTCTGATAGAACTCTGCGACATTCATGATCGATGCCTTGTCACTGACAGCATTATTCGCGATATATTGTTTGACAATGGTTAACAGGGTCTCCTTGTCTGCATCAGGTGGCGGGACATCAATTTCTGTAAATCTTGCACGTATGTTGGGAGGTAAATCCTTCTTCCCAATATCAGTGGCGGGGTTCATGCAGGCAAAAAGGCGAAAGTCCAGATGTCGAGGTACAGGCTCCAAAGATCCTTTTTCTGTCAGGGTAATGGATGCCGTTGGACCATGAAGCAATCCCGTTATACATTCCAGCGTCTCTGCACTTGCAAGATTAATCTCGTCAAGTAAAAGCCTATATTCGTGTAAGAAAATACAGAAAAGGCCACAAATTAGATAAATACCAGTCACCCGACCGAAGTGCTTTGACTAAAGGTCCTTCAATGAAGTCGAATGCAAACTTTCCCTTTGCCTGAACGTGCTGTACTTCGAATTGGTCCACGTCTTGCAAGAAGCTTAACCACGTCTCTTCCGAAAATTTCAAGCCATCTGTGCCTTGTTCAACCTTTCGTCTCTTCCTCGGAGCTTCTGTGGCTTCTCTGCTAATACCGTCAGCACGAATAAGCGGGAAAAGAAACGAACATACCCAGTCCCTCCACCCTTCCGCTTTTTATTCCTGATCCTATCCAAGGCCAATCTCCCACTTTCACGCCAAAGTCCAACGACCCTACCCCACCGCGCATCCCTCAGTGCCTTTCTCACCTCTCCTTCAAATTTCTCATTCTTCCTCCGACTAAATGTTCCACCAAAAAGTTCCTCCCATTGTTCCATCAGCTCTCCAGCTGGAATCCTTGCATCTACGGGCTTAAACCCACCCAACAAATCGCCCGATTCAGTATGATGAGACAAGTTCAACGATATGAGCCTCCTCTGCAACAGGCCAGCCAAATGTGTCACCAAACTCGTCTTCCCAGTCCCCGTCTCTCCTGTCAGCAGTATCGGCTCACATAAAGCCACAGCACGCGCAACGCGAGACAAGAGCATGATAGCAGGCTTGTGCATTGCAAAAGGACGCTTCTGACTCGTCAAGGATTGTGCAAGATCGACCATTTCGTTCTCCGCTGAGTTCAATAACTTGACCCTAAGTCGGGTGTAGCCAGCACATACTGACACTAAGCGACCGTTGACATCCTTCTCTTCCACGAAAGGAGGCACACGTCCGCTAATGAGCCAGTCCTGTCGCTCAGAGTTGAATTCAAAAAGATTCCCGACCATACGCGCAACAGACTCGGTATGCAGCCGGGCTGAAGCAGTCAGAGCCCCAGCTCCAAAGAAAACGTCCCTGGCTTCGTTGAAAACATCCTCTCTCAGAGACGGATTTGAGAATATATTTGACAGCGTCAGGGCGGACATTTCACGAATAGAAGAACGTTCGTCTTCATCATCGACATCCATCCGACTCGCTGAGGCAAATTGGAAGTTGCCTGGCAGCAAGCTTTCCACGCGCGTGCAAAATTTCTCCAGCTCCCTCACCCCGACTTCTCTTCCACCCCCGGAGCGTCCACCAGGCGCCGGGCCTAGCTTCTGAATCTCGTCCCACAGATTAATTAGAGACGAGGCCGCCTCGCCCCTCAATTTTGGATATTTAGTGTCCAATATCATTTGAAGTTCTTGTTTTGTAGGGGGACTGATGACTACTTCCCAGAATTTATGTGCGCCAAGGAATGTCGGTTCAGGTACCTTGAATCCATCTGGCTGTTGAGATGTCCTGATCGACCTGGTGGCGAAAACTCTGAATGTGTCTGCAGCGACGACTCTCCCTCGACCAGGAACGTCAAGCTCCGCACGTTGACCTATCCACAATCCAAAGCGCATGCTCTCAATCAACGGACGAATGGTCCCGAGAACATCTGAGCTAGCTCTATCCACGTCTTCAAAAACGACCCAACGGCCTTCACGCATGGCGCGTACAAGAACACCTTCCTTCCATTCAAAGACACCCGATGAAGTTCGAGATGATACATAAGAACCAAGAAGGGCGCGAGGATCAAGAGAGGTATCAGCAAGATGAATGGCAATCAGTTGATTGGTTGTTTGCGGGTGTAACCGTGATGCGAGATGGGATAGTAAAAGAGATTTCCCTGCCGAAGGAGTGGAGGTAAGGAGTATGGGAAGACGGAGGGAGATATGCGTTGCCAAAGAGCGCAAAGCCACAGTGGTTGTAGGCGTCGGAACGAGCGTAGCAGATACAGCTCTAGATGTTGGCAAAGCAGAACGCAACAATAGGATGCCATGGACATTTACGAGGAGCGGACTGCAGAACGTTTGGTCAAAGTCAGAAAGAAACCAAAAATCCATAACTGACCTCAGATCACTCTCATTGATACGCTCTTCCATGTCAGCGTCGACATAATACCCTTCGCAAGAAATGGCACTGGGGAGATTGTTTCTCCATTCTTGGATACGCTCCCGTTCAATCACGGGTAACATCCATCCATCCACTATCCTTTTCTCTCCATGCAGTGTCTCGCCACACTCAAGCGGACAGTCTGGACCAAACGGTTCGCCTCGCAGCACTTCGCTCTCGAGATTCTCCCTCTCGGCTTCGCCCATGTCACTTTGCATGGCATAGCACCGGATCGCGAGCAATTTTGCACCATTATCCATTTCGTTTGACCAGATGATGCTCGATAAAGGAACCAGAGGCCACGAGAATACGTCTGGTATCTCCTTGTTTACTTGTTGTATGCGGTAGTATGTAACCAGCAACGAGTGTATGGCGGACAAGCCAACGGGGACATCCCCAGTGATTGATCCCAGTGGACCATTTTGAAATCGTGGTTTCCGCAGCATACGATCCAAGACACTGAGAATCGCAAGTAAACACCGAGGTAACGGGTCATGATCATGAAAAGCGCAACATACGGAAACAACTCTTCCTGCGGCTCAACGAGGAAGGCTATAGCAAAGAGCTGATCGTCAGTGCAGTCATCTCCTTCAATCCACCTAGCGCACAAGTCCAATAGAATGGGTCGAAAAAGCGTAGCAATAAGCTCCGTCAACGGGGGCTTTGCCAAGAGACGTGATAAGATAGTCAACAAGTCGCGCACAGAGGATGCGTTCGACAGTTCCGCCACGCAAGGCGAATTTTGAGGTAGTTTTTGAATCAAGAGCCTGGTTTGTCTGCGCATGTTGATGGACAGAGGGTCGTATACATCGTATACAGCGTCGGCCATCGTGGACACACCTCAAAAAAAAATTGACGGAGTTATATCGATTACGTAACCATGCAACTTTTATTTTAACTCTTTCTCAACCGATTTTAATTTCTCCAACACTGACCTTTTCAACTGTCAAGAGTCAGTTCCTTGAAGCGTCAAAAACCAGGAAATGGACTGACTGCCGGGCTAGGCGCATCGCCTTCAAAATAATGCGACACGAGCTCAACCGCCACCCAATCATTCTCAATCGCACCTAGATCTCTAAACACCAAGGTTCGCGGTCGGCCGGGCACAGGCCCAGTCAGGAGAATATCAAATGGTGTATGTTTTGCAAGAGAGATATTTGGGAAAAGCGACTTGAGTTTGCGCATGGGCGACCCAGCATTGATGGCTTCTTCCTCTGTTAACGTACCCTCTAACTTGGCTTTCGCCATTCGAGCTTGGAGCGCGCGCATAAAGGCGTCGCGGAGATGTGAGTAGGACGTGATTCTCGTGGGCACTGTAGATTCATGAGTTTCGTGCACTGCGCATCTATTGCCAGTATCATGATTTTCACCTATGCGTATGACACACGTCGTGCTTCTTATTATATATTTCACCTTTTCTTCTGGGGCCATATCTTTTGGTATCTATAACCATTCGTGAATACATCGTCCAAATGCTGCCTAGTGATCTTACTTTGAGATTAGGGTTATTCAAGTCGGCATAGAATCCGACAGAGTACACTTTGATACCCAAAAATGAAACAGTTCGAACACCCAGGCCGACAAGAGACAATGGCGGTGTTCTAGTCTTGGTGGGGACAGCAAGCGTCTTGGGAAAGGATATTGAAGTTGCTGGATCCACTACGAACGGTTGTTACGCCAAACCGTCGTAGGGAAAGCACGACTTACCAACAGTCTCTTCACTGTCTTGCCATTTGGTCTCCTTGCCTGTGATGTCCAGCGTTGGTGGGGCATCCGAGTAAACCTTTCTTTGGTTTGCAACCGATAATGACACGGCAAGAACGATGCCAGCTGTTCCGAGACTCAACCATCGGCGGAGAGTGTGGGTAGAGTTGAAGCGTCCTCTTGCGTAGTTACGTGTCCAAGTTTGTGCAGTGTGCCGTGCTGCGCTGGTTGGGGACAAGAGAGTATGGAAAGTGCGAAATGCAAGTCTGGACATACAAGAGCCGATTATGTTCGTAATACTTATAAGAATACACTGGGTACACTGGGTATACTCAATACAATAGCTTCGAGCCATGTTCTTCGAGAATAAATCAATCATCGTCCGCTATGCGCGCCCTCTTGCTCGGCCTTCTTGACGAAAGGCTCGCAGCGCTCGCCTCATCATCTGATTCACCCGTACTCCGTCGACTAGCCAAAGCCCGCTTTTTTCTTTGATATTCCCTATCCCGCGCCTTCTTCTGCTGTGCGACCGTTAGCTCTTGATTTCTCGGTGCGGGAGGCACGACCACCGTCGTCAATCCAGGCGTAGTTTGTTTATGATTTTCATCATTCATAGCGCCAGAGTCGTCCCCTTCTCCTATAAGCTCCAGAGACTGGACACAAATAAATAAATGAATAGCTGAAAACGCTGGCAGCACAACTCGCACCTTTTGACAGGTCGAACTGCTGTTCGAAAACACGCGGTCCTGGTCATTGATTTCATACTTTTTTCTCGCCACCGTCGGGTTTTTGAGGTAACAGTCGAACCCCTGAATTATATTTCCGCCGCCATGAGTCGCCGTGTCGGTCAAATACGATGCCTCCAGGCTATAGATCTGCGCTTCGATTTGCGCCTTGGGTAACAGTCAATGTCCAACATTCGAAAGCCGACGTACGACACACCAGTTGCTTGTCGACCGCTCTTTTCTTCGGCAAAGCTTGCAATAACTCTTTCTTCAGTGCTTCATAACGCGCCTTGTCGTCCACCGGAGGCGCGGCAGGCGCAGCGTCCGCCATGACCACCTCGCGACGCTCGTCGAATGGCTGACTCAGTCCTGTGTGGCTGTGTAATTTGATTGGTTATATTTGTTGCAGGCCGCGCGTATGGACATGGACGCGGGTGGTGGCTCAGCAAGAATCTAACTATCAACATGGCCTCGACGCAGCCACCCGACGACCCGTCGAACAATGACAATAGCGTGCAGAAGGAGCCTGAGCAGCCACCACAAGAGGGAACTAATGCACCTGATGCAACAGCCGCAATGGACACAACTCCAGACGTGCCGCCGGAGGAGACGTGGGATGATATACCAGAAGAGATTCAGTCATTAAGCACCGATGAGATTCTCACAAGGATACGGCTGATTGAGAATGACATCAAGGTATGGCCTATGTTCATTTTGACTGCAACACTTTCAAAAAGACGTGGCTAGGTCATGCGGTCAGAAACGCTACGCCTACAACACGAGCAAAGTGTTATGAAGGAGAAAATACGAGATAACGGGGAGAAAATCAAACAGAATAAAGTTCTCCCATATCTCGTGGGCAATGTAGTGGAGGTATGGCCGTTTGCCGATCTTGCGTATCAATTCCAATTGAGGGACACGAACAGATACTAGACGTTGATCCCCGAAGTAGAAGAAGATGGTGCCAATCAGGATTTGGATTCTATGCGCAAAGGCAAATGCGCCGTCATCAAGACTTCGACCCGGCAGACTGTGTTCCTGCCTATGATTGGTCTTGTGCCACCCGAGCAGCTCAAGCCAGGCGACCTCGTCGGTGTCAACAAGGATTCTTATCTCATTCTAGACACACTTCCCGCAGAGTTTGATTCTCGGGTCAAGGCGATGGAGGTGGACGAGCGTCCAACGGAGAAGTTCACCGATATTGGTGGCCTCGAGAAACAGATCGAAGAACTGCTGGAAGCCATAGTTTTACCCATGGAACACGCAGAGAAGTTTAAAACTCTCGGGATCCGAGCCCCCAAAGGGTGTTTGATGTATGGACCGCCGGGTACAGGAAAGACGCTTGTTGCGCGTGCATGCGCTGCGTCGACAAACGCATGCTATCTCAAGCTTGCAGGACCGTCCCTGGTTCAGATGTTTATTGGAGATGGAGCCAAGCTTGTCCGGGATGCATTCGCACTCGCGAAAGAAAAGGCACCTGCGATCATTTTCATTGACGAGTTAGATGCTATTGGCACAAAGCGGTTCGATTCGGAGAAGAGTGGTGATCGCGAGGTTCAACGAACGATGCTCGAGTTGTTGAATCAGCTGGACGGATTCAGCAGTGATGAGCGGATCAAGGTAGGTGATTCATGCCGGAAGTCCAGGAACAGCTGAGCTAAGACGCGTTGAGGTGATTGCGGCGACGAATCGGATAGACATCCTAGATCCTGCGTTGTTGCGGTCAGGGCGGTTGGACAGGAAGATTGAGTTCCCACTGCCGAACGAGAGTGCTCGGGCGCGGATTCTTGAGATCCATTCACGGAAGATGACGGTGTCTGGTGATGTGAACTTTGAAGAGCTGGCGCGGAGCACGGACGAATTCAATGCGGCACAGTTGAAGGCGGTGTGTGTTGAGGCGGGGATGATTGCGCTGCGAGAGGGGGCGACGCGACTTGGACACGAACACTTTTTGAGCGGGATTGCGGAAGGTACGTGATGCACAACGAACAGGGGCCGAGTTAACGATGGCACAGTGCAGAGCAAGAAGAAGAACAATCTGATGTATTTTGCGTAGTTTACGTTAGAATCCAGTGTGTGATCCAGCATAGAATGCGAGTCCAACCGTCCACTAGTTTAATATATCCTTGTACGTGTTAGAATATCTGCCCAACGTCCGTCCACTCCTTCCCTGGCAAGAAGTACCAAGTACGTTACAATAATTCCGATTCCCACCGTCCAAATGTCCGTTCACTCCCTCCCCGTCGAAGTCCTCGCCAGAATCTTCGTCCATGGCGCCCCCACTTATCCTTCGCCTTTCCTCCTCAGGCCTCACCACAGACAGCCCCTCTGCCCCAATCTGCCCTCTCTCAACTTCCAGATCCTCGTCTCTCATGTTTGTCAACGTTGGCGCTCAATCGCGCTCGAAACCGCTCCGCTTTGGACCACCCTCGTTTTCCTCGAGGCTTCCCATATCAGACGTGCAACCGCCCTCCTCTCCCGCATCTTCCCCACCGGTCCACTTCCATCCCGACACCCCGTACCCTCGCTCAGGACACTCACCATCCTCATTTCCACCGTCGACCAGGCTTCCCACACCCCCGGTGTGACTATCGCAAAACCAGAGCTGCGCGGCATCTTCAACATCCTACTTCCCTACCTCTCAGCATGGCGTGCCTTCCACCTCGTGGTGCGCGACAATGAGTGTAAAGCCGTCGCCCGTGAATACTTGGGGTCCTGCGGCCCAGGCTTCTCTCTCGAAACTCTCCAGCTGTACCACTTTGAAAACTATAAGGCCGCCCAGGATTTGTATCTGGCGACCTACAGAGCCCCCGTGTGCGTTTTCCAAAACACTTTACCCAGGCTGAGAAATGTCAGCTTGATTGGAGTGAATTTGCCTTGGGAGAGGAGCCCGTATTTGTATGATGGTAGGCTGAGGAAGCTAGAGTTGGCTCTTCATGCAGATAAAATACGACCGCCGTACCGCTGGTGGGAGAGATTGTTACGAGGATGCGGTGCAGACGACAGTCGCGAGTGGCCTGATGCAATGTCTATGCTCGAGGAACTTGCCCTGCACTACTCGGGACCCAAGGTCGGAGAAGGAGAAGAGGAGTACGTGTGGAAAAGTGCCGACGAAAGTCGCTTCTCGACCAGTCGCAAATGGAGACGGAAAATCTGGCTGCCGCGATTGGAAAAGCTCAGTCTAACCGACCTAGACCCCGACTATCTGTGCAAAATGTTGGAAAGACTTGTCCTCCCTGCCGTCAACAAGCTAGAAATCGGCCTCCCCGAACAGGATTTTACCCCATTCGTCAACATGTTGGGAGAAACAACTTCCCAATCCCATGCAAAGGAGGTCTCCGCATCACCACCTGCTTCCCCTGACCCTGATTCGAGCCACGAATCTTCTGATTCTTCAACGGCCATGTCACCCGAGACTGCAGTGTCGTCCATGCTGCAACCCTTCTCTGAAACAGATTCACCTGTACTGGAATCCAAGCTCCATGGCTCCCGCGCTTTAGCGCACACGGATACCGACAACCGCCAGTGTCGACTTGCATTGAAATGTATGAACGTTGGGATGCGTACATTCCCTGCGCTATACCGCCTGGAATACCTGGCTATCAACGCACTGGAATGCAGCGAGGACAGCTTGCATGGATTCCTGCAGGCACTGACGGGCCTCAAATTCCTTGAAATTAATTTCGGCTGTGTCAGCCAAGAATTCTGGAGCGTCTTGATGGAGTGTAGAGATGTGGCCCATAGTTCTGTTGCAACGAGAATCCCGACATTGTTACCATCGCTAGAGACGTTCCAAATAAGTGGCTTAGAAGGTGATAAAGTGGGAGAATTGATCCGGTGGAGATCCAGGCCACTTTTGTATGGCAGGCCACATACAGTGAAACGCTGGTTTGTGCGGTGGACCGAGAGGATGAGAGGAAGAGACCCAGCACTGGATGAGATCGTGGAAATGGGTGTTAATGTCGCCACTCAAGACGGAGTGACCAATGTCAGGATAATTGTTTATAATGAGGACGAAGATGACGAAGACGATGAAGACGAAGTGGACGACATGGAAGAAAATGAGACAGACGAAGAGGGTGAAGGAGATGAATGAGTCTCGCGGCAAGGGGCGTGGAAGCCATACTCTGTCGTGGCTTAAGCGGGTAAGGCCAGTGTTCTGTTTCACATTTATTCCCATGAGATTATGAATCTCACTATGGGTAGCACTGGGCCTGGAGTATTTTCATGAACATTGGACGGACGGTACAATTCAATGGATGGACTTACGGCCCTTTGAGGGGTATACAAGAGATGGATATGTATGGCGATACTCGGCAACTTATGGAAAGCTCGCTTCAGGTGTTTTTGTTTTTTTCTGTTACCGATGCGGCCGCACCAGATTACCGGAGTTGCCGGATCTTTCCCTGTATTTTTTTCTTTATTCGCAAATGCGCCTTCCGCTTGGTTTAATACTGTCTGCTTTAATTACTTCCTTCCCTGTTTCGTGGTCTCCCAGAGATGCAGTTCTTGTGGTTCAAACGTTCACCAGCTGACTGCTGACCAGCGAAAGCCTTGGGAAAAACACTCGATATCTGCTGGGAGAAGCTAACTATTTCGGGGATAGGGCCCGCGACACTCTACTCACTCGGGGCGTGGGTTATCGATTATCTAATCATAAACAGCAACATCATGTTTGATCTGTTCCGTGGGAACTTAGGGTGAGACATGGCATTGCAACTCCCCCAACAACCTCAGGATCCCCAAGTCAGACTTCCCCCAGCTCCTGCTGATCCTCCGACCTTTGGTGATCTGTATGAGGCACGCCAATATGTAAATCGAGTTCAGGAAAGCCACAGTGAGCTGACTGGTCATCTTAACCCCACTTGCTGACATAGCCATGATCCATCTAGTTAACAATATCTCAACTGTCAATGACCTTGGCCGTGCAATCCTCTATGAGTATTTGGTGGCTCAAATTGTCTCTGCTG
The DNA here is from genome assembly GCA_023014475.1 of Amanita pallidorosea. Lineage (NCBI taxonomy): Eukaryota > Fungi > Basidiomycota > Agaricomycetes > Agaricales > Amanitaceae > Amanita > Amanita pallidorosea. The sequence goes on from JAEBUS010000061.1 coordinate 280,152, forward strand.
CAGCTCTGGGACCTGGTACATGAAATCCATTGTCATAATGTTGCTCCATTTTTACTTTATATTCTTATTATAGTAATAGTGCCACCATGGTTTGCACCAGTTCAGCAGCAGCTGAACAATCTACAGAATCAACTATCTCATGTTGATAGAAGAATAGCCCAGGTATGTCTCAACTCTCCTGTATTTCCTCAAGACTCATATCATATTTATTTTAGGCAATGAATGCTGTGAATGGAGATGGAAGTATATTCCCATATGAGGTGGTTGTTTTTGCTGATGGATCTGATCCGACTGCCAATCCAGTTAGTATGCTTTTCTCAAGATGTCACAATCTTTTGACAAATGCAACCTATACAGCATAACCTTCCAGCTCTTAGATCAGCTAAGATTATCAACAATCTGACTGGTCATCAAGTCACCAGGTACCTTGAGGGATATGGCATTCATGTACATCATGAAGTTGCCCGTTGCATCCGTGCCATCAAAGCTTACATTGGGTGCAGAGAGGGACATGAATGAATTGGTAGATATTCTGGCACATTATTAGTTACTAGTCATTATGATAAATCATATAATGACATTCTTTTTACATAATATAGGCCATAGTGTTTGATGAGGAGTCAACATTTCCATGGTACCAATTATGCCCATGTCCAAGAAATGTGAACACTCCAGGGAGCATCACAAGGAACACAAAACTCAAGCATGGGCACAAGCACAAAAAAGGGTGACCAGCTCAATGGATGGACAGTACAGTTTAATGGATGGACTTACAGCCCTTTGATTGAGGGGTATACAAGAGATGGATATGTATGGTGATACTTGGCAACTTATGGAAAGCTCACTTCAGGTGTTTTTGTTTTTTTCTGTTACTGATGTGGCCACACCAGATTACCAGAATTGCTGGATCTTTCCTTCTTTATTTGCAAATGTGCCTTCCACACCTCTATGTCACTGCTTGGTTTAATACTGTCTGCTTTAATTACTTCCTTCCCTGTTTTGTGGTCTCCCAGAGATGCAGTTCTTGTGGTTCAATGTTCACCAGCTGACTGCTGACCAGCAAAAGCCTTGGGAAAAATACTGGATATCTGCCAGGAGAAGCTAACTATTTCAGGGATAGGGCCCACAACCCTCTACTCACTCAGGGCATGGGATGTACATGGTTGTTTCACCAGGGGTAAGGGTCCTGAAGCATTTTGCCATCACGCAAGTCCCACAATGCTTTCAACAAAAATTAAAACTCCACAGAGAGAACAGTTTTGATGTGTTAGCATTTGCAATGGCTCTGGGATCATGTCTGGGACAATTTAGTGCCAACTTCCCCATTAGAAAATGTTGGGACGACAACATTTTTTTTCTGCTTAGCTTGTGATAGCCAATCATTACGTGATTATGTAATCAACAACCCTGACCCAAGCCATGTCACACTCATTGCCTGCTGCTTGACTTTGCTTACCATGCCATTCCATCACATCAGCCATGATCTCAAGCTGTGTGCTATGCAGTTACATGAGCAGTGACTTTTGCCTGAAGATGTCTGTGACCTTCTAGGTGTAGGGAGGAGTAGTTTATATTGTTGAGGGAGAATGTTGAGATTCATGGTGATGTGATCCCTGCTCCCAATCCTAACCAAGGGCATCCACATACCCTCAATTAGGGATCCTGAAGTTCGGTTTGGAACCTTGGTTTGAACCTGAACTGACTGAACTGAACTGACAGTTCAAGTCAGGTTTGGGTTTGGTTTGGGCTCAAGCTCATGGCATTGGTTTGGGTTCAGGCAGCCACAAAAAATGAACTGAACTGCCTGAACTGACTGGCTGATGTCACCTTCAAGTCACACCTTCAAGTAACAAAATTATGCAGTCACTGACTGCTCTCCTCTCCCCCTAAGCTCACCATCTACCTGCCACCTGTGTTGTGCCTTCCTGCAGCCCTTGTTATACCCATACTGCCTTCCTGCAGCCACAGCTGTGCCCTCACTGCCTTCCAGTGGCCCTTGTTGCACCCTCATTGCCTTCCTCCTGCCCTTGTTGCACCCTTGTTGCCACCTTCCTGCCACCCTCTTTGCACCCTTGTTACCACCTTCCTGCCACCCTCTTTGCCACCTTCCTGTCATCCTTGTTGCACCCTTGTTGCAGCCTTCCTGTTATGAGCTCATGCCCCACAACCACAACCCTATATCCCCCTAGGGGGCCCACAGGCCTCGTCACTGGCCAGAGAGTAGAAAGGAGACAAGAACAAGATAGAATTGGGGAGAGAGAAACTATCTGAAGTCTGGGGAGACTCCAGCTACACTGTACCTACTTATATACTACTCTATGAGGACCCCTTGCAACCCCTTGTCCCATTGGCACTCCCCCACTCTGACTCACTCTTATTGTTCTTGGTGAGCATGTGCTTGGGCGCTGCCGCAGTTGCTGCGCATATGGGTGCGGCCACTCTGACTCCACTCATAGACCTTCTGTGGACTGCTCTAGACCCTGACCATAAGGGGCAATGCCTCAAGGCATTGTGCGTTCCCATTGCAATCCTTTATAGACATGCGTGCTGTCTTGTGCCTTTGTCTGATGCATGATGGCTTGATGCGCTGATCCTCCTGATGCACTGATGCCAAGTATGATGCCATCAAGGTGGGGATCCACCTTCCTAGTCTGGCCATCCTTCTGTATATAGTATTGGATGGTTTCTCCAACCATTGTCTTGCCCTCTGGTGAGCGCTCCCATGTGCTGACTCAACCATTGGTGTCCCATAGTGTCTCATAAGGACCCTGGCCTGTTATAATGTGTATAGCAGTCATCCCAGATGACTGTAGAGTTAACCAAAATTGAGGGGCTAGGATTGCAATCCTAACATTACCCTCCCTTTAAGGTTTCTTGTCCCAAGAAACCAATGCGTGGCTAAGTCCCACCACCACAGTTGCTGTTCCTGATTTTCTAAAAGAACCCATATCAAATATTAAAGATTCCTGGTTGTCCACCAAGTTTGCTTGTTTTGAGTTTTGATACTCCAGACCTCTACTGGACATCATATAACATTGACAAATTCCTGATCCTCCCAATAATGATTTAACCCTTGGCTTCCTGCCAGTTACAATCTTGGCCATTGATCCCTCCTAAGTGCCTACACCATGCTTTTTGATAACCCAGCACCTTACTGGGGCATTCTGTCAAAAAAAGTGAATTTGCCCAAAAATTTAAATGGGTCCTTCAGGCCATTATTCTAGAGGCATGGTGGATTTTCACAAGCACTCAGGATCCCCTTGTGTGTCTCACAATGCATTCACACACTGCAGGAACCCCTTCATGTTGTCTCCATTCCTTGGATCTCCTTTCACATCCTTCACCTCTTCCTCAAGATTTCTTATCCCAAGAAATCCTCAGGTTGCTTGGGAGTGCAGCCATTCCAAGGCAAGCAACCAAGTAACCTCCCAAAACCAGGCATGAGCAAATAACATAGTGGTGGAAAAAAATTTCCCCTTTTCTGACTTCATATGGCATTTTTCTGCAAGGTTGCCATCCTTCTACATTGTCAACTAGACCTGCCAACTACTTGACATATAGAACAACCTCTTCCTCAGACTGTCCCTTAAGCTAAATTCCCTGTACAGCTCCAGTGATCTGTTCCATAGGTCTCTATAATGCCCATGTATTCATCCCAAAAAGTCCGAACCTAAGTGGACTTGAGATCCCATTGAAACAACATTTTATTTCAAGCAGACTGCTACTGCTTCCAGATTATTTTCACATCCCTTTCCATAGGGAGTATCACCGCTTGTGATTCTGCGAACTTCTGGTATTGACAGTGCTTTTGTTAACCCAGTGCCTTACTGGCATTTCACACATTCTTTTGCAGTGGTTGGTTTCCACTCTTCTGTACTCCTTTGGATTTTAACTGGATACATTGAATATCATCCCTTGTTACTTGTAATCCTTCTGATTAAATCATCCAGGTATAATGTCGTGCAAAGAGAGCATTGTCCTGCTCCCATCCTTAGTTTCCAAATATTTTGCCAATTTCACAATCAGCCGTCTATCCCTGTATTTGTGCCAAGTAATCTAGTTGGTCCCCAAATATTCTCTGCATTGTTTAATCTTTCCATAGCGTCCACTATTCCCTAGAGGTCTTTCTGGCTCCTACATTTCCAGCTAGACCTTTTTAATGAGATGTCAGGCTCATAGACTAAACAAAATCCAGCATTGGCATGCCAGACCAATAACTGCTTTTGTTATCCCAGTGCCTTACTGGGTGGCTGTTTGCATGATCCAATAGACCTGATGTTAGGACAAGCCTACACACAACCACAAGCCTCAGAGAGGAGAGTAAAGAGAAGAGGATAGATTCAACACAATAGACTAGTGACCTGGTGTAGAGGAAACTATCTAGAGTCTTAGAGACTCCTACCTACGACACTACTACTTATATACCCCATGCATGGTCTGTGTGCAGCAGCCTCATGCCCCAAGGGCTATGTGCACACAGCAACAAAACCATAGCAACTATCTACACCCTCCTGCAATGCCCGTGTCCCCATCTGGTCCTTATTGTCTTCTTATCAGCACAGCCCCTGGCTGACTAATCGCTGACCTAACTGATGGGCACCTTGACATAGGGGTTGGCGCCTATAAGTCTTGTATACCTATGCATCCATAGGGCCCCAGAGAAAATAGATAAAAATAGAGAGAAATTGCCAGAAAATCATTAGAGTTGTAACATGACCCCCCCCTTAAGACTTCACGTCCTGGGAAGTCAATGCTGTGATGTTGCCTTTGGAATTCTTGTAAGATCCCTTGAGAAGGCCTGGTCCTTGTCCAGTAATACATTACTACACTGCCAAAGCTGCTGTGTAGACTGGGGGTTTGTTTGCGAGGCAAGATAAAGAAGCTCCCGTCAACCTGTATAGAATTATCCTGCACGGGTACGCGAACTATAGCAGATAGTGTTTAGCAACACGTGTGAAGTAACAAACTCGACCTAATTCCCGTGGGCAAGGTAGACAGTGCGGAAAAGCGCAGACTATGCAGGCAAGCGCGGATTATGCGGACAAGCGCAGACTATGCGGACAAGTGCAGACTATGCGGGCAAGCGCGGATTATGCGGACAAGCATGGACTATGCGGACAAGCACAGACTATGCAGACAAGCACGGACTATGCAGACAAGCACGGACTATGCAGACAAGCACGGACTATGCGGACAAGCGCGGAAACTGTTATTAGATACTCATGGATGTGGTGTGACGCGTAGTTGCGGTCACTGGACTTGTGGAATTCCTGATGCGCTCAGGTGATGCTTGACGCAAGTGGGGGTGGTAGATATTGGCTTCGCCGATGTCGAGTACAGATAGCGGGTGATAGTGGTGGCTGAACGCTGGCAGTAATGACGGAGCGCACGAGTCTTTATGCAAGGCGGTGTTGACGATGGACGAAACGACGAGGAGAGGAGGAAAGCCTGATTGGCATGAGAATGACAAGACTTTGAAAGTGAAACTGCGTGGGTATGATATGATGATTTCTACTACGAAGCAAGATGGTTTATATACATTTTTACTATCTACCAAAGCAATGGAACTCTGAAACTTTCTGTACCCCAAGGTGCGTGTGTCTTTTACTGTCCCAATCCATGCTTTTGAAAGGTGTCGTCCGATGCGGCTTAGTATACAAGCATTTTCATAGTTTTTTCCTCCGGTGTGTAACTCCATAGTGGAACCCTGATCGTATTGGCGCTGTCCCTAAGGGCATCTCGAATAGGTGTGCGATGGTGTTGAGCAGCAATCATATGTCCATCAGACATAGTTTGTCTCAGTGGTCGTCACTGTCATAAACGATGAGCTCATATGTCCGTCAGACATAGAGTCATACGTCCGTGATGACAAGAGTATTGTATCACTGTCATAGACAGTGACCAGACACCTCTTCAGGTGTTTTGAGTATTGTATCACTGTCAGAGACAGTGACCAGAGACCTCTCCAGGTCTTTTACTCTCATAGAGAGGAGATACTCACATGCTGGTAGGCAAGAAAGAGCAACTGAACGTATATTGGATATCTACTGGTCTTATATACACTTTTAGTGTATGTACATATTTGTGTAGAAGACTTTGTATCTAATATACATAAATAAAAGAAATAAAAGAAATAGAAATACCCTCTAAGGGTCAAACCGGTGATAGCCGTGTTGAAGGCTATACTTAGGGTATTTGGGGTGAAGATCGTTCACACCCCCCATAATCTGTACAGTCATGTACTGATTAGTAAAGATCTTCTCACAGGCCTGCAAGAAGAGGTGCGTATATTCTTTCAAAAATCTTCGAAAGAAATGTGGCCAGAGATTCCCTCACGTCTCCATCTTTCCTTTAATTGCCAAGCCCAAAAAGCTTTAGGAGGAAATTTCCAAGGATCTCGTCCTTGAAGGGCTTGGTCCATCCATATGGCAACAGCCGGAGTGTATGTGATTCGCGGCTGGGGTTTTTTAGGTGGTGGAGGTGGGGGTTCCTCAAAGTGGCAGCGAGACGACCGCTCGCATTCGTGTCCGACATTGGAGTGTCCTCCTATCGTCAGAATAGGTTGTTGTTTTTTACTGCGGGGTTTCCTATTTTTGCCCATAATGATAAAGTTGTTCGACGTTCTTTAATCAGCTGGAGTAATCTCTACAGTGATAGGCTGGTCTCTTTATCGCAGTAAAATGAAGCAGTTTAGGGCCCTACTCCAGGGCCATCAGTAATCAATTTAATGATTCTGATAAACCTAACATTGGTGTGAATTTTTCAAATAATATTCGACCAAGATTTTTAGTCAGAATATCAGCAGGATTTTCAGATCCTGGAATGAAGCGTAGTTCTATCTCTTTCTTTTTTATGAGTTTTCGTATAAAATGATATTTAATATCAATATGTTTTGAACGTTTTTCAGTAACAGGGTTATTTGCAATGAATAGAGATCCCATATTATCACCATAGATAGGCGCAATTGTTATAGGAAAATGGATTTCACTTAGTATTGATCTAATCCATTTGTTTTCTCTAGCACAGTCAGATAAGCCATGTATTCAGCTTCTGTTGACGATAATGCCACTGTTTTCTGTTTTCTGGACGTCCAAGATACTACTCCTCCTGATAAAAGAGTAAAGAATCCGGATGTGGAATGTCTATCATTTTATCTGAAGCCCAATCTGAGTCAGTATAGCTCATTAGGCCAGATCTTAATGATCCGTCATATTTAATGAAGAGATCTGCAGTTTTTGCTAGATATCTAGCCATTCCTATTGCATATTTTAAATGATCTGACGATGGATTTGCTGAAAATTGAGACATTTTATCACAGCAAAACATATGTCTGGTCTTGTTCCGATCATTAAATATAGTAATGATCCAATGACTGATTGATATTGTGATCTAATCTTATGATCTAGTGGTTGATCATTTGTCATTGGTTCATATCCAGTTGGAAGCGGAGTGTTCATATGCGTAGCATCACTCATTCCTAATCTTGGATTACTTTATGCAAATAGGGTTTTTGATCGATGGTAATTTTATCTCCTTGTTTCTTTATTTGGAATGATAAAAAGTTTTTTGTTTGACCATCGATGAGATCTCCTAAATCTCTAGATTCCCATCTATTCATAAATTCTTGCTTTTTATGCAATGTTATGATTTTGTTAGATCCCAAGAACATTGAGTCATCAACATAGATTATTGCTATGACAATGTTGGATCCTTGTTTAAAAACCAATACACCCGCATCCGAATGTATTCTTATAAAGCCCATTTTTTCCATTGATTCGTCTAATGATTTCCACCAAGCTAAAGAAGCTTGTTTTAATCCATAAAGTGCACAATATAATTTATATACATGTCTTTTTTATCTTTATTTATAAAACCTGGTGGTTGTTTCATATATATTTCTTCATCCAGTTTTCCATATAGAAATGCAGCAGTCACATCTAGAAATGACACATATAGTTTTTCTAGTGCTGCAAGTGCAAGTATGAGACGACATGTCTCATATCTTACAACTGGTGAGAATATTTCATCGTAATCAATGCCATTTATTTGGGAAAAACCCTGGGCAACTAGACGAGCTTTTTTACGTCCATCGTCTTTTTGGACATAAACCCATCTGCAACCTATGGCCTTTCGACCTTCAGGGAGATGTTGTAGATTTATTATTACGCCTCTCTTGATGAGCATATCCCATTCTTTCTTTTCAGCGTTTATCCAATCTTTTTGTTCGCTGATTGGTAAGCGAAATATTTCGTGATGATGTTCAGGTACAGCTGTATTTGCTGTATCGTTGATAGGAATTGCATATGATAACAATTCATTAATTGTGAAACGATTTAATTTCGTTCTTCTATCAATTTTTTCGATTTCAACTGGATCTTTATCTCCATAGACGTTATCTGGTCGATTGACTGGTCGTCTATTTCTAGTTGGTCTCGATGGACCTGGAGATGAGGGTCTTGAAGGAGCAAATAAATCTTCTTCAATTTCTCTTTGATCATCTGAATCGTCACTTCCGGAATTACTTCCTGAATTATCTGAATCATCACTTCCTGAATCGTCATCTGAGCTATCAGATCCCTTTTTTGGGAGATATACTAGATTCATCAGACGAGTTGCTATCACTCTCTGATTTTGATGAATCTTCTTCATCTCTGATGTATCGTGTTTGTTAGACGATTCATGAGTATTTCTGGTATGAGATCCTCAAACTCTTCTCTGGATTGAGGAATGTGGGAATTAGATCAGAGTTTCGACATTTTGGAAATTTTGTTTCGTCAAAAACTCCAGTTGTTCCCATAAAAATGGTATTATTTTTGGGATTCATAAATTTATATCCTTTCATTCCATTTTTATATCCCAGAAAGATCATCATCTTAGATCTGGCTTCAAGCTTATTTTGTCTGCGTTCAGCAGGAATATATACGTAAGCTTGGCATCCAAATACTCGTAAATCCGATACATTCGGTTTTTTTTTTCAATAAGAAAATATGGTGTCTGCCATTTATTACGAGCTATGGGAGTCCTATTATATAGGTATACTGCGTGTTCAAGCGCAAATTCCCACCATGATTGTGGTAAGCAGGCGTCGAATCTGAGGGATTGTGACTTTTCCCAAATAGTTCGATTCATTCGTTCAGCTCTGCCATTTTGTTGTGACGTATATGGAAGTGATTTCTGGATCTCAATACTGAGATCTTTGAGATATTTTCACTTTTAGTGAATTCACTTCCTCCGTCAAACCGCCATTTCTTTGGCAATATTCCATGTTTGTTTTTATTAATGCAACAAATTGTTTTAGCGAAGATTCCGTATCGGATTTCTTTTTTAATAAACCAATCCATAGATGTCCAGAGAAATCATCAATAAATGTCACGAAATATTTATATTTGTGATATGATATCATTGAGATTTCTTTGAGATCTGAATGTATTAAATCAAAAGGAGACGATGCTCTACTTTGTGATTCTGGAAATGATTTATTTCGCATTTTTCCTTTTGCGCATCCTGAACATATTTGTTTCCGTTTTGGAACTGGAATATTTGGGAATCCGTCTAAATGAATTTTTCCTTTTCGGATTACTTCATCTTGTGGATGTCCCAATCATTTATGCCATATATGAAAATCAGGTTTTCGTGTTACAACGTTTACTGATTCATTATGAATTTCAGAATCTAACCAATATATGGTTTGTCCTTTTTCATGTGGTGAGAATCTTATAATTGATGATTCCTTAATAAGATCGATATGATCTTTGTTTCCTGAAAGGGAATACCCTTGATTTAGGAAAGTTCCCATGGAGAGTAATCTCGTATCCATGTCGGGAATATAAAAGACTGGCCTGATCAATTTTATATCTGCTTTTCCATTAACAGTTATTTTGATCATAACGGCTCCTACACCTAGTATCTGTAAAGTTTTTCCTTTAGCAGCGGTTTGTACAAACCTTTTATCGATCAATTGTCGATAATATAAGAAGTCATTTTGATTGTGTGTAAAATGCAATGATGCTCCTGAGTCAAGAATCCATGACGACTCATTTTCTTTACATTTCACACAATTATTGCAATGAGAAAAATAATGTATATTTTCATTATATACATTTATACTACCATGTCGCTGTGAAAGCATTTAGTAGTTTCTCTATTGACAAATGAATGACTTAACTCGTCACCGAGGCTTACAGCATCGTCATCAAAAAGCGGATCCATCGGGATGTCGTAATCTTTGTCACCATCCTCGAACAACGTTTCTTCCAAAACATCTTGTGGATTTCCCACAGTTGAGTAGTCAAGATCTATCTCAGATCTTTTTCGTTTGTGAGGCGGTTCAAAAGATATTTCATCTTTTGTGACGGTATCTAATATTTTTAAAGTTTCCATTGTGGTATAGCGCCGATGCGTTCTGCAAGCGATCTGGTCTTATTAGACTTGTCCCATACACCCTTTCGGGTTTGTGACTGACCCGTGAATCGGGCAGCTGGTGGAGCATGCGGTTTTGTACATTTCGTGCCGCAATTGAAAGAGCCGGAGATACAATCTCGACGGCGTTATGCTCCTGATCAGACTCAGGAGGAACGTCTGCTTCTTGGGCGCGTTTCTTTCCCTTGCCTCTAAAACCCTTGCGAGGGCGAGGTCTTTGATCTTTGGATTCGTCAGAACCCTGACGCTGGTTTTCGTCATCCTTTTTCTGATGGTTCCACGTCACATCTTTTTCCTTCCTTTTTACTCCGCTGATTTTATTTGCTTTGTCCCTAGAATTATATTGTTGTTTCATAGCGTAACCCCTCCGGTATTCTCCGATGATGGAATCGGAGATAGTCTCGAAGGTGAATTTATCTGTTCCATATAACTGGAACATGGCTGTAGAAACAGCAGTCCATTCTTTGGGAAGAGCTGCTGCAAGAATAAGGGCCTGCATAAAATTGGGGATTTCGACTTTGTCCTCTGTGAGCTGTGCAAAATATGATCCAAGTCTTTCGATCTCAGGTACAGGATCTTTCCCTGAGAGTTGGAATTTAACCGTTTTCTGAAAACGGTCAAATATGAGCGCTGGTGTAGTCTTTTTATAGCTAGTAGCCAGCGTGTTCCATGCCGAAAGTAGTTGATCGTCAGAAGCTATATGTCGCCTGATAGAATCAGAAACTTTGAGACGTAAAGCTCCTAGACCAGAGTCGTTAAATTTTTGCCATTCACGGAGTTCTTTTCTATATTCTGTCGCTGCTGCAGCGCCAGCTGAATCGGCGGGAGGAGATGGTTTGGGAAATGATAGATTGATGATAGACCATGATCCTATGTGAAGAAGGTAGGACTTCATCCTTTCTGCCCAGACGCGATAGTCGATGCCGGTGAAAACATTGATAGAGTCAATGCCAGTGGAGGTCTTGGAGGACGACATAGTATATGATATTCTTATCTATGAAACATATTGTGTTAGCGTCTTTGTTTCATAAAGTTTTTAATGAAAAATATGAAAATTTTTCGTCGTCGTTGATCATGTCCTTGAGACATGTTTTGTCATCGTTGGCAACAATGACGGGCTTACCGGGGCCCATAACCTGTTGAGCAGCAATCATATGTCCGTCAGACATAGTTTGTCTCAGTGGTCGTCACTGTCATGAACGATGAGCTCATATGTCCGTCAGACATAGAGTCATACGTCCGTGATGACAAGAGTATTGTATCACTGTCATAGACAGTGACCAGACACCTCTTCAGGTGTTTTGAGTATTGTATCACTGTCAGAGACAGTGACCAGAGACCTCTCCAGGTCTTTACTCTCATAGAGAGGAGATACTCACATGCTGGTAGGCAAGAAAGAGCAACTGAACGTATATTGGATATCTACTGGTCTTATATACACTTTTAGTGTATGTACATATTTGTGTAGAAGACTTTGTATCTAATATACGTAAATAAAAGAAATAAAAGAAATAGAAATACCCTCTAAGGGTCAAACCGGTGATAGCCGTGTTGAAGGCTATACTTAGGGGTATTTGGGGTGAAGATCGTTCAACAGACGGCCGTTGATTGACTTCCAGCGTCCAATTGCTAAGCGCTAGGTGTCACTATGGACAACAAAGACGCAATCACGGCGCTCAGGCCCTTTGACCATGACTCTGTTGACCATATCCTCTCACGATGCATACCGTGAACACCTGACAAGTCACTGGGGGCGTAATATTGCACAACGGCAGATGAAAAAACGAATATCTTCCCTGTATATTCTGGGCAATCGGCTATTGGGATGTCTGCAAGGGGGGTCTCAAGGTTCGGGTGTTCGCGTTCATACAGAAACCGGGAGATATGTTCACTTAGAGACAGAATCCCCAGCTTAGTAGCTAGCGTTTCTACATCTCTCGGGTAAGAACGAACTTAAGTATATTAATTGTAGCTGCAGTCTGAAGAAAATGATATACTATACCTGCAGTACGCGCTAGGATCGTTTCGCCAAGAGGATCGTCTACTGCTGCTTCATCATCACTGTCACCGTTGTCCTCATCCGGGACCAATGTCTGAAGGTTGTTGACTACTTGTGGTGATGGTGCTCTGTGATCGTCGAATAAAGAAGTGTCAAGCATACACTGGGCCACGAAGTTGACATGGGCAGCCTTCAGTTTGTCCATCTGTTGATTAGTCTGGAGGATTTGCGCCAATGGATGGTTTCTGTTGCTCCGTCGATAAGGCTCCTTAATCGCCTCGATGTGTTTTGATTCTGTTATCGAGGAACATAGACCATTTGGAGCACCAAAGTCAATAATGAGTTGTCGATAGTGTGTAAGTGCATGTTGACGTGGCAAGTTGAAACCTTTTTCGCGTACGCCAACCTCCCGAAAGATCTCCCTTTCTTCATGAAATTTCGTGAGCAACTGGTCAAGTTTGTTCAAGTCGTTCTCATCAAGAACAGGCCGGCGGGCATAATAACAGAAATCTAGAAAATAACGTACTGCCCGTGGAAAACTATGGGTGAACGGCTGTCATTCAGGCAATGAGCTAACAAGGACTGGTACAATTACAATGATGCTAAACGTACCATAATCCCATCGACAATACCGTAATCCTTCCATAGTTCGCTAGTGGTGAGTCCATTTTGCAGAATGGCTGTCAGCTCATGTGTTCGCCGACCTCGCAGTCCATCAAGATCTGTTCCCTTGGCCGTGCACCTGCATTGAAGATATAATCATCAATAAACATGACAGGAAGATATCTCATACTTTGGGCACCACCCTTGGACGATGCAGCTCAACTGGACTTGCTCTGGATAGTCCCCGATGTACGGCCCAAGACCGAATATTACTTTTCGATAGTGACCATCTGCAAATCGTAATACGGTTGCATCTGTCATGCTTGGCTTCACCGAATGCAGGATGCGAGCAAGGGAGCCATGAAATAAGTGCCGTCGAAACCTGCGGAATTCATCACTATCCTCGTTTTCCCTATCCACTATATTCAACAAACCCATGGATATTAACTCTTGTAGTACAGATTTGACACTGCTTACTTTTTGGGATTGCTAAGAAAGCGATAAGGGAAACGCCATTGCAATGTGCCCGTCGCACATTATTGTGAATTAGACCATTTGACAGATACAGTGGATAATACTCATTCTGACCCGTTGCAGCAGATACAGTTGTTTTGTCGCTCCCGAGAATGATAGGGCAAAAAACAGAGCCATGATGACGTGGCTCAGATGCAATGATATCCTGTAAAAGCTTGATGAGTAAGTTGTATCACAGATAAACTAGATATATACCGCCTGACGCCAGGCCCACTGCCCTGACATGAGATCCTGATACCGTCGCTTCCCAGTATCGTCATAGACTTTCTTTGCATCAGCAAATTTGGGGTCTCTCTGCAGAGGCCTCTGCAGCACTGTGGAGGTACCACAGAGCCCACAGGACCTGGAGATAAGGTATATGCTCTGTGCAGTACTGCCACAGACTGCCAGCAGTCTGTGGCAGTCTGTGGCATCTGTGGCAGTCTGTAGAAACAATCTGTACAAGTAAACCACAGAGCCCTGCAGAGCCCCACAGAGCCCTGCAGAGCCCCACAGAGCCCACAGAAGCTAGAGAAAAGGTATATGTTCTGTGCAGCACTGTGCAGTACTGCCACAGTCTGCCAGCAGTCTGTGGCAGTCCAAGTAAATAACTGTTCCAATAAGCCACAGAGACCCACAGAGACCCACAGAGACCCACAGAGACCCACAGAGACCCACAGAACCTGGAGAAAAGGTATATGTTCTGTGCAGCACTGTGCAGTACTGCCACAGTCTGCTGGCAGTCTGTGGCAGTCTGTGGCAGTCTGTGGCAGTCCAAGTAAATAACTGTTCCAATAAGCCACAGAGACCCACAGAGACCACAGAGACCCACAGAGACCCACAGAGACCCACAGAACCTGGAGAAAAGGTATATGTTCTGTGCAGCACTGTGCAGTACTGCCACAGTCTGCTGGCAGTCTGTGGCAGTCTGTGGCCAGTCTGTGGCCAGTCTGCCATAGTCTGTGGCAGTCTGTGGCCAGTCTGCCATAGTCTGTGGCAGTCTGTGGCCAGTCTGCATAGTCTGTGGCAGTCTGTGGCCAGTCTGCCATAGTCTGTGGCCAGTCTGTGGCCAGTCTGCCATAGTCTGTGGCAGTCTGTGGCCAGTCTGTGGCCAGTCTGTGGCCAGTCTGTGGCAGTCTGCCATAGTCTGTGGGCAGTCTGTGGCAGTCTGTGGCCAGTCTGCCATAGTCTGTGGCAGTCTGTGGCAGTCTGTGGGCAGTCTGTGGCCAGTCTGCCATAGTCTGTGGCCAGTCTGTGGCAGTCTGTGGGCAGTCTGTGGCCAGTCTGCCATAGTCTGTGGCCAGTCTGTGGCCAGTCTGTGGCCAGTCTGCCATAGGCTGTGGTAGTCTGCACCAATAATCACACAGCTCATGAAAGCCAATGGCAAGGCCACAATATCATCAAATTCATATTAATAAAGACCCAGTATGCTATCTTATCTAATCCAATATCACATCAAAGTCTGTAGATATTTCATTGCATCTTCTCGAAGTATGAAACCTACAACAGAGTCAGCAACATTGCAAGGATATTTACACTGACTCACTGTCCGTCCCGAGCAATAGATTGAAGTAGCTCACGAAGCTTAGGCCCACGGAATTCATGATCTTCGACTCTCTTGATGAGCCCCATTATTTCTGTATGAATAATCTGGTAACGAGAACCAGCAAACGACTGGCCAACAAATGATCCGGTTGCCCACTCTTCGAGGCAGTGGTAAATCTAATTTGTTTCAGCAAATCAAATCATGCATGAATGGTCAGACCACGTACACTAGTGCAAACTAATGCGAGCGTATGCGTCGGAAATGTTTGAAAACAGTTCGGGAAAATCCTAGACAAGCAGTCATTTTTGCCGTTGTAATAGAATCGTTCCGCAATTTCTAAAACAGCAGGGTGAGTGAAATTTTCCATACGAGTCTAGTTGAAAGGAAACGATCAGTGGACGCCATGTAAACTTCGCGACTCCCTTACTGGATCGTCGGCCGCAGGCCCATGCAGGAACGACGATTTCGCCAATAGCTTGACGACATTTGCTTTTACAACAGTCTGGAGATGGGCGGAGTTATGAGGCTCATAAATAGTCGGGGACAACGCATCAGAATATCGAATCTTGACTACTTCTCTTGCAAGTTGCTTCAGACGTCCGCGATAGGAGGAGCCATCTTCAAATATCTAATGCTGAATGAAATAAAATTGTATAAAACTATATGTGAACGACTTACGAGACTCCTCATATGGCCTGCATAGCACTTATAAACATCTATTCCCAGTCAACGTTGGCAAATAGCGTCAAAGAATACACAAACCAGGGTCAGGTACGATCCTCCTTTCCTCCTCATACGTCCCAACAGCATCCAAGAGACGCCCTTGCGCATCCAAGAGAGTCTTGTCGTTACGCTCCGGAAAAGCATCTTCCGTGTGGATCCAAAGTCGGTAATGATACTTCGCCTGTTGAAGCACATCCACCCAGGGCCCAGAGTAAAAACCAATCTGCGTGGGCTTGGTCTCACGAGTTCGAATGGAACTAGACAGCGTACGGCTTCGTCCCGCTGCTCGTCCATCCGCCACGTCAACATCTTCTGCGTCAGACTGATTGCCATCCTCCATGTTGCTAGCAGTGAAGCGCGGCTGAGACGAGCGTTGATTGCGGGGTACATTGGGGCGCATGTGATTCCGAGCATGTCTAGGGCCATTCATAGATGCCGCAGTGGAAGACGCACGGTTGGTAGAGGGTTGGGATAAGCGACTGACAGCTGTTTGAGACCTAGGATGGCTAACAAATGTTACTGATATTTGAGCGCATGCTGATCCGTCTTACCTTGCGAGTCCTCGACTGTTTAATCGAAGCGAATCAGGGTTCGGCGGCCGTATAGTCCCATTCCTATTGTGATGTTGTTCGAGAACTGAGTATGCATTGTCAATCTTGTTGTCTAAAGACAACATTAGAAATGCATAAAGGTACCCTTATACTGCTCACCTGATCTGGGAACGATATTACTGGGTGCCTTCTGATTAATAATCATCATTGCCTGTCGCTCATCTTCGTCAGGAGATTGTTCATCAACTGATGCCATCCAATCAGTGGATCGACATAATGCCAAACAAAACAAAGAAACCATTTATATCTGAAGTAGATACCGAGAGTAAGATGATGTTTATGGTCGAAATATGGAACTTTACCATTTTCTCCAACGCGTTGGTCATCGTCATATTCCGTTTCTTCAACCCCATCACCATTACGTTGGTCGCCATCAGACTCGGACTCTATGGCATGTTCCAATTCTTCAAGCATATGAAGTCCGTCATCTGATTCACCAGGCGCATCATTGTTTCGAAAACCAAAGGTGGAGCCGTGCCCTGCGTTGACAAATGAAGGTGTCGGTGCATTCACATTGAGAGGCGGATCGTCCCTTACAGTAGGTGCTTCATTAGCCTATGCGCATATGTTAGCATTGAAAGCAACATGACCGAGAGAGAGACACACCATTCGATATCCTTTCTCCGCTGGAGGCGCCATAGCATTAACGGGTATGTCTTTGAGGACCTCTTCAGGATCCCCCCGTTTTCTCTTATGCGCACCAGTAATTTGATCCGAGATTAATTGGAGCTGAGCGACAGCTCCGCCCTTGCCTTGGTTGGTACGCCTGGGTCTTGGACGGCCAGTAGCTACAATTTGGTTAGCGACGTGGAGGAGTAGAACAGGATTTAGCTATCACTGTCAAGTTCTGGCACAGCGCCGCCTGTATCTAGCATTTGGCTGCGTGTCAAGACTCAAGAACGCAGGTTATAAGATTGCCTATTACCTTCGGAAGTTGGAGCATCAACCCCTACTGCAACCTTTTTCCTAGCAGTAATAGACGTGGATTGTGGTCTTCGACGCTTCATGATCGAATGCAATGGGCGCTAAGGACGAAGGGCCTTCCAAGCGTTAGCCATGTTATATATTGTTTGGCTGCCAGTTCAACTCCGCTTTTGGTGGTTCCGAGCGTCGTTTAGTTAAAAACATGCTACCTCTACGTTCAGATTGACAGCTAGGCTGCTGTAGTTGTATAGAATGACATTCTCGTACTACAAACCACTCCCTTGCACATTTTTCTTGACAGTGTATTGTAAAAGTACCAGGAAGCTCGTTGCACTTCGAGATATCTTCGACAGGATTCCCATGTGCATCTTCCCGCTCAAAATTGATGGATCCAACCTTGACAAGAGCTTTCATCTGGCCGTGGACGAACGCATCAGGCTCTGCCTTTGCACAATTGTGAGGAAGAATACTGCAGCCTCTGCAGCCAGAGGATAAGTCTTGAAAAACGATTCCACGAACAGCAGCGGCTCACCCAGAGATGTGTAAGATTGCAAGATCGACGGCTTGGATCCACCACCGTTCACGCCGGTGAAACGCTCCTCAACTCTTCTCAACCAATCGCCCGTCAAGTTTCTCAGCGAAATGTCGATCCACCTATTCTGGTGCTGTTGGCCTCTCCTAAGTACCTTCCCATTTGATGCCATTACTCCGGCCGATGCAACCATCAGATCCTTGACGGACGAACTCGTATGAGCTTCCTTCGCAACCATTACCCGACTGGCAAAAAGGAACCCGTCGAATGGCATCAGTTGGACGTTAAACATTTGAGACGACCATTCGCCAGTAAGGTAGGCCAAACATCATGCGCAGAACCAAAACCAGATCCCGCTATTAGGCAAATATTTTCCTGTCGTCTGGTTGAAGCGCAAGTCGCCAAAATTGGCTGGTGAAAATCCTCATAGGAATGGTGACCACCAGCCCTGCCCCGTCCACCGGAGAATAATTGGAAACTTTGGATGGGCTGCTGCGATACTAAGACTTGTCGAATGCCATGCACGGATCCAGGTTTGAACGCTACATGCTTTATTCCTGCGACATTCAGAGCATCAATTATTTCAGCGGCTTTCTCAGCAGTCGGAATGCCAGCCGCCATGCAGAATCCTTCAACAGGCGAACCCCCCTCTTCATTTCTTGCCAGAGAGGGAATTGGAAGCCAAACTGATGAGGATTGATGTACAAGGAATTCAATGTGATGTCTACACCGGCGGGGATCTGCTTCTGAATCTCGGCGACCTTGACACGAAGAGCCGCAGCATTGTAGTGTCCACTGTCTGCAAGTTCGACATGATATCCTGCATTAAGGATGGCGCTAACAAATCCACTCTTCACTGTTGTCGGCGTCATTCCGGCCACCATAATCTGCGGTTTACTGAGAAGGCGAGAGAAAGTTGTATCAAGATACAACGTCCCACCCCTGAATCTTTGTTAGTCGAAATTCTGTGCAGTACATCACCAACCAACCTCGTTTTCACAAGTCTGGGCTTCCACCTTCTAATCCACCATTCTTCATATTTGATGTCCTTAACGTCGTAAAACTCGGTTCACCCTTGTTTCTGTCGTCAATAATGATGACCCTAACTCCACCGCCCTCCAAATTCCGGGCGGTAAGAGGTCCGATACCGCTTAATCCTCCCGGACCGAAATCGATTGCGTGCGTCGCTGTCTCCGGAAAGTTCGTCGCCAATGGATTGGCAATGTAAAGATTTGGTCGCATAAGGAGCGAGTGATGGACGATTTCAATTCGCGCAAGTCGGAACCTTCAACAAAGTGAGATGTGTGTTGAGACGAGATAAGGCATACTGACCAACTTCAGTGTTGGATACTGGCACCTTCAATTCGTTCGAGACCCACAACTCCTTGCCGTCAAGGTCCTTTAATATGCTATCTGTTGCCCCCCGCAAATATTCGCTATGATATGGTACTCCGACTACTAAGAAGCGAACGGAGAAAGTGGGTTTACGTTGTGAAAAGGGTATTTTGCTCGCACGTATTTTCCTCAAGCTAATGACTAGACCATGCAGAGATTTTGCAGGACCAGTGACCACGAAGGCGCGAGGTCCGTTATGAAGGGAAACGTGGATTTGCGAACCTTGCTCTAGATATGAGTTCGCCTTGCGTAAATGAGGTTCTAGTTCTTTCAAATCGAGTCCGGTGACGGCTAACATTGGGCTAGGGGCACTCTCGCCGCCCTCGACGGAATCCTGTACGATCGCGGGGTCCAGAGAGACCATGGGGAACGCTCGCTGACCCGAAGGCCAGAGTAGAAGAGCTATCTAAGGGCTTTGTTGTCAAGTCGTCGAAAGTCTCTGATGCGGACACGATGCCCTGCCAGTGACCAGTAGCTCCAGACATGTTTTCACACATATCTCCTGGTGTCATTCCTTCGACACGACAGACGATCAAGTATTGCACAGGTTGAGTGAGTCCGATGAGGAGAAATGATATTGGGATGGAAGCCAAGTAATGCATGGGAGGACGCGAATCGGGATTGCACAACCAGGAAGTTACATCAAAGCCATACGTATAGAAGGCGGTTGCTTCCTCTTTCTTTGCGAGCGGTTCCAGCACTTCGTGGGTAATTCTGTTCAAGAGAGACAAGACGAATGGCTTGTAAACGTCATAAAGCGTTTGCAATTCATCTCATTGACTACCAAACACGGTATAGATGGACGCTTTCTTCAACGCCGCAGCGCTCAATATAGCTGAGCGTGGCCGCTTAGAAGTATCGACATGCTCCTCGAGTACGGACAAAGTTTTGAAATAGCCTGACGCAACGACATGTATGTCGTTGACCACAAGGTAGGAATTGTTGAAATTTTTAAAGATGTCCAGAAGTAGCTGGACGTGTGCCTCGAAAGAAGCATTGTTGGATTGAATCTTGGAAACATGACCCATGAAACAGGCGGAAAGCTCCACCTCGGATATAACTTCATCATGCGCAATTGGCGCATCTTTGATTGTTACGTTTTCGTATAAAAAATCATCGTTGAGGATCCCAGCGACGAACCATTCATCCACGCTGGACGATATGGGTATGGATATCTATCATTGTATAAGTACCATGAACCTCCAGCGACCGATACATACTCTAGTTTTGCCCAATACGAGGGTCAACGGTCTCCTAGCATGATGCGCAAGCTTGACGTCGGTTGACAACGATACCGTCATTCTACTCTGGACCTGTTTTTGGTAGAGGAAGGGTCTGAAGATGCTAAGCTGGAACCCATAGGTAATCCATGATATACTTCATGATGGGAAGCAAGAGACGCTCGACGATGTGTACAGAAGAGGTGGAAACGCACGGATGCGTGCGTTTCCTTTTTTGGAGTTTTTCGGAAAGACGTCGAGAGCATGTAGTCAGCCATCTGGTTTTCTGCAGAAGGTAGTGATTAATGACCAAGAGGCGCTGGCCGCCAAGCCGCTGGAGCTTCCCGCGCCGCCCACGAGGAGCCACAGGAGGAGCCACAGGAGGAGCCAGAGGGCGACGCTGGCAAGGCATGGGGCAACGGCGATTATGCGGACAAAGCAGTCTCCCTCAACGATCATGGTCCTCCCAAGTCGGCAACGGCGGAGGCGTTGCCGGTGTTTGCGCTGCCCGAGGTGGAGAGTTCTGCCCAGCTTGGACCACAGCGGCCAGTGAGTGCCTGGTCAGGATCGTGGTGAGCGCATGCAGACCTGACTGAGGGGGGGCGAGGGCTGTCAAGGGTGTGGCAAAAAGGCAGTGGAGCAAGCAGAGACACAGCATCCAGCGCTGAGGAACATTGTGCAGAGCGCGAGTCAGCTGGTGGGAATGCACATCGGAGGGCAGCGTCGGTGGTGGCATGGTTGTTCAGGGCATGAGAGGCGGAGTAGCACTGGAGGTGTGCTTCTTACTGCTTGGCTCAATTGGGCGCCATAGACGGTCTTCGATGGGGTTCGATGGTCGGGCTGAGAAGCCGTTCTCGAGGGATTCGGAGAGAATGAGTTGTCTGAGGGCTCGGTTGCTCACGGTCCCGGTCGCCTCTGTTGGTGCTTTTTCGTCCTTGTTCTCTAGGCAGGTTGTGGGGGATGTCACGAAGGACTAGGGACCTCGCGAGGAATTCTACAGAGAGGGAAGGGCATATCACAAGGGTCCCGGAGGTCGCAGTCGCATGGAAATCACGACCACCAGTATGGTTGGGTTGTGTAAATGAGGTAGATCGCGCTCATCCCAACGTCATAGGGATGAAGAATATCCCCCATGTCTCTAGTGTCGCGAATGTCCCGGATGTCACGGGGATCGTGGAGACCGCGAGTGCCCCATGAATATCGTGTGGGTGGATGTCGCGAGGATGGGCATGGATATCGCAAGGGTGTGGATGTAGCGGGGGTGCGGATCTCTGGGAAGGTCCCAAAGCTTGGGAGGGTGGAGATCCCTTCCTCGCTCCTTCTCCCTCTCCATTTCACGGTCATAGTAAGCCGCTGGAGGTGGTGGACGTGCAAGTGAAGCCAATGGCAGCAGTACCTCAGTATAGGTTGCGGTCGCGGTCCCAGCCGTCGCAGGAGAGGGCGGCCATGGTGGAGTGTCATCAGCGATGAGGGCGGCAAGGGCGGTGGCCGGTTGAGGCGTTGCCTGGTAAAGCGATGCTGGGCTCCTTTGATGACGTCTTTCAAGTGCCAGGGAATGTTCCTGGTCAGAGTTATTGACGCGTTGACTGACTCTTCTATCCTGAAATACCAATTGATTGAGCGGAGCAAAAATCAACCTCGTCAATGACGTACCTGAATGTCCTTGTCTTCAGTTCTTCCTCTAGTCTCTGTGTCGGCCTTCCATTTCAGATGGATTCCTACACCTTGTGTGAGACATATCGCGGTGCTGAGCATGATCGATTGTCTGTTAACGGTTTCATCTTGTTGG